>PVLD010000891.1:0-236744 GCA_004027595.1 Dinomys branickii | reverse complement strand
ACTAAATTTGCATGTCTGTATATGGGTCCATACATCTACAATTCGAAGATATCAATGGATAAAGCAACAACTACTGTTGAGACCATATCACCTTGTCTATAGATTAGTTGTGATTGTACTATTTTCTATGATAATGGGTGTCTGTTTGTCAATATGTTTTTGTACTTTTATGTTTCTAAAATAAAAAAAAAAAATTAAATAAATTAAAATTATTTTAAACTAAATGACAAGGAAAATACCATATACTAAAGCATATGAAATGCAACCAGACCACTATCCAGAGAGAAACTGTCCATTAAAAATGTAAAAGTCTAATAATCAGTGATTACTTTCATATTAATGAACTGAAACATGAAAAGTAAATTAAACCAAAAGAGAAAAACTTAAAAGATATGAAAGATAGAAACATAAATTAATATTACTTTTAAAACATGAGATGCAAAAATCAACAGATCTGAAAGTTTGTCTTGAAAATATTAATAAAATTGACAGATTCTAACAAGACTTACAGAATCACAGGGATAAAAAACTAATAACAAGAATTGAAATGGAAATAATTACAAATCCTAGAGACATTACAAGTTATACTGTGAGTAACTTTATGCCAATAGGTAATTTGGACAATACATTATTTTTAAAGAATGAATCAATTTTCAAAAGTTTTGTCTTAAAGAAAACCCAGACCCAGATAGTAGATCTCGTTAATTTTTCCATATATTTAAGAAGGAAATGGTAGTGATTTTTTTGAAAAAGACATTCCCATAGGAAAAAGGAGAAAATATTTCTAGCTATTCTAATGGTGGGTACATAATCACATTATCAAACCAAAAGAGATCACTACAAGTAGGAAAAATATTGATCCGTTTCTCTCATGAATTTAGATGAATTAATCATAAACATAATATTGGCAAATAGTAAAAATATATAAAAATACATCATGACTAAGTGAGTTTACTTTTAAAATAACTACAGTGTCATAATATGCAAAAATCAAACAACATAATATACCAGGAGTAGAATAAAGAACAATAAAATATATTATCAAGTTCATATGCATGTATCAAAAACATTTAATTGAACTCAACCTCCTCCTATAATCAAAATTCTTACCAAAACAGCAACAAAGAAGACCCTCTGTAATCTGAAAGATCCCACGGGAAAATCAAATTTACCACTTAATTATTGAATCCTTTCTCCATACGATTCAAGGATGTCCGCCCTTACCGTTTGTACTTAACAATGTACTGAAAGTATCTGCCAGTGACGTAAAACAGAACAACGAAAGCAGAGCCAACTCCATGCTGGTCTCCATAGAAAACTCCTGGGAAACCTAAAGGCGACTCTGCTCCACTGCGATGATTTTCCTTTATGTCTCTGGATGAGGAAAGCTGGACCAAGAGAGATAAATCCCTGGAGATCCCACAAGTAAAATCAACGAGTAATTCCGCATTCTGCTCAAAAGAGGAAGGAAACTATGAATGTAGGCAAGACGGAAAATCAAAGCTGAAACATCTGTGAATATTATTTAATAATCTTAGATTATTTTTCTAAATGTATACATATATATATATATATTTCTTTTACTCATAAACTATGCTATGGGTCATCAAAAATGGATCATTACATAGCATAATAATTGGAAATGCAGAAATACAATTTTTATTACTTGCAGAAAACATGATTTTATACCCAGAATACACACATTCAGAGGCAGACTATTAAAATTAAAAATGAATTATTACAAGGTCACTCAATATGAAAATCATTAAAACCAATATATAAAAATAGTTCTGTTTCTATGAATTAGCAATAAACAAATACAAAATGGAAATTTTATAAACCTGTATTATTTATGATAGCATCAAAACATCAAACTCATGGATAAATGGAAAATGTGTGTGACTGCTTATAATACTTATAATACTTTATGTGAAATTAAACATCCTAGTTTGGAAAAGCTTAGACTCTAGAGGGAAATAATTAACGTTTTTAAAACTTTCTAAAATGCTATGCAGAATCCATGCAGTCCAAACAAAATCCCAGCAATTTTTTTATTTAAATAAAAAATACCAAAGACCAGAAATAGCTAAAGCAATTTTTTGAAAAGAAAAAAATGATACAGTACTAAATATATCCTAATTAATGTATTGGAATGAGATGAACAAAAAATTTGAAGCGATGGATCAAGAAAGAGACCTATGCACACCACTGCTCCGTGCATTTCCCCAGCGCAGTGCAGGGGGAGGAAAAAGCCTTGTCATCAAGGAGATCAGTTGGATCTGCACATTGTTAATTCTTGGCCCCTACATGAAGTCATACATAAATGTCAATTTCAGAGGGATTACTGATTTTAGTCCAAAAATTAAAATGCTACGGCTTTTGTAAGAAATTAGATGAAAACAATTCACTATATTGGCATAAGAAAACCTTTCTCAAATAAGATATTAAAAACATAGAACCTACTTAATAAATGTCCCATATTAAGATTCAGATCTGTCATTCAACAAAAGATACTACTGAGGGAGAAATTAGACAAACCACAGAAGGCAAAATATTTTTGATTCATAAATTAAGTAGAGAACTTACAACTGGACGATGGAGTATCCCCTGATAACATTAAGAAAAAGACAATAAGCCAGATAGAAAAGTGGGCAAAATGTTATAAAAGGGAACATAAAAGGTCAGATTATCTAATTTCTTCAGTCTTTAGGGAATGCAAATTAAAACCAAAATTTCTTTCTTTCCCTCTGTTTTTGTTGGTGAGGGCGTTTCAATGCAGACCTCGGGACACAAGGCATGCTGAGCTCCACCCCCAGCCAATGCTCTTTTTTTTTTTTTCTTTTTTTAATTTTATTTTAAAGACAAAAGAATGGAGACATATGAACCAGAATAAGCCACAAACAATACAAAATTATACAGAATATAGTAGGGAATTACCACTGGATGTTGTATTACACAAGGTTATCTTCATATTAGTTAACACACCAGCCAATGTTCTTGACTCAGTCCTGATTGCATGCATATGTTCAACTTGTAAAATTCATCCTGTATGAATTCTTCCATCTTTCCATCTTGTATGTTATAACATTATATAAAAATTTTAAAATAGCAAACATAGCATGCATCTAGTCTAGGATCACTGGATTAATAGTGATCTTTAAATAATAGTAGGTAAACAACTTACGATGCTTATGCTCCGGTCAATACTTGTGTGTAAAATGCTCATAGACCTTTGCATACTTCTTGTATAATTTAACACAGAAACTATGCAAGTTAAAATTATCAGCCCGATTTTCTAAAGGAGATAATTCAGAACCAAAGAATCTAAGATACATGTCAAAGAGCACATAATTAACGACCACAGCTGCAATTCAAAGTCTTTGATCTTCCTACCATGCAATTCTTCCTCTTGAAATACTGAAATTTTAGAACTAACCCACAATGCAGTAAGTTTTATACGAACATTAGCTCAGTTTTGTCACAGTATAGATCTCAGGAAAGGAAGAGGAGGAAGCTGGGCTGCACAGAGGGAAAAGCTGACCTGAAGTAGACCCTGCAAAAGCCTCAGCCTCACTGGCAAGACGCTCCACAGCCAGTACTGCCCGTCATTTTTCCCTTCACAGAGCCAAAATGACTGGACCTTCCTAGCCCAGCTCCCAGCCAGGCTGCCCTGGGGAGGCCATGATTTTAGATGAGGAACTTTTCAATGAAGCAGACAGGAAAGAGCTGACACCTGGAGTCTCTCTGCGGATGATTTTGTCCGCGTAGAATGGCAACTCCCTCCTCAGAACAGTGAGGTAATGCATCCCCTTAGGTCCCTCACAGAAGTTTTGATGACCTTGCTCCCTTTTAAATCTTAGAATATTCCAGTACAAGAGTTATATATGTGCTGTACTCTTGGTCTTCTCATAAGTGGTGACCTCTCTGAGGAGCCCTCTTCCCTGTGTCTATAGGTAACTCTCTTGTAGGCTAACGGTAGATCCATTCAGGTTACAATAACCAAACACTGTACTCTAGAGGGAGTCGTATGAGGCATAAAAGTTATGTTTATAATTCTGGAGGCTGAGATATTGAACAACAAACTACTGAGAGTTTTGGTGGATGGTGAGGGCCTGTTTCACGGGTCACACTTGCCGCCTTCTCACCGTGGCCTCCCGGGGTGGAAGTGATGAGTGACTTCCTTGAGCCTCTTTTATAAATGCAACAGTCCAATGCATGTGGTCTATTCTTCATGACCTGATCACTGCTCAAATGCCCCACCTCTCAATATCATCACCGTGGAAATCAGGATTTCAACGTATGGATTTGGGTGCAGGGCATATTCAGACCACAGCATTTGCCTCCTTCAAGTGTTTTCTTAAATATTACCTTCTCAATGACCCCTCACCAGCATAAGTAAAAACATAACCAACTCCCATCCCTTGCTCCACACCCTCTTTACCTTACTATGCACTGCTTTATTCCTTTAAATATATCACCTAGTAGCACATTACATAATTTGCCTGATTTTTGCACTTGTTCCTTATTAATGGATACCTCTTCCAATAACATAAACTCCACAAAGCAGGAATGTTTGCTTTGCTTATTGGAGTCTTCCTAAAGTATTACTTGGGCATAATAAGTCTTAAAAGGTATTAGGCAAATTAAATTGCTTCAAAGCCTATCTTCTCCCTTAAACACTGGGAAAATATGGTTGCTGTCAACACGAAGAAAAAGGGGAGTTATTGGTTTACTGTGAACAATGAGGGAGAATATTCCAGCCCACTGGAGAGAGGTGGAATGTGAAAACATAATTGTATTAATCTTATTAACTGCTGTTGTGTCTCTGTTTGCCCTAAGAGAATTTTCACTGGGGACATAGGAAGGTAATAAAATATTATGATACTATGTGAGCATAATGTACACATTGCTAAAAAAATTCCATTCCTAGACTTTTTTGAAAAAAATTGAAGGTAAGACAATTCTTACCTATAATCAGAAATGAGTAATATATGAGAAGAATACAGAAATATTGGCATCACAGAGGAAGCTTAAAAGGACCTTTCCTTGTGAGAATGCCGCTCACATGCTTTGAGAGCTTATTGCTGTACCAGTTATGTGTTAAGTACTTTTCATGAGCTATCGCATTTAGCATTCACATTTCTCTGAGCTAGGTACTATCATTATCCCATTGCTATTTAATTATATTATCCTGGCATTATAATACAAAAGTATTACTTTCACGGGTTAGAAAGTCAAAGCATAGCTAAGGGAACCAAAGTCACAGAATTAGTTTATGGGAAGCCAGAATTTAGAGGGAAGCTATTAGATTGTAGACTTAATAATCACTCTTCCAAAACCCCAGCCCTTCTCACTGTCCACACAACCTCCTACTGCACTTCACACAAAAGGAAAACAAATTTTTCTGGGGAAAGCTACTGTGTTATAATTATTTTGTAAGAGCTGCTGCTTCATCCTCCCTTTTTAGGCCTGACAGAGTTGTCTGAAGAACTCCATCGCCACTGGACTAGTTACAACTTCTCCTTACTTGTGGCAGTCCATGATATCGGTGGCTTTTTCTCTATATCAGTGCCCCGAACCCGCAGGACTCCACAGCTGCTGCTGCTAATAAAAAACCTACCTCCGAGTCAAGCAGGTAAATTACCCCCTCTATGTGCTTTTTTTTTTTTTTTTTTTTGTCTTTTTGAGACAGGGTCTCACTATGCAGTTCAGGCTGACCTTGAGCTCACTTTGTAGCCTAGGCTGGTCTCAAACTCACAACAGTCCTCCTGCCTCAGCCTCCCAAGTGCTGGGATTGCAAGTGTGTGCCACCACGCCTGGCTTTACGTGCATTTTCTCTGAACTAGTCAATCTACATCTCAACAGGGAAGTCCAAGGAGTATGCCTAATACCCATGTAATTCAATGCAGGCATAGTGCCACAGGTTCTCTCTCTGGTCTGTCTCTCTGTCATTTTCAATATTGGGGTTTTTTTGTGTTTTTTAAAAGAAAATAAAAACAATACAAAATTTCAAAACAAGATAGGAAATTGACAATGGTTGTTATATTGCATATTGTTATGGTCAAAATAGTTGTACAGATTACCAGATACAGCCATGAAAAAACTGATCAAACCATTACACATTAACTGTTCCTTTCAATAAATTAATAGAAATTAGTAGCACAATTACCTTAGCTATCGTGTGTGTGTGTGTGTGTGTGTGTGTGTGTGTGTACAGACAGACAGATAGATCTCTTCCTTCTTCCTTTCCTTTTTCCTCTCCCCGATCCCAGTTGTTCTTTCCTTTTGAGTAGCTCCTTTCCCTTTCACAGTCTCTACTATATCTTCCACATTTTATTTACTCTTTCAGTTTCTTACACTAGGGAGACAGTATGTTTACACATGCAGATCTGACTTTTTTCACTTATGAGTATGGTCTCTAGATGCATCCATTTACCTATAAAAGTCGTGGGTTTATCTTTCTTTATAGCTGAGCAATATTCTACTGTATAAAAGTACCATATCTTTTTTATTAATTCTTCAGTTAATGGATATTTCAGTTGTTTTGAAGATTTAGCTATGACAAATTGTTCTTCCATAAACATGGGTGCACCTATATCTCTGGAGTATGATGTTTTCACTTCTTCTGGAAAAGTACCCAGAAGGAGAATAGCTGGGTTTAATGGGCCCACTAATCCTAGCTTTTTGAGGAATCGCCACACTGATTTCCACAGCGATTGTACCAGTCTACTTACACCTACAGTGTATTAGAGTTCCTTTTTCTCCACAGCCTCATCAATATTTGTTATTAGTTAATTTCTTGATGATAGCCATTCTTCCTGGGGTGAGATGGAATCTAAGTGTTGTTTTAATCCACATTTCTAAAATGACCAAAATGTTGAACACTATTTCATATAGTTATTTGCCATTTGTATTTCTTCATCTGAGAGCATGTATTCATCACAGATGCCCATTTTTGACTGGGTCATTGAATTTGGGGGCCTGATTTTTTAAAATTCTTCTTATATTCTAGATAGAAATCTTTTGTCTGAAGAACAGTTGGCTAAAATATTTTTCCCAGTTCATTTGTTTTCTTTTTACTCTGTTGGTGATTTCTTTTGATGTGCAAGAACTTTCCAATAAGATGAGATCCAAGTTGTCGATTCTTTAAAGTATTTTCTGCATAGTTTGGTTTTTCTTCATGAACTCTGTGCCTACCCCTATGTCTTCAATATTTCTACCTACTTTCTCATCCAGTAGATTTAGTGTTTTGGTTTTATTATGTAGATCTTTGATCCATTTTTACTTTAGTGTATGGTGATACAAATGGGTCTAGTTTTAGTCTTTGGTATGGGAAAAGCCAGCTTTCCCAGCACCATTTATTGAAGAGTCTTCCTTCCAATTAACTCATTTGTCAAAGATAATGTGGCTCCTTTGTCAAAGATAATGTGGTTGAATGTGTTTCTAGTTGTGTCCGCATCTTCTAAATAAAATACTAGCAAAGAGAATACAGAAAATTATCAAGATTATACATCATGACCTAGTGGGATTCATCCCAAGAATGCAGGATGGTTCAATATACACAAAACAATAACTGTGATACACCATATCAGCAGAGCCAAAGACAAAAATTACATGATTATCTCAACAGATGCAGAAAGATCTTTTGATGAAGTCCAACACTCATTCATGATAAACACTCTACACAAAATTGAAATAGATGGTCTTCACCTCAATCTGATAAAACTCATCTATGACAAACAAATAGCCAACATCATACTAAAGGGACAAAAACTGAAAGTTTTCACTTTAAAGTCAGGAGCACGACAAGGATGTCCACAGCCACAACTCCTATTCAATATAGTTCTAGAAATATTAGCCAGAGCAATCAGACAAAATAAAGAAATAAAAGGAATGAGGATAGGAAAGGAAGAAGTGAAATCATTATTATTCACAGATGACATGATAGTCTACAAAGAAGACCCCAAAAACTCCACCAGAAGACTTGTAGATTTTAGAGCCAAATTTAGTAGTGTGGCTGGATACAAAGTCAACACTCAAAAATCAATAGCACTCCTGTACACAAACAACAAACTCACTGAGAGAGAAATTAAGGAAACCACAACTTTCACAATAGCATATAAAAAATAAAATACTTAGGAATCCATCTAACAAAGGAAGTAAAAGATCTATACAGTGAAAATTACAGTAGTCTGAATAAAGAGATTGAAGAGGATTTCATAAAATGGAAAGATATTCCTTGCTCATGGATAGAAATAACTAACATTGTGACAATGGCCATACTCCCAAAACTGTTACACAGATTTAATGCAATCCTAATCAAAATAGCATTAGTATATCTCACAGATGTAGAGAAATCATTCCTAAGATTCATCTGGAACAAGAGACACAGAATAACAAAAACAATCCTGGACAACAAAGGCAAGGCAGGAAGCATCATAGTCCCTAACTTGTGATTATACTACCAAGTTACTGCAATAAAATCAGCATGGTACTGGCAAAAAAGAAAAAAAAGCACAGACCTAAGGGTCTTTGTCATTTTGTTTCTGTTTCCCTGTGTCTCTGTCTGTCTTTCTCTCCACCCCTGTTCCTATCACCTCTAGATGCCCGCTGGTTTGTCTAAGCTCTCTGGGACCTGTGAGTAACAGATCACTCAGGAGTTCTCTTATAAAAAGCAGAACCATGCTATAAGATTGTGCAAAACATGCTCTGACATGAAGGAGAAAAGAAGGATGAGTTTTGGGAGGCCATCTGCCATCTCTGTCCTCCATGTTTACACCTTTTGAAAAATATCTGTCAGTACAGAAGTATCAGGGACCTTCTTTCCCACGGTACTCCACCAGTATCAATTGAAGATTCCCATAGAGAGCGGTGAGTAAAAGCTTTAGCTTACCTTGTCTTGTTTCATTTTTCTGAATACTTACTGAGCTGACAAGGTTTTGAATTTGGTTCGGTACAGGGAAGCTAGAATAATTTTCACATGAAAAACTGAAAAATGCTGGCAGCAGAGGGAGAAAAGGGAAAGAAACAAAGAGAGGGAAATCAACTGTCCTAGTCAGGAGAGAACTGGCAAGGGCAGAAATGATTCAACCATGATTCTTTTATTCTGTTCTTTCCTGTTTTATTTTTGAAGCTGTCAGCATAGGATGTTACATTATTATTTTCTTCATCTTTGCCTGAAAACAAATAAAGTATCAATGTCCTCTTTTGATTTTTTAAAATATTCTTTTATGATTAGCAAGATTTTTACAAAATGTACAGTTGGCTTTGTGGAAGGTATGTAGTAAAAGGAAATAAAGTAACACCAATTATGTAGGAGAAAAATGCAAACATTTTTAAAACAAAGTCTCACCCAGAACAGCCTTTGCAGAGTTTTTGGCATACTTTTTCTTAAGTGTAATTAACCAAAGGACACACATTCTTATGTTTTATATACATTGCTGTAATATACTTGTTGTTCCAGTGACCTTAGAAGAATGGCATTGTTGTATCCTAATTTATAAATGAGGAAACTAAAGTTTTGGAATGAAGTAATTAGCCCAATATTTGACAACCAATAAACAGCAGAGCAAGAATTTTAGCCTAAAAGTCACCTAGCTTCAAGCTCACACTGCCTGTATCTGACCCTTCATTTGTCCTCTATGTATGCCAGGTGATGAATCTAATTAATGGATCATTTTGATGAGGCTCACACTAACTTCATGAAAGGTTGATACATATATATACACATACAGTGCTGATACATGTCAACAAAAGCTATTGGATGACTGCTGTGTTCCAGGGACTGTGGTAGGTACAAGGAAAAGAAAAAGAAGACACTATGTAAGACCTTGAAAGGTTCACAATTTAGCAGGAAAAAATGAATCAGATTATGTAATTTGGTATAACCAGTTGTTATATTTTCAGAAAAAAGTGTGGAAATACAAATAACAATTATAATACTGACTAATCATAGAACACAAAACGAAATATGATATGAAATGATTTTTCTCGTGTTTGGTAGTTAAACAACACAAATATTATGTTGGGTTAGAAATTTTGAAATATCCTTCAGAAATCTGTTCAATTCATCTACAAACTAAAATGCATAAATAAGCTAACTGGATGCTAACTAGTTCTAACTCCTCTGAGCTCACCTGTCACAGAGATAAAAGTTCAAAACGCCCTTAAGGCCCAGAGAAAAGATAAGGGAAAAGCACTTAGCTGCTCTATTAGACTGTCTCTTTCCATTAGGTGTGCGGAAGTACTTCAGCCAGGCTTAATCACATGCTTCTCTGTGACTCTACATCTCTTGGTTTGAGACACTTCACCTCGATGTAGCATTCCTTCTCAAATCCCTTTGACACGGTCGCGTGTGTAGTGTTTTCTAAACCCTTCGCTCCCTAGTGGTAGAGTAATACAGTAAGTGCTATCCTGACCAAGACGGAAAACTGCAGCCAGGGCAACCAGGCCCGCAGTGAAGGTCTCACAGGCAGCTCAGCAAAGTCCTTTCCCTGCCTCTCGTTCTGGCCCATCTGAAGGATTCCACTTCACAGTGCCTTCAAAGTGAACCTTGAGAATTATATAACTTCCATTCCAGAACTTTCCTTCTCCTACACAAGCCAATATTTCCTATTTTGGATTGTCAGTTATTCACCTCAGCACCGGAACAGTGGCTTTCCAATTAGGTGGAACAGAAGTTCTTTCTCGTTTCCTTTTTTTGTTTTTCTCAAATACCATTGTTCAAAAGCACCCAGCACGCCACATAAAAAATGATGAACTATTTTCTCATGAAATTGCTCTCCTTTTTTCTTTGTTGGGATATTCATCACTGAAAGTACAGCACTCGCAGCACAGTGTGATAATCAGTTCTGTGGATATTTGTTGTGTGACTTGTATTTCTGTGGGATTAAATGGGAAACATCCCATCACAGTCATATTGCCAACTTGCCAGTATTCTTCAATTTGTGAATCTTTTGTAACCTTGAAGATGGCTGGAGTGAGAGACAACAGGTCTCAGTCTCAGATACCAACACTTGCTCACTGTATGACCTTGAACAGTTTACCACAAGTCTGAGTGACAGCTTTCTTGTTGCTGAAGTGAAACCATCTTTGTGATACAGGAAACTATTAAGAAGTACATGAGGTCAAGCTCAGTAGACATTTGACATTCAGCAAAGTTGGAGAGACTTTGTCTCCCTTACCCCACCACATGTCAGAACATACACCATTATATCCTCTGGCCACAAGAGGTAGTAAATGCCACCATACTGTTGCTTTTTCTGTCTGTGATTGTCAGACATGGCTGCAAAGCCTGGGGGCTTTCCCTGAGGATATTTCCACTGAAAGTCACAGTTTTTACCACAGTTAGCTGCCTCTTCAATTTTTACAAAAATTATCTTACTTTACAAGAAATGTTTTTACTGTTTGGGGCATTTAAAGAAACAGTGTCAAAATAGCTTTTGTGGAATGCTTTCAAAGGAACTAATACATCTTTTCACAGCATATACATAAACTACCTCTGTAGGTTAAGCACTGGAAGGAATAGAGACCATAGGAACTAACCCTGAATGTAGCTAACCCTAAATGATTTAGGTAAAAAGCCCATATCCCAGATGGGCATGGTGGGCCACTCCTGTAATCCCAGCACTCAGAGAGGCTAAGACAGGAAAAGGGTAGTTTGAGCCTGGTTTGGACAACTTAGTGACTTAGCAAGATCTTGTCTAAAAATAAAATGTTTCCTTGTAACTTTCAAAGGCTGGAGATGTTTCTGTTCTTTTACCTTTAAAATAAAAAAATAAAAGGCTGGGGATATAGCTCAGTGTGAAGGCCCTGGGTTTAGTCTCTAGTAACAAAAATAAATTAAAGTCCATATACCAGTTTAAATAATAAGTGTTCAAAATCTGGTCTATAACTTTCAGAATTGATTTTGAATGAAAGGCTGACATACAGCGGCTTTAACACTAAATTGGGACCTGAACTACTTAGTATTTTGGTTATATTTGAGAGCATCAGAATCAACGTTCTATGAGAGACAGTGGGTTTTATATTTCACGTCCCATTGTAGTTTCAGCATATAGAAACTACATGAAATATATTATGGACTCAGTGATTATTTATTGAATGAGTGAACACAAAGATTAATTAACAAGGTAGTGAGTTTGAGTTATTTTCAAATTTAGAAACATGCTAAGTGTGGTGGCACATGCCTGTAACCCCAGTGCTTTGGGGGCCTGAGGCAGGAAGATCACAAGTTTTGAGTCACTCCGGAGAAGCTTAGCAAGACCCTGTCTCCAAACAAATTAAAAACATAGGCTGGGGTATAACTCAACATAAAGGCCTAGGTTCAATATCCAGTACTTCAAAAAACAAATAAACAAGTATAATACTAAAAGTGTTTAAAGAGTACAGGCATTTCATTTATCCTCTGAGTAAATAAGTCAACATTTACCATCATAAACTGGGTGATTATTGGACTGGGACATGCTTTATTAATATAATGATTGATGGATTGATGACCTGTAATCTGTCGATGTATGCATCTGTCATAACCTGGAAATACCTCTGTGAGTGCGGCAAGTGCAAGTGAGGGAAACCAGTAATAGTGACCCCATTCTCTCTGCCTTGGGCTGCATTCAGCCCAAATGTATCACCAGCCCTTGGCTCTTGTTTCCTACTATGACAAATAAAACTGTTTCCTTGGCTGCAAGCTGACATCCGATTACTCCTTGTCTCTGAATAGCAGTGACAGCACTGGCTTCAACTTAGGATAATGACTTTCCTTGTGTTATTTTTCTTTTAATTTTCTTTATTAAGTTAAAGTGGCCACCATTTTAGAATAAAAATGCAGCAAGATATTAAATCCAAAAGATATTACGAATCTTTCACAAAATAGCAAGCTGAACAGTGATGCACCTTGGAAATAATGTGAAAGAAAACCAAGGTTTTGTTAAAGGCATTACAGTAAAATGAGCTATTACAAGCTTTTAAAAATTTCTTCCGGAATAATAAATCTAACATTTCAAATGAAACTAACATTTTAGAATTAGAAACACCAATTGAATCTTACATAATAATTACTTTTGTGCCATGTATTTGCATAGCCAACCCCCACTTCTTTGAAAAGCGACACTGTAATAGATTTAAAGTATTCCTGGGGACTGAGGGCAGAAATACCAGAGAGAGCCCAGCATGAGATGCCCAGTTACTGCACTACGAGGAATGGGTTTCTCTACAGCCTTCCCGTAAGAAATCATTGCACAAATACTGACACCCGTTCATGAGCAGACACAGAACAAAGCTGCATGAGATAAACTGGACCAGATGCCTGCACTGTGGCCTGCACTTGGGAACAGCCTCTCTGGCCAGTGGTAGGGTCAATCTCTGATGGCACATGTCCTTTTTCTCTCACTGAGCATTACCTGCTCTCCTGAGTAATATCTGAAGGGAAATTATTGTCTTTTCTTTTTTCTTGAAAGCCAAATTTGCCTTTATAAAGGAGATTTGCGAGGGAATTAATTTATGTTGCAGAGATCTAAAACATTCTTTCACTTTACTCTTTGAGCACAACCAATCCCACAGTGCCTCACCTGTTCAGGTGCGTTACAGAAAAGTCCTTGTCTCTCCTAAAGTGTAGTTTTATCCCTCAGTTTGATGGGATTCGTTTATATTAGAACATGAATAATGCCAATATTAAAAGTTTAAAAAGACAAAGTTATATAGAGAGAAAACGACAAATGAACTGTCTTCTTGCAACAGTATCACACATTAGATTGTTGGTAGAATAAGATCCACCTATCAGAGGTCATAGTTCAGTCTCCCATGTGGTCCTTCCACCAACATATATTTTGGGCTCATTCAAACTTTCAGGATGTGATGATATTATCAGAACTGGCTGAGATTTCCTCACTCAACTCCTTTCTAATCTCTCAGAAAAGGGGCTTATATGTTGGCTGCAGTTATAACTACTGTATTCTCAAATATATTTTGCTTGGCAGAAAATTTTCTGATTATAAAGTGTGGTTAGTGTGCAAGTCTTTATTTGTATCAACACACACACAAAGCTTTCTTCTGCCTTTTAGCTTTCCTTGTGATTTTTTTCCTTTGTTGCTTTCTGTTTGATTCCAGTTACCTTAAGCCTAACTTTTTATGCAACAAAAGAATGACTCACACTAATTTAAACAAAATAAATGCACTTATTAATTCACAAGTCCAGACATAGAATAACTACAGATTCTGGGCTTTGTTTTAACAATGATCAACTTTTCTCTGTCTCTCAAGTCTGTTTTGATTAAATTGCCTTTTTAAATGGAAAGGCTACGTGTAAACTTACACAGTCCTTATTATTAAGGACATAGCTTCTCTTTCTTGATGGTTATTGGCTTTACTCAGAAGTGATTAATTAAATAATTAATTTTGTATTATTTTTTCATCTGAAGAGGCTGAAATTTTTCGAAATAATCAAGTACTGGTTTCTTTTGGTTTAACATGTTTTTCCTTCAATTTGTCTTATCTCCTCTCACATTTAATTATGAGCAGCAAGAATGGCCAATACTTTCAACATTTTACTTAAATATTTCTCTAACTGAACAATTGTCATGGTTTGTATCTAGATGTCTTCCAAAAACCTCATGCAGTCAAGGGTCTTCTAGAGTTTGTGATTGACTCAGGGTCCAATGCTGGGATCATGGTTGTGAGTGCCGCACCCACCCTAGGGCAGAGAGCCTGCATGCAGTATAAGGAAGGGAGAGGGGCTTGCTCCTGCTCTCCTCTCCCTTTTGCTTTTGCTGTTTTTACTGTCTTCTGCCACCATGAACTGTTGCCCTCAGCCATGTGCCACTCTGCCTTGGAGCCAGCCGAGTATGGACTGAAACCTGCACAGATTATGAGCTACATAAACATTTCCTTCCTTAATTTTGGGCCTTGGGTACTTTGTATCAGCAATGAGAGAAAAGTAATCAAGACAACGATTAAATTTACTCCTTAGATGGCCTTATTCTGATTGGAGAAATGTCACTGTATCTTCTGCAGCTACATCACGTAGGTCTAGTCAGTAAGTTTCTCATAAAATATTCCTACATCCTTTGTAATCCCCACTGCAAGTGTTTTCAAAGAGCAAATTTCTGCTAAATTTGTGGAAGGAATTTAAAACATTTCTACCATTGTCCTCAAAAGCCTTCCAATCTTCCCACCTTTCCACTATGTGGTTCCAAAAATCACACCCATAAACATAGAGGCATATACTATATATTTCTATACATAGATTATATACTATATATTTACTATACATTTCTATATATAGATTATATCTAGTATTTTGTATAAATATAGATATAGATATAGATAGTATAGTATAGTATAGACAGATATAGATAGTATATATTTCTTATGTACATAGAAAGGTAAGAAGATAATGTAATAATTTTACTTTTAGATAGATACTAAAAGTAATCACTTACTTATTTGTAAGTGTAAAAATGGGGAAAAAAATAAAAAAGAAACCAAGTTTCTTCTGACTTTCATAGTTCCTAATGCGAATTCAGCCAGTAATTAGATCAGTTTCCTTTCTGTAGTGTTTCATTTTCCTTTTGCTGCTTTCAGTAAAACATAATTCCTGTCATCAAGAGAAGCAACAGAAGCAAATAAATCCCACAAAATGCAAATGTGATAAAATAACTTTAGGGGTTTGTTTTTGTTATTATTAACTCAATTCTGAAGGAAAATTCTTGGCATTGGCATTAATAGAAAACTTAATTCCTACATTCTTTTTCTCTGAAGACTAAATACAAAGGCAATGACCCTAAAAAGAACTAGAGTCCAATGAGAAACTGAAACACAGTTGTCCTGAAAGAAAACACGTGTGAATGTATAATTACATGTAAGTCTTTGTAGGAAAATAAATACATGTGGGAGAACTGGAACATGAATTTTGTTACCTTTTTTTAAAAAAACATTGATTTTCAAACCTTCAGTAAAAGATGGTTGTCAAGGTTGTTCACCATGAGGTGATCCATTCTTCAGAGAAATATCCCTATACTGAGTTACTGTTTCGTCAACTGTACTACAGTTTACTTAGACAGCATGGCACAGGGAAAAGTACTGCAGTCTGTTGACTTGTCCAAGCAGTAAATGCTATAGTCAGTATTTTATATCATTGTGCTCTTAAACCTGTCAAAATGAATTTCTTCCAAAGCCTCTGCATAAGACCTGGATAAACTAAATAAAAATAACTGTCTGGGGAACTGCCTTCAATAACTTTATCTTATCCTCTCAACAGTATTAAGGTGCTAAAAATATCATGCTATCATAGCTGTAATTTTCTGCATCTTTATATTTCCATGGCACTTCCTGTATTAAAACTTCCTTTGCCTTGTTCTCAGCGTCAGTCCTGTGTGGGCGGAAGGAGGTTGACAAGCTACAGTTTCACAGAAGTGTCTTTCTATCAACCAGGCCTGGTGGCCACAGTAAGGGATACATCAACTTTCCCATTGATTGTTTTCTTTGAATTAACCATAACATGTTCAATATCGGTCCTGGCTTCCAACATTCTAATCAAGATAGAGATCATAGTGAGATCCTATATGAGCTGATTTGAAAGGCTTCTTTAGATACCATTACTTTATTTTTCTATCCAATCTAGCTACCCAATTTTGATTAAGCCTCATAAACATGATATCTATTATTTTGGTTAAAAATAACATATTTGTGAAGTCCTGCTGACTTTTCTTATATAGCAGACTGCCAGCTATTATGGATACGACTTCAAACATTTCAAATTATGCTTGGGAGCCACCACTGTGATCTGAAATTAACTTTTTAAAATGTGCAAGGAAATAAAGCATTTTCAGAGCATGGAAATTTTAGTCTGGATCATGTTCTTTTATGCCTAAGCTAATGTTTATGTAACACAAACACTTTAATTCTTTAATAGTACGTGTTGAATTTAATTTCTTTAGCACACTCTAACCTTTCCATGCCAACATTTTCCACTCTGATTATAAACCAAAACATAAGGACAAAAACTTAGCAAGTTTAATTCAAGGTCCTGGAAAAATACCATCATCAAACAAAAAATAACTGCTTCCCTGAGCCATAAACTATAACAAGGCCTAGATGGTCAGAAAGGTAGAGTAGATACATGCAGAAATATGAAGCCACATGTTAACAGTATTAGAGGCCAAAGAAAACAAAACGTAGAGACTTGACTAGAGGCCCAACATTTCTCCGTCTGTTGGCCCCTGAGCGAGAACTCACACCCAGATCCCTCCGTCAAACTCTGACACCTTGCTGTAATCACCCACTTCCATTACTCTGCTCTGGGTAACGGGGTTCACAGGATGTAAAGGAAAAGAATAGCATCCACGGGCTTCATCATCTCTCCCTCAAAAATGCCTGATTATTTCAAATGATACTGCAATAAAATACTAACTCTGAATTGATGGGAAATGTCTAAAGCATATTTTCAACAGTAATAAATACATTCTAAGCTAGTTTAAATGAAGGTAGAATTTGAACTTTGATAAACAGATGTGTATTTTTTAAAATTTCTAAACAAATGCAAACCAAGTTTCTTGTTGAATGGTGATAGTCAAATTTGAAAGCATATACACTAAAGCAAGTGAAATAATAACTGGATATCTATTAGAGCAATACTATAAGTGAAATAAGATGAACTAAATCATATGGTTTTGTTATCTATAAAAAACAAAAAGCTTAAGGAATTTACCTGGTGAATTTACTAAAAGTAGTTGAGTGTTTTTATAAATATAGCTTTTGTTTCTGTTACATAGGACTACTAATATAATAAATTACAAACTCAGCTACTGTAATGAGCTGAAGCTTGGGCTAACACTTGTTAGTTCTAACATTTCTTAAGGTCATTAAACATTGGAGTATTCACTGAACTCAATTTTTTCTCTCCACTGACAACTCCCAGATGTTTATCTCTTTCATGTTGGTATATTTCCATAAAAATTGGTGAGATTCTAAGAAATAAATACACATAAAGAATTTACAATGTGCTCGGTGCTTTTCTTCATGCTAGCAGAAGCAAAGAATTGCCACATCATCCCTGAACTTCTGTACTAAGTCAACAATGCATGAACAATAGAGAACAATTTAATACTAAACCGGTTGCTTCAACAAAGCTGAAAACTCATTGATTTCAAAGGTCAAGATGCCTTTATAAGGAACATGACCCTGAATATGAGTATGAATTCAACTAGAAAAAAAGGAAGTAAAGGTAAACTTTGGGCAAAATAAAAAAAGTAGGTCAAATAACAAAAACTCAGACTTATAAAATAGTGACCAGCATTCCTAGAGCTACACAGAGTGGCTAAGCAGCAGCACTCTCCTTTTCTGCTTCTGGAGAGCTACACGCACCACTGACAAAGGAGGTTTCTATACGAAGAAAGCAAGGGTTGATGGACCAAGCAGAAGATCTGATGAGTGCAGGGTCCCCTCAGTCTGCTCCCTGTCATCCTGTCCCCTGTCTCTCTAGGATACTTTTAAAATTGTTATTCTCCTAAAAGATTTTTAAAAATCCAGTGATGTAACCCCATAAGTAAAATCTGTAATCACAGAAGTAGTAATCTTCACTTAAAAGTGATGTTTGTCCCCCTCACTTTTTGGTAGTAAAACCAAAAATACCCTATCTATGTTCACTGAAAATTAAAGAAAACATACCAGCCTACTTCGCATCTACAGCTTCCTAAATACAATTGTTTACATGAACAAAAGAATGATACAAAGCTATTTAGTTTATACTACAATGGAAGTTATCTCCTTATTATTGCATTTTTCTGACACCACAGATAGTTGATTTCAATGACACTTGAGAAAAATAAAATAAAATAAAATAAAATAAAACAAAACAAAACAAAAAAATCAATGACACTTGAGGCCAATGCGGAAAACACAATCAAATGCAGTGAGCCCAGAGAGCAAGTGCCACCATGCTCGTGACTGCTGCTGGAACTGTTCCAGAGGGAACATGGAGCAAGTCTCACAGATTTACAGCCTCAACGTTGGCTCATTCATTCAGTACTTGCCAGGAAAATTTCATTCCACAATATTATGTACTCACATGACAGAATGCATAAATGTTAAAATATTAATGTGACAATATAAAAGGACACTTGTATACCTAAAATATAAAATATTAGAAAGTAACAACAGTGATTGGGTATAGGATAAACCACAATTAAATAATAAAATAAGCTACCATACTGAATGTGGGCAAATTAGGGGGTTTGTTTGTTAGAGACAGGGTCTTGTTATGCAGTCAAGATTGGCATTAAGTACATATGTAAACTAAGCTGGCCTCAGACTTGCAGCAATCCTTTTGTCTCAGCCTCCCAAGTGCTGGGATTATAGGCGCGCACCACCCCACCATGCTTGGCATAAATGCAGACAAATTCTCAAGTTCTTTGGCATAGTCAAAGTAAGCACACTTAAATATTAAAAGTAAGTAGTTACATATGGGATAATTCTGCCCCTAAAGAACTAAACAACACTCCCTATAAAAGGACACACTCTCTTCTTATGAATATGTAAATACGTTATCAGCCAACCACGAAAGAGTAGAAAATGAATAAAACAATATTAATAACAAACATGATGAAGGTAAAATAAATGAAACTAACATTCACATTATAGTGAAATATTCCAGGGATGGGAAGTAGCTCCATTTCTTTTGGAAAGATAAAACTTCTAGATATGCATGACACCCTGTTGAGAAAATGAATTCAAGACTGACTTATAGAAAGAATGACATTTACTAAAGCAACACTCTTATACTTCCTAAAGATCACAGGTGTTCCCTGGAGATACCATAAGTACAAAAATAAAATCAAAGATTAGCTTTTACTTTAACAATTGTTACATGGTCATTTGTTTAGAGCAATGACCATATTTTGTAAAAAAAAAAAATGTGATATATTAAATAACACAAAACAAGACTTCAACTTGTGCCATATATTAAGATGACCACAAATGATGAACAGTTTTCCCCTTAATAGGACTGTGAAATATAAATATGTTTCATTTGACAATTAATATAACTTTAAATTATTTAAAGGTAAATTAATACTTACCAAAGACAATATAAACCATGGCATAAAAGATAAGGAATATGATATTATTGTTCTAGCCACTAAGATAAAATAATAATATAACTTGTATCATTTTAAATCCAGCTATACATTCAATTCCTTTATGTTACATTCCTTTGGAATATGTTTTTCCAGGACTCTTGAAGGGTGCATAATAAAGTCCATCAGAAACTCTTCTGACCAAATGGGAATATGTTCTAAATATCTAGAAAGTCCAGTTGATTATTTCTCTAAGAGTGGCTTCAGCCAGTTCTCAAGCTCTGGTTTTAGGGCTTAATCTTGTTCTGCATCTAGGTTCTAGTCATACTGCTTTGTTTCAGCCAATGCCTCTCTTCCCGTGATCCTTATATCTGATATACTTCCAAGCCTGAATTCCATATGAAAAGATGTTGTACATAAAATTTGGTCCACATATAGCCACATGCTAAGATCACAAAAACACAGCTAGATGTCAGAGTGGCTGCTGAGGAGCTGCAAGTCCATGTGGTATGTACAACACCAGGACCATGTCAGAGGGGAGGGCAGCCAGCTCCTCCTTGTGGCCAAGGTTTCCTGGGAGCTGGCCTCTAGACAAAGCTGAGGTGGGACCGAGGGGTGGGGCTAGGAGCCAAACATGGCAGGCAAGGTCGGGCTTGTGACTGAAGTACCTCCTCATCTTTCACAGAGCCAGAAAGTTAAAAACCTACTAGGGGGCTGGGGATATAGCTCAGTGGAATAAGCGCTTGCCTAGCAAGTGCAGGGTCCTGAGTTCGATCCCCAGTACCACAAAAAAAAAAAAAAAAAAAAAAAACCTACTAGGTTTCACTGACTAAAGAAGAATGGAATGGTTACACAAATAGCCATAGAACACTGACTTGAGCCCTCATCTGCCACTGAATAACCTCAACCCTAGAACCAGGATTTTTAGGAAGATGGCAGAGTGGTGAGCAGCAAAAAGGAGCTTCTCTGAGATTTGGTGTCCAGACATTGGAATATAACATGAGGGACAGAAGGAGGGAAGTGGGTCCCTGAGACCCAGCAAAGATCTGAGACGAAAACTGAAGCCCACTGGGAAGGCAAGGACAGAGACTTCAATAAAGAGGAAGCAGGTGTCAGGCAGTGCTTTCTCCCTGAGCCTCCCTGCAGGGGAGGGGTGGCTAGAAACCACAGGACCACTGGCAACCACGAGAAACACGACAGTAGAACAGAGCAGTGGATGCAGCAGATTGCAGTGACTGGTGAGTTATCCAGATTCATATGTTCCCCAGGAGAGGGTGACTGGCTGGTAGCCATCTTGGAAAGGGCCCAACTGAGCTCAGAACTCAGAATAGATATGGTCGACCTCCATCTAGCTGATCTCAGTAATAAAGCCAGAGAGTTGAATTCAAATCCACAGGAGGTCAGGCCAAGCTCAAGCTGGCCCAAGGCACACAGACTGCTGCAGGCTGAACAAATCAGGTCCCAAACTTACAGCCAGAAACAAGCTTGAATTTCAGTGGAACTAAAGGTACAAGCTTGTTGGAATTACCCAATACTCCACTGTAACGCTACCACTGGTTGGCTAGGATTAGTCAGCTTAGATCTAGATTCTGTCTGTGCGTGTTGTCTACTGGTGACTACAGACATGCCTTGAATTAGATATATTTTTAGATAGATTTTTCCAACTTTGCTACCTTTCCTTTTTTGTTTTTGTTTTACTTTGTTTTGTTTTTTGACTGCTTGTTGTTATATTTATGTGAATGTGACAATGGTTTCTAGTTTGTTGTTGTTGTGATTCTATTCTTTTCTGGTTTTATTCCTTCCCTTTTTCTCTCATGTCTTCTTCACTAGTTTCCAAAAGTTTATGTAACCTTTTTTTTTTGTCCTACAGCCCTGCTTCTAATCTCCTCTTCTTCTATTTCTCTATTTTGCCCTCTCAGCCCTTTAAATTGTCACCCATAAGAGGGCTTATTTACTGAGTACAATTTTCTGGTTCACTTTAGATTTTGTTATAAAACCACAACTCTAGTTCATATGGTTAAGGATGGCAAATTAATAGTTACACCAGTTTGTCATTTTTTAGACTGTGTTTAATGCTGTTGTTACTACCGACGGTACCACTTTAGCCAAGGTGACATAATTGTCCTAGTCATTTGTTCTTCTTGGTATACCAAGACTAAGATTGCCTAAGGGTCATAAAAAACCAGTGTAAACCAATGCCAAAGAATCTGGCTGGGCCAAGTAGATAGCAGCTTCCCATCACCAATAAATTGAAGAGGTAGGATCTTGCAACTGACTCAAAAGCTACATGCCAGCTACACCTGTAAAACACCTCAGAGAAGTAGTTATTTCCTAAGGTTTTAAATGATAGCAATAAAGCTACTTACCATAGGCAATTCACAAGCATCAACTCAGGAATTAAACTGGAAAAGAAAAGAAAGAGAGAGAGAGAGAGAGAGAGGGAGGGAGGGAGGGAGGGAGGGAGAAAGAAGGAAAGAAAGAAAAAGAAAATGAGAAGACACTAAACAAGATGCAAACCCAGACTTCTGGCTCACCAAAGGCAAACCTCGGAGCAAGGAGGTGGAACAATATGAAAGGCACTAGCCTGGACTCTCTGAAGTGGTAAGCATAGAAATATCAACAGAGATGAACGAGGCTCTAAAAAAATCAGATCAAAAACAATTCCTGGGACAACTACAGCCAAGATGAGCACAGTGAAAGACGTGCCCATGGCTCTGCCTCAGACACAGGGGAAAATGACGGACAGCATTAATACTCAACGTAGAAAATGAATCCATGAAACAGATTCCACCAGATATCCAGGATATTAAAAATCTATTGAAAGGATACAAAGCAGAATGAGCCAATATGAGGACAGAATCTCAAATATAGAAGACAGGATTGTGTTAAGTGCCCATAAAAAGAAATGCTTCTTGAAAATAGAAAGTTTACATGAGATACTAATCCACCAGCTACTAGATGATGCAAAGGAGGATAACGTAAGATTGACTGGAGTCAATGAAAAAGCAGGACACAGTGCAAATGACGTTAAACACCTGTTCAGAGAAGTCATGGCAGAATACTTCCTGAACAGGGAAAGATAATTTGCCACATTCATAATGAGGCATATAGAGCTCCCATTATCCATGATAAAAATTACACTAAGGCACATGATAGGCAAGAATCCAGAAATTTAACCTAAGAGCAAAATATTAAAAGAAACAAATCACCTATAAAGGAAAGCACATCAGGTTCACAGCAGACTTCTTAACACAACCCTCAAGTACTAGAGAGCATGGAGTGAAATATTTCAAGCCCAAAGAAAACAATCTCCATCCTAGATTGATGTGTCATGCAAAACTATCTTTCAAAATTGACAGAGTAATAAGATATTTCCAATACAATGAACACCTAAGAAAATTTATGAACACCATATCAGAACTCCAAAATGTTCTAAAGGATATTCTAAAAAGAGACAATAAGGATTAAAACTCCACGAACCCAACAGAATGAATCTACTAGGCAAGGAAACAAATAAACAGAAGAGGGAAATGGGAAGCCAACAATAAGAAAAAAATGATAAGTCAATATATATTAGCTATGACTATCAATATTAATGGTCTAAATTCACCAATCGAAAGAAACAGACTGGTAGAGCGAATCAAGAGGCAAGATCCAAAATTATGCTGCATACAAGAAATGTACTTTACTTAAAAAGAAATTCATAGACTGAAAGTCAAAGGATGGAAACAATACTCAATGCAACAGGAACCTGGAAAAAGAAGCTATTCTATTTCCAAAGTGGGTTTCAAACCAAGACTGATTAAGAAAGACAGAGAAGGTCACTACATCATTATAAAGGAAATAACCCAAGAGGAAGAAATACAATCCTAAATATGTATACGCCAAATATTGGAGCACCAATATATATCAAACAAATATTAATGGATATGAAAATAAAGGCATGTGATAGGCATATTGATAACAAATAAACACTAATACAGTTATAATGGGGAATCTTAATACTCTACTGTCACAGAGACAGCTCAACTAGACAAAAAATCAACAATGAAATATGGGAACTGGATGAAAACATAGTGCAATGAAACTGGAAACCAATAGCAAAAGAACCCAAAAGAACTTTATAAACACATGGAAATTAAATAACACCCTACTGAACAACCAATGGGTCATAGATGAGATTAAAGAAGAAATTAGACAGTTTCTACAATGAAATGATAATGCCAATAGAACACACCAGAACTTATGGGGTACAATGAAAGCTGTCATATCAGAGAAATGTATACTATTGAATATCCTTAACAGGAAAACAGACAGAATAAATGACCTTAGGTTGAATCTCAAGCTTCTAGAAAAATAAGAGCAAGTCAAGATGAAAGCTCATAAGATATATGCACACCCATGCTTATAGCAGCACAGGTTCTAACAGCTAAATCTTAGAAACAGCCCAAATTCCCTCAACTGATGAATGGATAAAAAAGACATGATGTTTTTATACAATGAAGTACTATTCAGCCACAAAGAAGGATAAACTTAAAACACCTATAGCTAAATGGATATACCTTGAGACTATACTCTTAAGTGAAATAAATTAGGCACACATGTGTAAATATTGCATTGTAAGGACCAAAATGTAGAATAGAAACTGTGAAATAGAAAGCAGTTGTTCAAAAGGAAGAGGAACTAAGGAGGAGGGAGGAAGAAAGGAAGGATGGGAAAGGAAAAAAGATAAAAAAAGGATAAAATTGAACAAAGTTTTGTAAATAGGGAGGGGAAGAGGGATTGAAAGGCAGGGAGGGGGATGAGATAAAAGGAATCAAAGTATTTCATGTACAGATACAAATTCCTTATGATGAATGTAATTGTTATGTATAACTAAATTGGATCAATAAGCTTAATGAAATAGTAAAAAAAATCTTTAAAAATCATGAAAAACAATATTGAATGAAGAAAGATCTATAGAATAATAAGTATAAATCAATAACACATAAGGCTATACCTTTAAACAATAAATAAATAAAATGTGATATCTCTATCCATAGTAAATCATAGATTATTCCATTATGTAATGTAATATCAGTGCTGTGGTATATAGTTCAGTGGTAAATTGCTTACCAAGCATTCATAAGGTCCTGGATTTGGTCCCTACTCTGCAGACAAAAAGAGAAAAAGAGAAAGAAAAGAGGGGAAGGAGAAGGGGGAGAAGGGATGCAAAGAAAGAAGGAAGGAAGGAGGGAAGATTGCTTACTGTCCAGCCTTAAAGAAATCCTGCCATTTATGACAACATGGATGAGAATATTATGCTAGGAGACATAAGCCAGAAACAAGAACAAAAACCCCAAGCATCTCATGATCTCGCTTATATCTAAACTCCAAGAAAGTTGTATGTGTAAAATCACTGACTAGAGAAGTATTTACTTAAGGATAGTGCTTTGGGTGAATAGAGAAATGTTGGCCAAGGGATGCAAAAGCTCAGTTATACAAAGTCAGTCAGGTTTACAGATTTACTATACAAGACTATGTGGAGTTCTTGAAATTTTTTAGAAAGAATAGATCCTAAATGTTTTATCAACTAAAATTACCGCTATGGGAAGCGATAGATATGTTAATTACTTTGATTGTAATAATCATTTCAAAATGTACTTGTACATCAAAACATCATGTATATCTTAAATATATGTAAATTTGTCAATTATACCTTAGTAAAGATATGATGTATACATTGATATATATTTGCACATTGGTGATATATATCTTACACACACACGCACACTCAATATATATATGTATACACACACACACACACATATCACGAATGCATATATGTCCGATTCACTAAAGTAAGTTTACATGGGAAAGAGAAAGCTGACAGTAAGGAATGAAAATACTACAGTGCGTAAGAGAAACCTGCACCCAAACAAACCAATGGTTTAGTTGTGCAATGAAATGAGGTAGACAGAATGGAGGAAGGAAGGAGGGAAAGAAGGAGAGAAGGAAGGAAGGAAGCGGGGCAGGAAGAGGGAAGGAAATGAGAAGAAGAGGCAGGGAAGGACAGAGAGAAGGAGAAAGGATAATTAAAGTTTGTGCACAGGACAATAGCACAAGTAGTTCTCCAATAGCACAAGTGGTTACCCAACCCCATGCAAAGATTAACATTGACTTTAACCCACCGCTTACACCCAAGCTAAAAATGATCTCTAACAAGGCTGAACAGCGTGGTAAGGCTGGTACGAGCGGCCCCACGCTCTAAAGTAGAGCTCTCCTCGCCCAATCCGTACTAGTTCCATCAGCATTCATCCTCACTACAAGTATAGTTCTAGTCCGCCAGTCCCCACCTCGATGGGATTCCTCTTCAGAATTCTCAGGAGAGATCTTGAAAAGAACTTTGAAAATTGCTAAAAGGCACTTCTGCAACAGCCAAGGAAGCAGTCGTTAACAACGTGCTTCTTTTGAAAGCATTGGCCTTTTGAAAGTAGAGCCAGACATCATCAGAAATATTAAGAGATATAATCACATGAAACAGAAATATCACACAGAAAAAGAGATGATTAGGGATACTGAGAGAACTTTAAACATTTTCACATATAATGAAAATGGTTGTAGAAGTATCACATTCTTATCACAAAGACAGGGTGCTGTGAAAAATGAACAACAAATCACAGAATGAGGAGATTTTTGAGATTAAAAAATGATTCCTAAGAAACAAAAAGTACACAATGACTAGAAAATATATTACTGAGAGTCCCGGAATAAAAATGAAAAATACGTGTTTTAATTTCATAATGTTATGTAATAAGTTAATACCAACTTACGACTTAAGACAGTATCTACTCATTTCACGTAGGTAAGAAGTCTGGGTACCGTAGCTTTGATTTCTTGGATTAAGCTCTTACAAGCCTGAAATGAATTGGGCTATGCTGTCATCTGGACGTGGGCTCTTCTTCTAAGCCCATTGGAGATGTTGGCTGACTTCAGTTCCTTGTGGTTGTAGAACTGAGATCTCTGGTCTCTTAATGACTGCTGTTCATGCATCATTCCCAGCTATTAAAGGACTGCCAACCAGCTCTGTCCACATGACTGTCTCAGGAGAACACAGCTCATTTTACACTTTCCCCAGGCTGGTAGGAAAGATTGTTAATATAGTACAAATCATTGAAAATGACCAACTTTCACCTTGGCCCTGTAAGTTTCCATGATCAACGGAGTCTTTATCCCATGCATTCACAGGTCCTACCTATATGCAAAAGGAAGGCATTTTACAAGAGTCATACTCAGAAGGAGCAGGACTCTTAGAGACCATCTCTGAGTCCTGTATAACACACCAATAAAGAAGTGATAAATGACAAATCAGACCAGTGATGGTGGATTTTTTAGAGCTTCTGTGAATCTCAAACAGCCCGCTGCAGCACACGTGCCATAGGTTTGCCACTCCTGACTTAGACCAATCTGAAAGGTCCAGTATTACACTAACAAGAATTCCATGGAGAAAACAGAAAGAAAACAAGGCAAAAGAAAATACCAGAACTATAACAGGTGAAACTGTTTTGGAATACAAGTTCTGAGGCTAAGGATCAATTAAAATGTAGAAACTGTAAAAGAGCTTCTTCTGGGGTCTTACAGATTGCGATTCCAAAGACACAGATGTAGAGAGCCCTGAGTAAGTGTTCTGAAGAAATCAGAGGAAGTGGTGCTCATAAGGACTAGCAGTAGCGATTTATTACAAAGTGGTAAAAATTCTATAGAGGGAATGTCAACTGCATGTGGAGAAAGATCAGGGTCTATATAACAAAGGGGATGTGACTGGTAGAAGGTAAAGAAAAGAGTATCTATATCTATCTATATCCATAAAACAAGTCTGATATGTTCTCACATCACTGTCTGGCTCTCAAAACACCTGTAATCAAAGAGGAAAGGTAACCAAAATTCAGCATGGGATCCTCTTGAGCTCTGCTTCTTGCATGGCCTCCACATTCCATTTGACAAGTTTTTTCAATATCGTTTTCATCATATTTTCCCTTTTATTTCACAATGACACCAGTCTTCAGAATGAAGAAAACTTACCAAAGGCCAATTCAAAGAAAAAAAAAAAAGTCCTCTTGGTGAGACATAATACTATCAATGAGAAAAAACATCCTCAAAGTTTGCAGAGGATAATCAAACAGGCTAGCTAACTGGCACCTGATTTCATAGTAGCAGTCCTGGAGGTCAGAAACAATGAAATAAGGCTTGCAAAGTTCTGAAGAGAAACACTTTCCAACCTAGAATTGTATAATAAGCAGATATTAATCATCTGTAAGATAGAATAAAAATAATTTCTGACATGCTTAAAAAGTGTGTATTTTATGTACAATAGTTTAAGAAGCATGTGAAGAATCCACCACAACCAAGAGGGAGGATCCACCTAGGAAAATTCAGGGAAGTTCCAAGATGATCACTGTAGTGGGGTTCAAGTAGGAGGACACAGACAGGGGCGCTGACAACAGCAAAAGAGACACCTTTTGAGATAGAAGCCACCTTGATTCAGTAAGTCATATAATAAAGATTCTAAAACTAGTGATGCTACACTGAAGGGTAATTGTGCAGAAGGAAGTACAATGCAAAGAAAAACAGTAATAAAAACAAGCTAATTAAACTTAGGAAGCCAACCAAAATGTGGCATGATTTCAATGAACTTGTAGAATATATAAAACAGATGACTGTTGTAATCAGGGTTTATAAGAGAATACATCTAAAACAGGACACATTTTATAAGATTATTTTATAATATTCATATAAAAAGTTAAATGCAGAAAAGTACAGGAGATCCATCCATGTACTAGAGACCCAAAGAGCCCAGATGAGGGCCTAGATCCCATGGTAATGTCCTGCGTGAGACCAGCTGAAGACCAAAAGCCAATGGTAATGTCATTCATGAGTTCAACCGGAGGCCTAGAGCCCACGACAATGTCTCATGCAGGGCTGTATCAAGGTTCTGTACCGGGAAGGCCCATAGGTCAGTGGCGGAATCTAGAAAGTCTGTGCCAATGGGATGAAGGATCTGTACCAGCGGAATGAGTGATCTGCACTGGAGCCAGGAAATGACACCCAAGGTAAGGACCAGAGCTCCCCCACAAAGTGCCACAGCCATCCTCGGTGACAGTGAGGACCTGAATTCTTCTGACAGTGTGAACAGCCAAGTTCATATCTGGAAAACCAGCATGACAAGCTTCTCCAGGAGAATTAACAGCACATCTTCCCCTCTAGTTCTCCTGAGATGCTGTTGGCAGCAGTCCTCAAGTGAGCCTTTACACCCAAAACTCTGCTAATTCTATTCAGCTGGGTGTTCCAGCTGACCATTACTTAATCCTCCACAAGGATCATTTGGCATCGTTCATGAGAATACTCTTCTTCAAATAGGACTATACTAGCTTAGAAGGAAATATAAACTGAGCAAATCCCTGACACATACCTACAACAGAACACACACCTACACGTCACATGTTCACGGTCATTGTATTCTGATTATAGGAATTTAATTATGCTTGACTTATGGACAAACCCCTTAGAATCTGCTTATGTCTTCATCGTATGATTTAAATATTAACAACCTTATCAAAGCAATAAGTCTGACAGAAGATGAGATTGAAGAATAGGGAAAGGAGGCAATGAGAAAAGGGAAGGAAGAAAATGGTGGAAATATTTTCAGTTATGAAGTGAAGCCAAGAGATCATGTTGAACACCCACGCTCTACAGATGCATGTACATATTTTAAAATTCACCTCGTATGACTAAAAACAATAAATGTTATTGAAATTTAAGTAAATTTTATTAAACTGAAGGTGAGGCGAAGGAAAAAGTATAAGAAAAATATCCACCTTTCAGTCCACAGAGTCAATGTAGTGTCTAAGTTTTACGTAAGAAATATACAAATAAGTACCTTAGCTACATTAAGAAAGAAACAAAACAATGTAAAATAAAAGGTATTGTCTTTGGAGAACAGAATTCAGGTTTTGGAGGAAAAGAGTAGAAGGTAATGTCATTTCCTTGCAAACATTTCTGCAGTATTTGATTATACTTTGATAAATATGTATTACTTTAAAAATAACCTTTGAAAAAATATTAAAAAATGATATTGTCCTTGTTTAGGAAAGAAAAGTACTTTAAAATGTTATAGATAGCCAGGCACGCTGGCACATTGCCTGGAATCCCTGCACCCTCCTAGAGGCCCAGGCAGGAGGGCTGCAAGTTCCAGTCCAGCCTGAGTAACCTAATGATTTACCAAGATTGTGTCTCAAAACAGAAAAAAGATAGATAGATATCTGTAGTAGTGACATTCTGTGAAAATTCTAGTAGAATCAAATACGGGACTTCACTCATGAAAGTTTTTTGCTTTTTAGTTATGTTGCAAGAGGTAAACATTGTGGACATACTTTGTACACACTGAGACATCTTTCCATAAACATACATACCTGCATTTCCCCAACTTCCTTGAGGTAGAGCTGACATACGAAATGTAAAGTCATCATGACAACTAAGACAGTATATCCAACATTTCAGATCAAATTTCTCAGCAAATTACAAGCATGTAGCCCTGAAAAAACTGTACAGGTCAATTTCCATGGGATCATATTGATTCCAATTTCAAATGAGTGATGAGTGGGAAAACAAAGATAAGTGACAATTCTTTCCAACAAACATAATGTCCTATTTCCCAACACACGCTGATGCTTCGCTACTTCCAAGTCTAACAGATTATCTGCTAGAGCAATGTCATTCAAGTTCTCACAAGGCCCTGGTCTCCTGGCACTTGTGGTGAGTTGTGTTGACTTTTCTAAGACTTCAGTGATCCCTGAGCTGTTTGTCCTTGAATCACATATCGCGCACTAAGAAAAGCTTCCAAACCTGTGTTTTAATCAGTGTAAATGAGATGACAAGTCAATCTAACAAGAATAAAATGACTAACAAAAAACTATAGAACTTTGCAATCGGAAAGACTCTCTTAGACCCCCGTTTTGAACTTGCATTCTATACTTTCTGTTGTAACATGAAAAATTTTCCCATAATGGTTAAAATATATGAATCACAAAATAATATAACAATCATAATAAAATGAGTATAAGATTACTAACATCAAAAGAGAGGTTTCACTGTGAAAACAGTGCTAATTTCTCCCCGTACGATTTTTGTTTTTTTTAAAGAAAAGAAAAATAAACAATAAAAGCAGTGGTATAAAATTTCAAAACAAGATTGTAGGACAGTAACAATGGTGAACACATTGCACATTGTTATCTCCCTGCCTGTGCAATTTTTGGTTGTGCTAATTTCCAATAAGCAAAGAGTGGGTGATTTGTAATTCTTTTATTCAATTGAAAATGTAATGAATTACTAGTTAGCAAAGGGAAATTTCTAAGACTAAATATTATAACACAAACAAAGAAGGTTGGACAATGTGATCTCGTTATTACATTCTAGAAAAGAGGAAATTATTTTTATCCAAAGGAATATAACATAGAGAAAACTGCAAACCAATGTAACCCTAAACTTGACCCTAAAGAATGATGAACTATGGGTATTCTTCCCCTGATGTAAAAATACAGCTGAAAGGACTGACATGTTTAGAATAATCACCTAATGAGTAAACACCTTATTTTTTTCTATTACTGAAAACCTGCATATTTTTAATATCTATAGATTTAGGAGAAATAGGCATTTTAAATACAAGTGTCTGATCTTTTGTTTAATGGTAAATTTTACATTTGCAAATGAATATAAATACTCTCGTCATGTATATATGTTTTCCATCCAAGTACTAACCAGGCCCAACCCTGCTTAGCTTCCAAGATCAGACGAGATCGGGAGCATTCAAGGTGGTATGGCTGTAGACAGTATGTTTTCCATGACTAACTAATTTCCAAAATGTGGCCCAAATTTAGGTGAACCTTACATAGGATTTAACTTTACAAAGCAAAAGAAATATCAAGCTGTGGAACACATCTCTACCTATTTTTAAAATATTTAAATCAGTCAAAAAATCACTTTTGTTTCCAGAAAAAACTATTGAACTGAAAAACTTCTGGGCTTTAAGATTATTAAAAAGATTGTTCAATATGTGACTGCTTTGATCCCACAAAAATTCCATTTTTATTTGCTAAGTTAAATCTTCCAGCAAATTGTTGGCGGTGTGATGCTGGATACTCATATTGCAATAATCCTGCCCAAATAGTCATGTTTGATTACTCCTTGTTCTGTGCTATGAGAGAAAAGTCCAATAAATTCTCACCACTACTTTTCAAAGCATACAGTAGTCACTGTAAACATAAAAGAATAAGACAGAACGAAGACCAGCATGGGCAGAGCTTCTGTGCTAAATGTTAGATCCTGAGAGAAGTGAAATGAGCTTAAAGGAAAAGCTGAAGCATCATATGAATTCAGGGACATACAGTGAGACCCTTCCCTCTTTCATTTCATATGAAAACATACAAAGGTAAATATTGACTTCTCAATTAATGTACAAGTTAAAAAAATAACTTTTATGAGTCAGTTCATTCCAAAGAATATGTCTCATAGAGGAGAAGCTCTGAGAGCTGAGAGAATATTACCAACATACAAAAACGAGTCCGTAATGATGAGATATCAGAATGGGTCACTCGTTCATTCAACTTTCTCTGCTACGGCTTGCCCCACAAAAGCTCATGGGCTGGAAGCTGACCCCCAGCATGGTGACTCTGAAGAAAAGGAAGCTTATTACAATAGAGCCTAGTGAAAGGCGAGTTGGTCACAGGAATGGGTCAGGTATCATGGGACTGGATCATTTCTTGCCAGAGAAGACTGTTGTCAAGGAATGAACCTGAGCCACGCCTATAATCAATCCCAGTTTTCTAAGAAGCTGAGGTAGCAGACTCATAAGTTCAAGCCACCTGGGAAATTCAAAGGCCTACCAAGAATCTGTCTCAGTGTAAAATAAATATATATTAAAATAAATGGCTAGGGAGGTACAAAGCCCTGGATTCAACCTGTTAGGACTCAATCCCTAGCACTGCCAAGAAAAAGAAAGGAAGGTGAGTCTGTCTCCTCTAGGTCTCTTTCTTCCTGTCTCACCATGCGATCTCTTTCTCCTTCACATGAGGTCCCGCCATGATGCCATTCACCATGTTGTATACAGTCAAAAGGCCTTCATCAGAGGCTGGCCAGGTGCAGCCACCTGCTCTTGATTGTTCAACCTCTAAAGCTCTGAGCTAAATAAAACTCCTGTTTATAAACTACCCAGTCTCAGATATTGTTAAAGCAACAGGACAAGGTAAGATATATTTATTCTGTTCTGATACAGATTTAGATGTTAAAAATCAGAGGCACAGGAGCTGGGGATATAGCTCAGTGGAATAAGCACCTGCCTAGCAAGCGCAGGGTCCTGAGTTCAATCCCCAGTACCGCCAAAAAAAAAAAAAAAAATCAGAGGCACAAAACAATAATGTCTGTGAAAAGGTAAAATGCTATTTCTGCCATATATCAAATCAGAGCTAAAGGGATAATTCTTCTCCCTGAAAGTCTGGAGAGCTGTGCCCTCAATGCTCCTGCTCTGACATGTCCTGGGTGTCACCCATCTCCAGGAGAGGAAGTTAATTTAGCTGCACTTGGCCATAAGTAGATACAAGAAATATTTCTATTAATGGGCAGTCACACTCTAAGATAACAAACCATTTGTATAGCTTGGTGAAGCAGATATTGGAGGACAATTAGCTTCTGTGACTATGCTTTTTAGATTTTAGATTTATTTTCCCACTATCAAAACAAGATTCTAATGTCTGCCTCATCTCCCTTCTAAGTATTAAAGGAAATAATATACATGAAAGTGTTTATAAACGATAAAGCAACATATACATGCAAAATAATAATTACATTCTCACTGCTGTTTTACTGACCAGATGGGAAAAGGCAAGAGATAGAAGATGAAGCAGAGAAAATAGAGAATTATTTCTTGATTCTGTTTTCACAGAAACAGGAAGAACACTCATTTTTCCGATACAGTCTTAAGTTTAATTTAGGTATCTGTGATGTTGGACTCTCAGGATGAGTTTAGAGTATGAATGTTATTGCCTTAATTTGAAATGACAACTACTTGCATCAAAACACTCAGATGGCATGACAATCTACATGACTCTTTCCGCAGGACCTGCTGCTGTACAGACTCAGAGGATGCAGCACTGTGTTGGCAACTGTGCTCAGCAACAGGGGATGAAGACGAATTTTGGTCGGGGAATAAACAAAATTGGGGGCAGGCTTAAACAGCTAAATAAGAAAGCGATGTCCTAAGCAAAATTATACAGATATAAAAAATGTACTGAGAGGGGAGCTTAGAAGTGAAAGAAATGTATGCAAGCAGGCAGTGCAGTTTAGTATCCTACTAACCATACCTTAAAATGTCCACAGAGCAGTGTCATCATTCTCTGACGTTAAAATGCTAAGTAGGAAATCACTGCACATTTGAGAAGGAAAATGTATTACTCAAACTGTCTTCCATCCTGATAAAGTCCCTGAAATCCCAACTCAACATCTAAGCAACAGAATTATAAATCTCTTTAAATAAATCACTTGAGGTTATGAAATAGATCTAATAAGTATATCTTACATGATAAAATCTAAAATGGCCAAACCTATACATAAATTTATTACTTATTAACTACTTATTGCATCCTATATTGGTTTAGTTATATAAAATATAAGCTATTTCTTATATTTGTGTCTTTTATGAGTCAGTTCTTTAAAGAGACTGCATATATCTGGAAAACAAGAAGCTTGTGAAAATATTGACTTTTTTCCTTTAATTATGTTTATCTCTTGAAAAGAAAGCAGAGCTATCCATCATAACATAAAGTTATTTACAATGTAAGAAATCTTGGGCATTACTTTAAAAAGATTTATAACCATTTCCCTATACGTTTTCTCAGATGGATGTTAAAAGCCAGAGTGATAAAATGGTAATATTGTTAGACACTAAATACTCCAGCACTAGCAAGTCTGTTATTACATTTCATGTCACTATTAAGTCAAAAACATCCAGAATGTAATTTTCTTTGGGATACTTCGCTAGCTAGACAGTAAAATTAGAACTCTGTGGCCAACTGACAAGTCATTTTGACATATTAGTTTATAATTTGATGGACATCCTAGCATAAAACATTTGCATACTCAGGTTAATTTTGTTTGATGATTGCATATGCAATCCAATTACCTATACACCTTCCTATCTGTATTTGAACTCCACAGAAAACATTTTCTGGTATTAAATACTTTTACCAGAATATCAAGTGTAGCATACATTTTCTTATGCTTTAGAAATTCATTTTTTGTAGATTCTTACTTTAAAATTAGGGTCTTGGGGTTATTTAATTACTTAATAAAATTTAAGGTTTTAAAGTTGCCTGGTTAAAATTCCAGTGTTGCTTCCATCTATGCAATTAAATGGCTAAAAAGAAAGCATAGGGTCCTGCCATTTTATATATATTTTTTGTTAAATTAAAGGATCTCACCATCTCAAGGACCAAAAATCCTCCCAACCCTCTGAAATCCCAGCTTAAAGGACCATTCATTTATACTGAATTATAAACAAAGATCTCCTGGGCTGCCCACTGTTTCACTAATTGGCAGTCACTAAAAGTAGCTCACTTAGTGTCTGAGAGAAGACAGGGCAGGCATGGAAAGCAAAGGTAAGGCAATGACAGGAAGGGGCTTTTTAGTCTCCCGTGACATACACCGATGGGAGGATGGGGAGATGCCCCAGGAAGGGGTGTCAGTGAGTGACCCAACACTCCTCAGCAAGACTAAGAGAGTGAAGTGTCAAGCAATATGCGTGTGGAGGTGACAGAAACTTTATAATGAAGATGGAGGAAAGACTTGTAAAAAATGGTACAAACATACTGTTGTAGTTTGAGGTTTTTACAAGGAGAACAATATAATACAGGACACATATTTTTAGATTATTTGTAATAGTCACACAAAGAATCCTACATAAGAGAGTGCAGGAAATCTGTCCACACACTAAATAACAAAGAATCCAGCTGAGGGCTTGGATCCCACTGTGATGTCCTGCATGAGTCCAGCTGAAGACCTAGAGCCCATAACAGTGCCTCCCACAAGTCCAGCTAGAAGCCTAGAACCCACAACAATGTCTCATGCAGGCCTGTTTCACAGACCTGCACTGGGAAGGCCCAAAGGTCAGTGGTAAAAGCTAGAAAGTCTGTGTCAGTGGGATGAGGGACCTGTGCCAGCGAACTAAGGGATCTGAACTGGAGCCAGGAAGTGATGCTCAAAGTAAGAACCAGAGCTCCCCCGAAAAGTACCACAGCCATCCTCAGCAGCATTGAGGTCCCGAGGTCCTCTGATAATGAGGAAAGCCGAGTTCCCATCAGGAAAGCCAATGTGATGAGCTTCTCCAGGAGACTGAACAACGTACCATCTTCCTCTCTGGAGTCAGGAAGCAATGCTCAAAGTGAGGACCAGAGGTCCCCTGAAGTGAATCGAACCCATTCTCAGTGACAACAAGGTCCCATACTCCTCGGATGATGAGAATAGCCAAGAGTTCATCAGGAAAGCCAGCATGACGAGCTCCTCCAAAATAACCAACAGCTCCTTCAGCTTCTAACAGCACCCAACAGCTTCTACAAGCTCCCAATAGCCTCTCTTCTTCTCCAGTTCTGCCTCTTATGCCGCTGGCAACAATCTTCAGGTGGGCCCCCCACACCCAGCACCCCGCTAGTTCAAGTCAGATGGGTGTTACAAGTGGTCCACCAGTTGTCAATCCACCACAAACACCAAAGACAAATTTAGTCAGTTAATAATTTTATCAAAGACCTGGGCTCAGATAATTTCAGAGAAAAGAGTTTAGAGAATAAAGTATTTTTAGAAAGTTTTCCAAGCAAGGTGTGCAGAAGTCAGCCCAGCCCTCTGGCCAGTGATCAGGAATCATTAAGTACTGAAGTGACTGGGAGTTAGCCTAATAGTTGCTTGATTCTGTGTTCTCCAAAGCATATTCATGCTGGTCATCTGATAGGATGATCTACCAGAAAAAGAATGTTTAGAGTCAAATATGTTTGGGAAACTCAGCATCCTACAGTTTTCTCTTAGAGACCCCAAACTTCTACATTAGCATTTCAAAGGCATTGAGAAGTCTTAGAGTTGAGAAATCTTTATGAAAAAAAAAAAAAGCCAGCAGTTGGCAGAATTATTTGACCTCATAAACATATTTTCAGCAACACTTATGAATATTTTTCTGGAAATATTGAAATGATTATAAACTCCTTCTACCCATGGTAGGATACACTTTCTCTTAGTTACAAACTATGATAAAGGGAAGATGAAGGTGACTGATGTACACTTCAGCCAGTAATGACAGCCACAAAAGTATAGTTTATTAAAAAACACATCTGTGCCATCATTATGTCTTTCAAGGAAAACATAGTATGAAAGAGAGTGTCAAGTGGCCATCACTACAAATCCAAATCCTCTCTAGACCTTAAAAATCCTGTGTAGGTAATAATCAACCACACACTCTACACTATGAGTTGACTGATTTAAAAAATGAATGTAGATTTGACCAATTAAATCATCACTGCTCTACGGGGACTTCCTGAAGGGTTGTTAACAGCGACAGTATTTCTGAGGATACAGCTTTCTGCCGATGGCAGAATGTACAGACATGCCATTGACATGAGCTACAGAATCAAGTATTAAATTCACTTCATAATTACTAATCCAAGCCAAATTTTAACAAATCATCTAACAGAGAAATCTGCTTCCTTTATTAAATACCTTCCAGCTTCCCCACACCCATAACCAAACAATGCACATGTACTTATAAAGTGTGGAGTGAGAAGAGAGGACCCCACCACTACCTCTGTGGCTAAAGTCATTTACCTCTTACTTATATTGTGTGCTTCTCACTGAAGACAAGCCATGTGAAATTTAAACTTGTGCATCTGACTTCTTTCAGTGGTCTCCAGGTGAGCCCTTTACCGACAGATGCCTCAGGTTTATCCTTCTTTATGGCAGCAGGAGGGAACAACAAGAACTCAGTTGCATTGTGTGCATGTACCAACTTCCCAAAGTGAGTGTAGCTCTTGTGTACTACAAGTGTGTATTCATTTTAAAAAGTCATTTCTCAGTAGTACTCTAACCGTGAGCACCTCTTAACACAAGTCTCTGGTTTGAGCAGAGACAAGTAAGTGCCTTGCTAAACCTGGGAATTTGAAAGGAATTTGAAAGTCTGTGTAGCAACCCTCACATTTTCTCAATCCCTAAGCCAGTGCTGCTCCCCTCTCCATGAGAACTATGGAAATTATTGCTTTGAAAGACACAGAAAATGTGTGCCCTGCTGAGGTTTTCTTGGATATATGGGAAGGTGCCTCTCACAACAGTAGCACAGTGCAGTTTTGTTTTGGTAGGACACTTGAGTAGACAGGTCAGTAAATAGATGTCTCGCATCTTTGTAGGTCGGGTTTAAATCCAGTGGCGCTACTGGAATAATGAGCTGATAAGGAAAACCAAGAAAAAAAATGGAAAGAGCTACAAAAGGGAGAATTGGATATAGATGATCAACGCTTAATACTGCACAGTTTTATCGTGGCATTGCTGCCAAATTTGTATGAAAGAAGATTCCAGAAAATTTTCAGACTATTTTAGCACCCATGATGCTAGTCTCCACTCTTAAATGTCTATCTTGGTATACAATTCAATATGATTTTGCCCAAGTGCTAGAGACTTGGACTAGAACAGATCTGGATTCCAGTCCTCACTTTTTCATTTCCTGGCACCAAGGCCTTTGGCACTCCTCCCTTGGGCATAGTCTAGAGTTAATTGGTCACCACAAGTGACCACTTACCTCTACAACATTAAATCTGACTGCTCCATATCCATGACTTCCATTGCCTTCAGACTGCCCATCTCTTCCAGTATATTTTTCTCCAAGTTCTTGCTTCACTTTGCTTTGTTCTTATTTCATTTGAGCTTTTATTAACACACTTTTGCTAATATTTTGAACTTCCTTCGTCATTGTTATACCTGCCTGGAAAACAGCTGTTTATTCTTCTCTGCTAGATTATTTTTTCTCAAAGTACAAAGATTATGCTTGTCTTGCTGACCATGCTATGACAGTAGAACTTTAATAAATATTTATGGACTGTTGAAGAAAATTACTTATTCTCTCAGATTTTTTATCACCTATAAAATATGGATAATAGAGGTAATCAATTTTTGTGCATATTAAAAATGAGATAATATATGTAAATATCCTGCATATGATAAGTAATCAAAAACTGAAAATCCTCATATCTATTTGCTTTCTCCTGAGACACAGAATCATGGAAAAGACAAAAAGTTGGTGCTGCACAGGCAACTGCAGTAACTGGAAGGTTCTTCATTCCCAGTGGCTTTATGGCCATTAGTACAAAGATTTCATCTAAAGAGTATATTGAAAAATTCAGTGTTTGATACTTAATTTCTTAAAAATGTTTTCTGACATTCTAGATCAATTTTATTTTTAAAAATAGATTGTACCTATTTATGTATCATGGTTTCCATATATCCATATGGGTTATTTATAAATATAAATGACCAGTAAAGGATTGTGCTCATGTAATTAATCCCACACTAATTAAATTATGCAGTGATATTTACAATCTGCTAGGCAAAACACAAGGAGAGAAAAGGGCTACTTAAGAGAATTAAAGAGGATACATAAAGAAATCTTTATTTCTGACCATGAGGAAAGTTCTTTCCAGCTCAGACTCCTCTCTGAATATTAATCTTCCTGAAAAAACATGTAAGATAAAACGCTTTCTCCTCTGAGCAATTAAAGGACCAGAAGCAAAATCCAAAGAGCTAGAAAATCATGTCAGCAGAAAAAAAGAAACCATGGAAGATAATAAGTAATTAGGGCTGACATTTTACAGAGCGTAATTGAGAGATGATACCTCTTTAAAAGCTCGCATTGATTAAAAATCACTATTTAAAGTGAACTTGGTGAACCCGCATAACCAGAGACCAAGAATATTCTATAAATAGTGAGAATGGTCCTCAATCAAGAAAGGGAGATTCTGCCACAGAGTCTGGTGGAAAATGCCACTGAGTGACACAGGAAAGTGAAAGCAGAGTTTACCAAAGAAAGCGGAAGTACTGACTAAACATGACTCTCTTATCTAAACCTGTGCAAGGGGGTTTCTTAATCAGAAGGAATTTTAAATCAGAAATGTGTCCTATACCAATAATATTGCATTGTAAGTATGTATGCTTAGGTTTACTATTTAATTAGGTGTATACAGGTCTCAACTCTTGAGTGTAAGTTTGTTTACAATTAGTTCTTTTATCACCTTAATCTAATTTTTTTTGTTGTGTTTTGTTTTGTTTTTTGAGACAGGGTCTCACTATATAGTTCAGACTGCCCTTGAACTCACTGCGCAGCCTAGGCTAACCTCAAACTCATAGCAATCCTCCTGCCTCAGTTTCCCAAGTGCTAGGATTGCAGGTGTGCACTACCTCAACCATCTCACCTTAATTAAATTCTGAGATGAACTTATTCATATATTATATTCTGAAAATGGATGGACTATACCTGATAATTACAGTCAAGATTTAAGAACACATTAGCTGGGCTTGGCAGTTTATGTTTGTAATCCCACCTACTCAGAAGGCTGAGGCAGAAGGATCTCAAGTTCAAGTCTGACTTGGGTAACTTGGCAAGATTCTATCTCAAAATAAGAACAAACAAAAGACGAGATGGAAGATATATTTCACTGGTAGATTCTTGCCGAGCATGTGAAAATACTTGTGTTTAATCTCCAGTATCACCTACCCCAAAAAACATAGCTTAATAACCCACTGAACAAAACTTGGCAAATAATAGCATTGGTAATTTAATATTATTTAATAAGACTTATCTATTTCTGGGTATTCACATAATTAAGTTTACATACGGAAAATGCAGGGAATAACAGGAAATAATTAGGATTTTTGGAGAGCCCTGTGTCCAATTTCTTTCCCACACTTTCTCTAATTTATCCTACATATTGACAGATTGAATTTAATTAAGTGCATATTTATTTAATAAATATGTGCCAGGCAGCACACTGGCACATTAGCTATGATAATGAATGAGGAAAATGCAGTTTGGGTCCTCAAATCCCGAGAACTCACTGGGTAAACAAATGACAAAATCTGAGACTATCTTGTGTGATAAACATTATATATAAGAGGGTGAAAATGCTAAGAGAAATCCACAGGCAAGTCACCTGAAACTCTCTAATGGATGCAGAGAAGGCATGATTTTCAGATCCACCAGATAAAAGTAGTGAAATATACACACCACCAGAGTGTCACAGACTGAGACAAGAGAAGTCAACATGAATAAGCTTGGGAAAAGACCTTGTAAACCATGGTAGGAGCAGAGGAAGTCATCACCCTGCTTAGCAATGTATTTAGACTTTCAAACTGAACATATTTTCACACGAGTCACTCTGTGTTCATTGCCACTTCCAAACTGGGGTGTAACTATCCTGTGAAGGGAACCTTAGAACACAGTAGGGATCAGAGAAGGGGACATGAGAACAGAAAAGTTGTCATTGTTGTGAGAGTAATGAAGCAAAGCTCACCTGGAGTTCAGAGTCAAGGATATTTGCTCCTGCCCAAGTGCAGACACAGCGGGAAAGTATGTTGATTGATTATCAATGTCTCCTACGAGCACAGAGAGAGAAGAGGCAGCCTCAGGTCCTGTATTTTCCATCCATGATACTGTTTTTAAAATACACTGATGTGAATTTTGTTTATCTTGATTACACAGAACTTGTCCCTAAAACAAGATTTTAAATCACAAGAAGGTAAAAACCGAGTTCTCTTCTCTTCTACATTCCTATGCCAAGAGCCAATCATCAATAAATATTTGAGGAGGAGGAGCAACCCATAGAATAAATTTTAAAAGTGGATACAAAATCAGTGTACTGAAAAAGTGAGTGTTCTTAAAAAAGAAATTGGTGTCTTGTTATCTATTCTGTAAAGATGCATTCCAAAATTAAATCACCTTCCTCTCCACAAACCCAGATGGGATGACAATATTTTTAGAGAACGCATTTTCCTTTTGAATCTTATACAATATCTTCTTTTAAAAATTCTGCTGGTCTTAAAACATGTGCTATGGTCAAAGTGATCCTATAAAACTGTGGCCTTCATGAAATCCAAAGTCATCTCACTCTTAAATATTCCAGTTTATTTCTCATTTTAGTAAGATAATTGCTGGAGGTGTAGGATGTATTCATATTTATGAATATATTTTAAAATAAATGAGATATATAGATGGCCTTAAATACCAAACCAATACCCCAAAGCGAAGCATAACACAGGCAACAAATATCTAGAAAAGGAAACATCTGCACTTTTGGGTATTACCTGTGACTTACCCCGTTTCACATATCTTTGGGGATGCCCTACAGCACATGAATTTATGCTTCGTAATGTAGATCAAGGCATTATGGATTGTGTCTCCATGTCTCTCTAAAGCCTCATGCAGTCATAGGTGAGGCTTTTTCAGAGACAGATGAATCTAGATTGTGTGATGCTAGGACTGAAGATGTGTGATTACTAAAATAGTCTGCTGACTGGTTTGGCATAGTTCTGGATAGGATTAAGGATGTCCCACCCTGAGTGTAAGTGCTACTGATTTCAAAGACCGGTAGGCTGGATAAAAATATAAGGGACAGAAAGAGCTACCACAGTTACTGCTCCTTGCTTATTGCTCGCTGTTTTGCCAGTATCTGTTTCTCCTCTGCGATGCCCCTCCACTATGCCACCCGACCTGGGAGCCAGCCGACTACAAATTGAAACCTCTACAAACTGAGTCAAAGAAACCTTCCCTCCCTTAGCTTTGAGTGTTGGGAATTTTGTCCCACCAATGTGAAAAATAACTGAGACAAAAGGGAACTTCTGATATATTGAGAAACTGAATCCATGAATCAGATATTTAGATAGTGAATATCATAACTCAGTTTCTAAATTTTAAACAAAATTCACTGTTGTTTTTAATGTCTTTAAAATGGACTTGATCCTAGTTGCCAGCTGCCAAGTCAGGATGTCCGGTTTCTAAACTTAGCTTCTTACATTACCCCTCCTTCACCGCCTGCCATGGTACATTTCTGTGCTGCTGCCCTGGAGAAGAATCACAGATACAGTTCTGAAATAATAGGGAGATAACTGAATATTGGAACTGTTTCACCTAACTGAATGGTGGAGAGAAGTGGTTTTCAGTGGTTTTCTAGCTTTCAGGCAAGCTAGATTTTAAATGTCCCTCTCTGGCAAGTTGTTTGACCTCTATGTTATTAGAGAAAGTGTCCCATTTGCAAAATGGGAATATTAATTCCTATCATGTAGAAGAGTATAGCATTGTCTTGGTTACTTTTCTCTCATTGTCCGGGCAGTGAGAGAAAAGTAACCAAGACAATGCTATCCTGATGCCCAAAATTAAGAAAGGAAAGGTTTACTTTGCCCACAGTTTGTGAAAGTTTCAGTCCATACTCAGCTGTCCATACTCACTCAAGACAGAGTGGCACATGCCCGAGGGCAACAGTTCATAGCAGCAGAAAACGGCGAAAGCTGCAAGCACAGAAGGGAGGAGCGGCATAGAGCGAGCCTCTTTCCCTCGCTGCTATTGCGTGCGGGCTGCCCGCCCCAGGGCGGGTGTAGCACTCACGCCCATAGTCCCAGCATTGGAGTATGAATCAATCACAAGCTCTGGAAGCCCTCCCCAAGACTGCATGAGGATTTGGGGGGACACCTAGACACACAGTCATCAAATAAATATTTGTTTCAAGAGTTTAAAGCCTACAACATTAAAAAGATTGCAAGTAGATGCTATAAGTGAATATTATTCTCTTTTCAAATGAAATTACAAGCTGAAAAATCCAAATTTAAATGCAATGTTTATTAATTGCCTTTATAGTACTCATAGAAGTATTTACTTGACTAAAATAGGAAAAGACAACAAATTTAAACACATGAATACATTTCACAGTAGAAATGGCAATACTTAAGTATCTGAGCTGTCAGCGTCTCAATGAATTTTAAGTATAAAATAATTGGCATAGTAAAAATGATAACATTTAAGTATCTTATCTGTCATACTGGTTGGGGTGCTATACATTGTTTTCTTCCCCTTTCTTGCCATTTTAATGGAGTTAAAAATTAATGATCTAGCAGAAGAGTTCTTAACATAATTTATAACACACTGTTATATAAGTAATATGCATTGCAATCCTTTTATAGTACAATAGATGGTGTTTGAAAAGAAATATGAATGAAAGGAACTGAATTGTTTATTTTCAGAAGATGTTCATAATGAAAATAACAATGCTTAAAATTACATTCTATTTTCATAGCTCAACAACTTTCTAAGGTCTTTTTTCCCTCTCTGCTTTCCAAAAAATAGTAATTGAGTAGCAAGAACCTAATTGATATAGAGTAGACCCAGCTTGTCTTCTTTTCTATAGTGTGCATGCTTTTATAATTCTATAAAAGGTCTTAACAGTCTCCTGGGCTATGCCACTGCTGACTAGTGTACAGTCACCAACAAGGGATGCTGAGCAAGATTTGTAAATAACCTCAAAATGATCAAAAACCAAATGACATCTACACTGAGGCACTATGGGCGCAGTGTGACTTCCTTGTGCTCCTTATCACCTCTAGGACAGAAGGAAGATTTCAGAGAGATTTTTTTATTCATTACCGTGATACACATTTGAATGATATTCACTATGGAGTGAGTACTAGAGATGTGAGGATGCCTGTGTTACCGTGGAGGCTTGTGAGTAGGGAACAAAGCAGGTGACAGATGTTGCCTTGTAAATCTCAGGAAAACAGAGGTGGAAAAGATGGGGTAAATCCAATGAAATGCCAAATGAGAATGAGAGTTTTATAAAACTTTCAATTCAATAATCTACATATAAAAGTAATCTTAGAGACTCAGAATATATATTTGAGAAGTGTCCTGTATCCTTTCAGGAGTCCAAAGCATTAAGATGAAATTATGATTAGTTTAAAGCCATACAATTTTGGTTGTTTTTGTGTGTCCCAGAATTGGCAATATCTTTGATATTATTTAATTGACTGTTATCAGTCCTGTCTAACAAAAACCACCATGTGCTTGGGGTAGAATAATAGATTGGGAAAAAGAAGGGTTTCAATAAATAACTGATCCTCAGAACCCATAGGATTTGATCATTTACAAAACATTAATTTTGAAGAAATCACAAGCATTATGTTATTTCTGTAGTTTAACAATAATGCCAGTGATCTCAAAATACTATTACAGGGATTGATGTGGCAGCACAGGACAAACCAGCCCAATAATAGGTTTTATGTAAGACTCAAAATAATAATAACATGTTAAAAACCTTAAAACAGAGGTCAAAGACAGGACTTTCTGTATAAAAATAACACTGTATTATGCTCTCTGAAGCTGCAGTTTGGGCGGGTGAATTTTTATTTTCTCAGATGTTCCAATGACACAACACTCTATGAAAAAATTAGAGCAAGATATGAAATAGAGGACACCTGGAGACAGATGAATTGGAAAGCTAAATTTGAAATGAATCGTTGAGCTAATGCATAAAAGCTATGGGTTTAAATGTTTTATCCACGCTTCCTTTGCTAATTGTATTTGTTTCCTGCTGGTGCTCTTATTGCTGTGGTGTTTTTAATACTAAATCTGTGTGCGTGAAGAATGAGGTCTGTTGCCTTTCATGTCTAGAGTTGCTAGAGAACTGTGGCCTTTATTTAATTCGGTGGAGAAAAGAGTTCTAATGTTGAGCAGTTCAGATGTACCTGTCCCTTGCCAAACCACTTCCTGTCTTTCTCTGGAAGAACTCATTAACGGTCTTCGGATGAGAAATGAGGTGTTGCCTTCTCTTTTCTCCATCTGATCATGTAGACTGGTAGACTGATGATCTCTTGATTTATCTTAATATGGGATCTCTATATTCATCCTCAACTCTCAGATGCAATGCCATTTATCTTTATAGCACAGTGGCACAAGTGCCTGCCTGGTAAGTGCAATGTCCTGAGTTCGATCCCTGGTACCAAAAAGAAAATTCTGAGGTCACATGAAGGAAAACAAAACTCTTACTATGTCATTAGTAATATTTGCAAAATCACTGTATTTTGTGTTCTCCAGAAGTGGAGCTAAACCCTGGAAACAAAGTAATCAGGCAATTGATTGAAGTAATTTACTGCCTAGCTTGAAACTAATCACACAACTATTTTTCTTTCCATCTGTACAGTTGACAGTGAGCTAAGATAGTCAATGTAACCATTACCCACTAAAGCCAGTGATCCTTCCATATTGTTTACGTGGAGGACAGAACTGAGGGTCTGCTGATGACAGCTCTACTAGAAATTTGCAAACTGAATACCTGGCTTAATCTCTTGTTTATTTCTGAAAATTTTCCAAGTAAAAGGTAGGCAAAAGTGTTTATCTGGAGTAAATTTGGAAACAAAAAACTGGAATCTAGTTTGCATATTTTTGTGAAAAGAAATGAAAGAATCTTCAAATATATTTTAACTTTAAATTAGAAGTAATATGATGATGATCATGTGCTAAGAGTTTAAAATATATCCGTACAATTTCTTCAATTTAACATTGAATCTGTAATTACTATGCTATCCTAATGCCCTGACAGAGAAACATCTACCTTCACAAAAGGACCTACAACAACTTGAATGCTTAAATAAGAGAAAGTTAATGCCCTGAATGATTTACAATTTGATAGCTTATTTTAATTATTTTTATCTTTTCTCTTTTCATGCATCACTCTATACTATATGAATCTGCTTCCTTACATAACATTGCAGTATGATAGACTGTAAATCCTACATTTTATGATACATAATAAACATAAAATGATAAAAGGCTGTGAAGCAATATATATTTCTTTCACATATGTCCAAAACATGAAATGCTTTTAAGGACTAAGTACCCAATATTTGTATATCAAATGATCTATTTGTGCATGTTGATAATGATGGCTCCTAAAGTATTGACATATATATCCAAATGGTTGAGACTATGTAACTCCCTTGTATTATTATAATTAATATGATTAGTATATTAATATTTATTGTAACATATAAATATAGTGAAAGCTTGAACTGGTTACATTCCTAACACATATCAATGCCCAGTATATAGTAGGACTTACACTCTTTCTTGATAAATAATCAGATGTATTAATTCTTCAAAAAATAATGTGTTAAACTGTTTGAAAAAATGTTCACATGTGCAGCAAAACATTGCAATATGGATTCTATTTACTGTTTCTTTTTTAAAACTCATTTGAATGAAAGCTATTTGTCAGACCCCCAGCAGAAAGTGGTGGCACACTCAGAAGAGCCACCGAGGCATTCGTAAGGGGGACTCTTCTGTGCTGTAGTGCAATACTGTTAAGAGAAATCAACATGAGACAGCGCTGAGTCCGACTGGTAAGAGGGGAAAGACATTACCGTATTCCCGAAGACTCGGAGTGAAGGGGTAACCACATGAGCGCCCAGCGGAAACCATAGCCTTGAGGGCTAGGAAGGAGCTAGTCTGTGCCGTGGCAGGAGGGAGGCCTGGGAATAAACCCCCGTCCCGAGTCTCGAGCACATGCTGTGTCTACCTTGCGGAGCTCCTGTTCTCCCTTCCATCGGTTTAAATCTGCGGGAAGCCCGAGAAGGGAGGCTCGCAGCACACTCTGTAACGACTGGCACCCTGGAGAAAGAACAGAATACAGGACTGGGGATGTGTCCCTAAATAGGTCAGCAGAAAACGTCTGGCACAGCTGGGGGAAATTCACCCTGAACTCTACATAATGAGGGAAGCATTTGCTTAGCCACTTAAAAGTAAAAACTAAGATGTACACGGGATAATTAAAAGCACTTAAAAGAACTGATCGTTTCAAAGCAACTCTTTCCTTAGCAAAATCTTATTTAGAGAAGAAATTATAATTCTAAATAATTCCTTAGAAATAAATTAGTTCTCTCAGGAAGGTTTGCTAGACAAACACATTTGTCATGTAATCTTACCACAAATACAGAAAAAAAAGGCATTCCTAAACTAAATTCTCAATAATCCACAAATCTAATTAATTAACGTAGAGCAGAATTCTCCCAACTTATCTGAACTAGTGAAGTTTTAACATATATCAAATATGTAAGAGAAATCAATGACATTCTTTTTAAAACTGATAGAATTTACGAAATGGTCCAGAAAGTTTACTGCCTGATTAGAATAACATTCAAAAATACGTCAAAAGTCTTTAAAATGTAAAATTTCCTAGCTGATTTTATCTTATTATTTTGTATCATCCCTAAGTGTGACCTCGAGGTTATAAAAAAAGCTTTATCATTTATTTTTTTCTCTGTTACGCTCCTTAAGGGAGTGTTAGACACTACACACCTGTCAAGAATATTGCTAGAGTTTTCTTTTACCTTACATCTTTTCCCTCCTTTAAAGTTCATCAACCTCATCCTCATTTCAACCTACACAGGTTCTTTTCACAGATGCATTGTTACAATAATCATCTAATTTTCTACTTTTTACATTCCTTATTGTATTGTTTTCCAGCTGGATTTTCTTTTGTAACATTTATTATTAAATCATGTTGCTTTAAATATAGAAAGCAACTCCCACATTGTGTGTAGACATTCCACATCTCATTAATGCCTAGCTCATGGAGAGCTCCTTGTGAACGTTGGATTAGTGGGGAAATCAAGCCTATCCCATCTATTGTTTTGTAATGATATATGTAAGTTTTGTTTTAATAGTCTAAAAAAGCTTTTAAAAATGTCACCAAGGGAACTGAATCCTCAGACATTTTAGATTCATCGAATTAGTGGCTTAAAAAGAGATCTCCAAAAGAACTGTAGTATACTGACGAAGAGCGAAGTGATTCTCTGCAAGATAGAATTAAAAAAAAAAAAAAACTCAATGTGGTTGAAAGCTTCCCGGACAAATTACTTCAGGGTCTAACTGGCCCAGGTCCTCTAAACCAAATATCGCTTCTTCCCCTTTTTTCCTACAATCATCAAAGTGTTCTCCAACGATGTGAAGCATATGGGTTGTAATATTAAACACCCAACGTAGCTCAGGTACAACAGGAAATTAGAACTGAGGCACAAATGTTATGCTTGAAATGTAGAATCATGACATCTTTTAATTAACACTTTTTAAAAGGTCTGGGGTGGTATTCGTGCCTTGAGACTGCAGAGTCACAACTGCACACCTGTGGTCCCATCAAGGGAAAGGCTCAAACTCCAGCTCACTGCCACTGCTGTTCATCAGCTGAGCTTCACTGGGCGCTGAGCTGGTCCTCCTGGATGCATAAAGGGGTCCATGAAAACCAGAGGACTGGAGGAAACAATTCCACCCACCCCTGTCCCCACGGTCACACTGCCACTTCTTTACTGGAAATCTCACAAGCTTTCTTTAAGCAGCCTTCAATAAATCTATTTGAATGAGTACACTGTGAAATGTTAACGTCAATACTTAGAAAAAGCAAGAAGCACCACAGCCACATAATTCAAGATATGTCTTACAGCCTCTCCCCATCGCACATAACTTCTTTGATATTTATAATACATTAAATTTAGCAATGACTCTTCGAAGTTCTATAGTAAAGAACTATAGTATTCAACCTAGATTAATTCATTGATTTCTCAAACTAATCTGAAGTTACTCTTTTGTTTTCAGAACACCTGTAAGCATTTCTTTATAACTCAGTGTTTCACAAGAAATGCTTAAGAAATATTCCTAAAGCTTTCAAGATTGGAATACTTTTACCATATTGTAAATATGATCTAGGTCTAACATTTATTAAAACACTGACCTGCATTCTACTTTCTAATTAAATATTTTAGTAACTTCTTTGTTTATGCTCAATTTCTTACAATTTTTTTCATGAAATTGAAGGGTGATAGGTAAAAATTATATTTTATTTTATTAAAGAATACTTTTAAAATAAGTCATAACTATACAAAATACAATAGGCAAGTGTTCAAGATCGTATTTAACTTGCTAATTAATGAGGAACCCAGTAAGATGTTGCCACCAGTTCAAAGAATTCAAAGAGGTCACTCTGAAAAGGTAACTGGGACTGATGAAAAAGTTAGCGTTTTAACAGAAACAATTTAGTGGCTTTTTACCAATAGGAATCATTTTTATTCCTAATTTTTCTACAATTTACACAGCTATAAAATAGCTTAGGACAACGGAAGGCAAAGAGAACCCCAAACATACAGGGCGGCCTGAACTTTTTTTATTCATTTCAAACTCAAATTTTTCTTACAATTTTTTCATGCAACGCAATTTCACTTAATTTTACCATTGTTTCTAATTGTTTTTCTTTGTATTCATTATCATTCGTGGGACCTACATGCTTTATACCTTAGGTTACCGAGAGCCCGTATTATTGAATAGTTACTGTATCCCTAATGCTATATTAAATATTTGTGTGCTTCATTCTTTTAAATTTCACAAATGTGATTAATACAGTATCACCCTATAAGATACTGAGACTCAGAGTAATTCAGTGTTCAAAGTTACACAGAAAATAAGCAAAACTAAGCCTTAAATACTTTTTCACTCCAAAGTACACACCCTACAACAATCTTATCAGTCTGGACTTAGTGCTTAACCTATGCCCTACACATAGGAGAACAAATTCATCTTAAGTTTAATAGTCATTGATCTCATCAAGAAAACATTATGCAACAAGAACCTGGGCCCCTGCGATCAAGACTGATACTCACCTTCTTTTTTAACCACTCATTTGAATGCCTAATTAACATTTTTTTTCCTCAGACCCATATGTTACCCTTCAGCAAAGTTCAACATCTCCAGCATCTCGTCTCCCAAACCTGTCTGCTCTTCTCCGTCTTCACTGCTACCACCTGCTTCACGCAGTCATCAGTTCTTTCCATCAGCTATCAGACCATATATGGATGATGGGAAAGCAACCGACCAAAACAAAACTTTCCCACAGTTACCTTAGGTTATTTGTTTATAGTGTCAAAGCAACCAATTTAAGAAGGAGAATTTTAATCAAGTAATTACGTGGTTGGGTTTATTTAAATTCAAATACTAATTTTTCTGCTTTACTAGGATGACGGCCTTACTGAGTAAGTGAAGTCAAATAGTTATCTGAAATGCCAGTTCTTTAAATTTAGGAAATGTCTTATTCTTCACGTTATTTTACTCCCAGTCCTCAACTTAATGCAGAGCATGTAATGAGTACACACTAAATGGTATTGATTAAATCGAATGTCATGTTAGCTGTGGGTTCAGTCAATGGTTTATACTGCCGCATGGTACTCCCAATCAACTGTAATACATATGAATCAGCACGATAGCCAGTGAAAAAGGAGTTAATTCAATTTTAGGCAATCACATATGTTGAAACCTAAATGGGAGGAAATCTTAGATCATTAAAAACATTAACTACTCTACCCAAAATTGTGAGATCTAATTTCTAACTACCATGATGAACTATTAAAGAATAGTCTACTATAAATGATGGATGACCTTCAAGTAGAAGGAGATCGACACACTCTCAGTGAGACTGCCTACTTAGAAGTGGATTTTGACAGGGAATTAAATTTCTAATTTCACAAATTAATTGAATCTCTCATCAAAATCCAAATGGCTCATTTAATCAATGATTATTCTCTTGAGTTTTCCTAAAAAGCCATAAGATTTTTCAGGCCGTAAGATATTTTTCAGCCATAAGATATTTTCAAAATGTTTTTAAAAGACAAACTATTCACTAAAGAAGTGTAAGCCTTCTGATATTTTAATGTAAGAAATAATAAATGGACTTCAAATTGTTTTTTAAGAAACTGGTTGGAATAACTGAGACGTAAAAGCATGTCCAGAATCAAGGGAAAGAATATCAGGGTAAGAATCTAGAGTCTAGGGTCAAAGTTGTACAATAATGAAACCACAAGTGCTAAATGTTATGAACAAAATGATTTGATAAGTCTGAGGATATTTTGGAGGGTAGAACACTGGATATGGGTTTTCTGGGAGATCTCAATACACATCTTTTGTAACTGTAATATCAAGAAATCAAGATAATAGCAGGTAAGATTAAATCAACAAGATTCTGTAATATATCTATATTAGAATAAATAATTCAACAATGTAAGCATCCAAATGATGTCCTGTGGATTGCAGGAAATCTAGAAAGCCTGTCATTTAGATCAGCCTTGTCAACTGATCAATGATAGTAATTTTAATTAATAACTAGTGATGAAGAACACTGAGTGGGGAAGCTACTACACAACTGGCCTAGTAGGAAGAGATGACTCTGATGACTAAAATTAAATTTTCATAAACTATTTCATTATTGTGGTAAAGCAAGGTGCACTGTAGTAAGTGTTAACTACTTGACCTAATGCACTAAATGTTGTCATAGGAATTATACCAACATTTCTTTAACCATTGTTATGGACTAGGAAATATAGGGTATATATTACATAATTTATTTCGCAAAGTAGCGCTACATAGACAAGAAAATTAGTGCTCAACAAAGTGAAATAACTTTTCCAAGATCGTACAATTACTAAACGTTTCCTGAGAGAAATGAGCACATGGCACATGGAGACAGTCCAGGAGAAACTAGGATATGTTTGCCACCCTGGAAAAAAGTCCTTATAAACCTTTTTAATCAAAGGTGTATTGTGAGAAATTAAATTATAGGAGTTTAGGTCTTTTCATATTTTACAGTTACATTATTACAAAGTGTGAAGGTCAGTTGGAATTTTGGTTTGCTTTTCTTCCCTTATTATTTTACCTCTTTCTTTAGAAATTAATTTGAAAAGGGACAATAATGAAGTCAGGCTAATACTTGTTATGTACATACATCCTCAAATAATCACTATTTTAAGGTCCATGCTTCATTATTAAAAGAAGTGAATTAAATTCAGAATATAGAAATTAGAAAAACTAAGAATCAATTATTGACTTATTTTTAAAACCATGATCACAATCAAAGCAAAGAAAATATGCATCGTGCCCCAAACTTTCTTTGTGTCCATGGGAACCCTTCCCTCCTGCCTCCAGCCTCGTCTCCCTTCCCTCATTCCTTCATCCTTCCTCATCTGCCTTGTTAGACTGCAAAACACATGGCCCACTTCCAGATCAAGCCTCTCTTGCCAAGCTGCCCTTTCCTTTCCTCTTCTTCATGGGGAACAGAGAAACACAAACATTTGTAGTGATTTTTCCTGAGCGATCTTGAAGGGCAGAGCCTCTTGCTTACTCAAACCGTTACCTAAGAGAAATAACTTTTCACCTCATTTGAGCCCTTTGGTCATTTTGTTAGAGCACTGGCCTATCCTCTATTACAAAAATCTCTAGTAATAACTGGAGAGTTATTACTACCCTAACCCAAACTTGCAGTATGCTGCAGGAGGGTAAGAGTAAGATTGCAAAGCTGGTGACTTTATCATGTCCATATTATCATAAAACTCAACAGAATGGTACCCATGGTACCATTGAAAGACAAAGCCTTAACCTACAAAGGCTGTGGCTGTAGGTGGAATACTTAGAAAGTGTCCAGGTGTTGGTGCATGCTGTTCACTGCTTAGTCCATCTAACAAGTCACTAAAAAAAAAAGAGAGACATCAAATACAAATTAATCACTTCACATTTTCCAAGCAGACAAGCAAGGAAAGACACGTCTGTAAGGGGGAAATTCTGTCAATTCGCAGAGAGTTCAGAAATGTGGAGCATAGTAGGATAAGGAAACCCAACTCCTCTGATCTCCAAGTACTAGGACATGATTACTCATAATGCTTTCCCCAAAGAATCCAATTATGTATCCTCAGATATGAAGCAGCTAGTGACAAAGGCAGATTAAGAGTTGCCTTCCCATCAGTGAGTCTTGTTTCAAAGGGTACCAAAGTGGCAAAGGTTACAGTAAGGAAAACAAGGATCATCAAAAATAGTAACTGATAAATAAAGTCTATGTGCTAAGAAACAATACAGAACGAACATCTTGACTAATGCTTATTCTTAAATAAAGCTGACCAGGAGCATCTGACTCAAAGTCTGTGTGTTAAAGATAGTTAGCATTCAACAGCATGCCTTGCCAAGAAGGTGCAGCTTTCACAGCTTCTTTCCTTACAGAGCATCTGAGAACTGATTTTGGCAGCCAAAAGTTTACTCCCTTACAGTTTGTCCCCCGAGCATGTGGCTTTTCGTCTTTGGCAAAGCAATTCCCTCAAAATCTTCATAAGATAACAATTCTCTGAAGGCAAATCTGAGAACCACAGAAGATAATAAACAGGGAATTGCCACGGTGAGGGGATCAAGAGCCTGAACAAGGAATTTTCTTCACTGTCATGGCAATATCTGTATAATGTGTCACCCGAAGAATTCCACCGCTGTTACAGACCAGTCTTCCCAGTCTTTTCCGAGTCTTCATTCTCTCATTCTTTATGGGGTGTGGCAAAAGAGAAAAATGATTTTTTCTTAGGTTGTTGGATATCACGGAATTTTTCTGAACTTGTTGGAAGGTATAACGCATCCTCCACAAGTCCTAGACTTTTGGTTGGATTCAACACCTAGATGAGACTGTGGAGGGACTGGGCTGAGCGTATTCTTGTGGGGAAAATGGTGAACGATCAGATAGGCCACAGCTGTGAATTGCAACATGCAGCAGTTATCCATTAGTTATAATTTTCCTTTCAACAGAATCTTTGCTAGAATTTCAGCTGGGCACATGTAGCTGCTCAGCTACAGACTACATTTTCCAGCATAACATACTATTTCCTTTATTCCCATAAATGTCAAGTTTATTTATTGCTCTTAAGCACACATTAAGATAACATTCTCAAAGGACCATCAGAGGAAACTGGTTAATACATGAGGCTGTCTACAGGAATGGGAGAGAGGAGAGTTGAAATATCATTTGGGTAACTCAGGCTGAAGCACAGTAGCTTCAACAGGCAGAAAAGGACAGTTGTTTGTCTGACAATATCTGACAAATTCTCTATGTAATTCTCTCGTTTATTTGTAATCACTTTAGTAATATCAGTACGTTTGATAAATGTGAGCATTGCTCACATTTGTATGAACAATGGCCACCTAGAGTTCTAAAATAAGTGCCTTTTTCAGAATATCTAAACTTCTGCTAGATATTTACTGTGGAAAGATGAATATATGTGTGTATACTAGAATTATGCTATTAGATGAGTGTATTTGATATTATTAGAGTTAGAATTCTTTTCTGAAAGCCAGAAAATTTTAACTAGAAAAAGTAACATTACTATCTGATAAAATGGTCAATGACTCAGTCAAAATAAGTAGTCATTGATGAGGGAAATATTATTTAAAATTGATTTGTAAGTAGTATCCTGGCAACTAAAATTATATACTTTCTTCCTTGGAAAACACTGAATGACTAGTATGTTGTATCACCACTAAATACAGAAATTATGACACTAGCAGCTAATGTTGCCACTAAAACATCATTCAATAATTTTGGAAGGATATAGCTCAGTGGTACAAGTGCCTGCCTGGCAAGGGCAAGGTCCTGAGTTCAATTCCTGGTACTAAAAAAAACATTTCGGGGAGCTAAAAAAGAAGCTGAGAAGACAGCACTCACACTTAAGTTGGTAGCATTGTTTGATATATGGAAAGAGCAAAGACTGAACGGCTTGAGGCCCAGGCCTGCATGTACTTGAAGAGCTAGCATGCTATAGATTCAGTTTCAAATGAAAGAGCACATTAATTTGGAGAAAAAGTTGCCTGGGACGCGCCATTTTAAAAATCTATAAAATAACAGTTAAGAATTAAAGGATCACAAGACTGCAGCTAACTAGCAAAACACATTTTTGCAAATTCATAATTCTTATGATGAAGCACGTTCATTTGTATCATATTTTATGTACAATATGTTCTACTGCTCTTTGAACCAAATGGAATGCAGAATTATGTTATGATTTTGATTTTAGTAAAGGGATTATTTTATGAACAAAGAACAGGATTCAGAACTGCAAAAAGGATAAACAATGAAAGATAGCCCTAGTTTAAAAATCCATGTTATTAAATACCACATTATATTTGCTCCTTTGCAAAACTTCTGGATGGAGTATGAGGGGTATTTCTAAAGCTGATTGTATATTAACTGATTCAAAACCCAGGAGTTGTGATCAAACAGACCTGTAGACATATGTAAGTACTTCTGAGGTGAAAGTGTCAACCAAAGCAATTAGATTGGAAATTAATGTCTGAAGGTAATCAATGGAAGAACTGGCTGTGAACCTTCATGTCTGCATCATCTTTGTTTATTGCTGCAACTGGGCATCACAGATGAACCAACTCATTTCCCAGAGACAGAGAAAGGATGCTTCCTTCAATTTAGGCCTTCTTAAATTAAATTGGAATCTATAGGAAGTGATTCTGGCTCAGAACATAAGCTGATTTTTATTAATGTTGCTAGCCAGTAATGAAGATAAATGGTAGGCACATTCCACTTAAGTCAGAAACTACAAATGCAAGGTTGGGCGACTTGGGAGTGATAAATTACAGTCTCCCTGCAAAGCTTCATGGGGTACGGGTTACCTTTTCCTTCAGTGATGCCCCTTACCCTGACATTAGCATGGCTGCTGTAGGAGCTGAGTACTTTACATTCTCTTCAAGATCCAAATGAGACTTATAGGCTTCCCAATGAATGCTTCAAGGTGTGCTGATCTTGGGCATATTCTTTACATTTTATATTAAGCAAGCTGATAAAATTAGGGACCCCAACAGGACCCATTTTAGCAGTCATTTGTCTGATAAGGAAAACGTTTGCTAATTTCTCATGAATAGAATTTTCTGGATAACTGAGGAAATAAATAGAAAACCCTGCTTTGTTTCAAACTAAGTGGCTGAAAAAGATCTTTGCAAAATGCATTAGTCCACTTTACAGCTTTGCTAAGTACAGTATACTAAATCTAATTTAATAGTTTTATGATTGATGACTCTGCAGTGCCTCGGGGTCAGTATGAATTGTTGTTGGGATAATAAGCCATAGTATATTTAACTCTAAATCTGAACTGACCAAATATTGGTTTATTTCATTGTGTTTTGCTTCTTTCTCCCTAAAGCAGGTTGCAGGAAAAAAAAAATCAGTGGTGATATGGTTCTAGCTAGAGCTGTTTACTATATGTGTGTGTGACATATGGTTCTTAGTATAAATGTGGTTTTCCACAGTCCTGACGCAAAGTCTTAGACGGATACCCCCACAGCTGTTCTTGGTTGAGGACACTGATACCTGCCCCAATCAATCTGCAGGGATCTGGCGTCTACACCCTCAGAAATTCCTATGATCCCAGTTGGAAAGCAATATGCACAAATGTAATTGGACCATCAGTATTCTAATGACTATGTGGTCAAACTGGCCAACAGGACAATTGTGCTCAGAATTCTGATATGTTAATAAAGAGATAACAATAACAGTGTACTGTCAAAGTATGACATCAATATGAAATTCTATCCTTCATAACTGTGGTGCTCAAAGTCTATGGATCCAGGCAAGGTTCATCATGTTATGTGTGCAACACTATAGAAATAATCAACCAGGACTCTGCCTTGAAGTTCAATGTCAGAAGGTCAAGGGAGGCGCCAGCACTGTTTCTGGTTTTGTTTTAGGATCTTTTCATTTTGTTCAGACAAAGAAGCTGCAATTCTAAAAACCCTTTGGGACCAAATATAGCAACTACATAATGGAATAGGGTTCCTCAAGGAGACTATTATAAGAGCAGAGGGTCAGTTCACTCTGTTCCATTGAAAATCTGAGACTGGAGCTGCCCATGGGAAATTAAAGAATATTTCTTGGTAATGGTGGTGGGAGGTGGGTGAAATTTATTCCCAATGTTCCCATAACTTTTCTAACCTAAAGATTCAAAGTGCTTAGGCTTTCATTCTGCTAAAGTTTCCATAAAAGTAAAAGGCGCTCAAGGTGGGAGAACACTTGGAAGTATCCTTTTTTGAAAAGAACAAGGAAATTGCTTCTTTGGCCATATCCAGGAATGAAATGTAGGAATGGGGGTTGCAGGAATTGGTGATAATATCACTTGCAGAACACATAGTTTGTGAAGACATAACATAGCCGCTCTGGGTGACAGTCTTAGTCCTCTCTGTACTCATAAGAATAAATTAATTTACCCCATTTTAGATGAATAAATTAAGATTTAGTGATATGACAGGTTTCCTCCAGGAATTTTAATCTTTAAAATAGCAACAATATTAGTTATCAATAATTATTATTTATGGAAAACTCAATATATATCAGAAATTGTGCTAGATTTTTTACATGTATTATTTAATTTTACAAAACAGTATATGATAAACATTATTCATTTTTTTACAGTTATAAAACCTGAGGCTTAGAGATTCCCTATATCAAAATGAAAGGTAGTTGGAATTTACATCTAGTTATGAGTCCAATACCTAAGTTATTTCCACTATGACCAGTTTAAATTGATAAATCTATACAGTCTGCTTCCCACAAGAATTGGGTAACTTGTAAAGATTCAATTAGAGTAGATGCTGAATGGGAAGTTTCATCCATCAATAAAAAGTGGAAATTTCATGATATACTAGAAATATTTCAGGGTTTAGAAAACCAAGATATGTACAATGTGGTTTGCTTTCCAGGAATCTTTGACTGTAAAATATTCTAGGGAAAAAAAATAGAAATATTTTCCTGTAGTAAATACTTACAAATTATTATTAGGTGACATACATTTATTAAAGGAGTCATGTATATTAGCTAATTTATACTATGTAAAATAGGTAGCAAAAGTCATTATTTCCCATTTTACAAAGAGGAAATTGAAACTTCTTTACAACTTACAAAAGATATTTTGAGGACAAAAGAATCAAATTCTACTTAGGGTCTGAGTGAAAAAGTTTTTGAAAGGGTAAAGTTGGAGGAAGGATTTTGGAAACCCCTTATATAAACAACAATAAAAATTGCACGAATTAAATATCTAACTATCTTGGTTACTTTTTTCTCATTGCTGAGACAAAATACCCAACACCCAAAATGAAGAAAGGGAAGGTTTATTTAGCTTACAGTTTGTGGAGGTTTCAGTCCATACTTGGCTGGTTCTGAGGCAGAATGGCACATGGCAGAGGGCTACAGTTCATGGCAGCAAACAACCAGCAAAAGGGAAGAATGGCTGCAAGCAGCCTCTTTCCCTACCTTACATTGTAAACAGGCTCCCCCCACCCAGGGGTGTGTAGGTCTCACACAGTCTCCATGCCCTCCTCTTCCACAGGCTCAGGATGTGTACCAGGTAAGCACCTTGGCTTCCTGCTGAGTCACTCAGCCAAACCTCTAGACTCCCCAAGTTGACACAACGTATCAACCATAACACTTACTAAGCCCTTAGGTAATAATAGAAATTAGGTAAAAAGAGAAATTTACATAATAAAAATTATGATGTATAGAAATGAACAATAATAAAAAATCAGTGGTGTATCTTAGATCCTATACACATATCTTTCACAGCCCATATCCATATCATACATCATGTACATAGGATTCTAAATATTTATAATATATGCATAAGTATGGCCAAAAATTTCCCATTTTTAAAAATTTTAAAGGAATTATGGAAAGAACCTTAAGAAAATAACAACTTTTGGTTAACATGACTAAAAAGCAAGTTGGAGGAAGACAATATAGATAACTAAATAATAACAAAATTATCTGCAGATACAATAGCTATCCCTGCTTTTTTTCTAGGTCCTGTCACTGAAGTATTCTTCATCATCCTTTGACTTTCAGTCTATGAATTTCTTTTTCAGTTAAATCTGTTTCTTGTACGCAGCATATTGTTGGTCTTGCTTCTTAATCCATTCTGCCAGTCTGTTTCTTTTGATTGGTGAATTGAGACCATTGACATTGATGGTTATTGGCTTATCTTGTCATTTTATTTTTCTGTTGCTGGTTCCTTACTTTCCCCATGTTTAACTGCTTGTCTTGCCTGTTGTCTGGTGAATCTTTTCTATTGATATTTTTGGGATTGGCGTTTTATTTCTTTCTAGAATATCCTTCAGAACTTTTTGGAGGACTGGATTGGTGTTCATGAATTTCTTCATCAGTTTTTTTTTTTTATTATGGAAGTATCTGTTTTCTCCATTGATTTTGAAAGATAGTTTTGCAGGGTACACCACTCTGGTCTGGAAGTTGTTTTCCTTCAGAAATTGAAATACTTTGCTCTCATTGACTTATGAGTTTGTGTTGAGAAGTCTGCTGTGATTCTGATGGGCTTTTCATTACAAGGAATCTCTCTCTCTCTCTCTCTCTCTCTCTCTTTCTCTCCCTCTCTCAGCTTTTAAAATTATGTTCTTGTGCTGAATTTCAGGAGTCTTCCTTATTATATACCTTGGTGTTGATTTATTTTGATCATGAATATTTGGAGTTCTATATGCCTCAGTTGTTTTCCATGCTTAGGAAGTTTTCTGTTTGACTCTAGTCAATGTTATGCTATTCTTCTTTGCATCATCTTTCAGCTGTTGGATTGTTTTTTTATGGCCTCTACCTAATTTTAAAAGATCCTTCTTTACTCTGGATTTAGTTCAGCAGTACAAGCACCTGCTTGGAAAGCACGAAGTCTTGAGTCTGATTCCCAGTAGTAAAAAAAAGAGAGAGAGAGAGATCTTTGTCTTTGTGATCACTAACATTGATCGTCTTCTAAGTCTAATATTCTGTCTTCACTTCTGTTGAATCAAATTTTTAAACTCTTGAATATCTGCTTGAATCTGTTTCATGAATTTCATTTCTTTCCAATGTTGGGTATTCATTGTCTCTATAATTTCCTATACTTCTCTATTTTTTTAATCTATGTATACTTTAGGCTTGGTGAATAAGTCCGTTATTATGGTCATCACCACTTTTTTTACTGGGAATTTCTGCTCTGATTTCCTCTAAAGCCTCATGGATTTTTTTTCTATCTTCTGCTGCTATAATTCTAGAGAATTCAGGGTGTGGCTTCTGATTTCCTCTCTCACTTTGTCCCTGGATTTGTCCTGGGTGGGCTGGAGGTCTGGGGTTGCATTTTGTTTCTGTGTCGTGTCATTTTCTATTTTTTAAATTTTATTTTGTTTTCTGTGATGATGTCTGTAAGTTTCTTATGGTAGAGTTTTATTCCTATGAGGTTTCCCCATGGGATTTCTGTGACTCAGAGATGTCCTGTATGTGTAGATGGTTCTTGGTCGTTGTACCTGTCCCAAGATCCTACCTTTCTAATTTATTACGGATGAGATGTTGCTATTTGACTCAGCACCCTGTCCTTTGGCACTGGACTATAGTGATGGTTATGACACCAGACAATCACAGTGTTGTCATTCTAGGGGAGCATATAAATAACTGAAAATAATCAGACCCCCAAATATAAAGACCCAATCCAAAAGTAGGCATCTGAGATTAACACATACACACTTCTCAGATGAAGAAGTACAAGCATCAAATAAATATGAAAAAATGTTCGATATCACTGGTTGTTTGAGAGATACGAATTTTTTAAAAGCCAAGATTCTATCTCCAAAAAGAGTGGCTGTTATCAAGAAGTCAACCAATAACAAGTGCTGGTAGAGGTGTAGGAAAAAAATGAAGCCTTCCCTGTTGGTGGGAATGTAGCCTGGTACAACCACTGTGGAAATCAGAATGGAGATTCCTCAAAAAACTAGGACCCGAGGTCTATTTGACTCAGCTATTTCCTTTCTTAGTACCCCTACAAAAGAATTAAAAGCACCACACCACAGAGATACACGTACACCCATGTTTATAGCAGCACAGTTTGTGATAGCTAAATCTTAGAAACAAGCCAATGCCTATCAACTGATGAATGAATGAAAAACAATGCACTTTTTTAAAACAACGGACTACTACTCTGCCATAAGGAAGGATAATTTGAGACTTTATAGCCAAACAGATAGATCTTGAGACCATACTCTTTTTTTTTTTTTTTTTTTTGCGGTACTGGGGATCGAACTCAGGACCCTGCACTTCCTAGGCAAGCACTTATTCCACTGAGCTATATCCCCAGCCCTTGAGACCATACTCTTAAGTGAAATAAATCAGACAAACATGTAAATATTACATTGTCTTTCTGAAAGACAATGTAATAAACTGAAAGTGTAAATAAGAACAAAAATTTAGAATAGATATTGTGAAATAGGAAGAAATTTTTCAAAAGGAAAAGGGAACTGAGGAGAGGAAGAGGGAAGAGGGAAAAGAAGGAAAGGAAATAAAAAAAGGATAATAAGAGAAACAAATCTTTGTAAATAAGGAAGGGGAGAGGTTTGAAGGGAGAGGAATGGGAAAACGGAGGAATCATAAAGTAGTCATATCAGTCATGTTACGTGTCATTTACTTAGCTAAGTAATGTGGGTTTCTTTTCTTATTAATCATTGTGGAAAAATGCTGAAAATTTATCCACATGAGGATTTCTTTATGTATCCATCAGCAATAAATGAAAATCTTTCTTCCCTAATGACCATGACCTTTGTCTTGGTTACTTTTTTCTCATTGCTGAGACAAAATACCCAACACCCCAAATGAAGAAAGGAAAGGTTTATTTAACTTACAGTTTGTGGTTTCAGTCCATACTTGGCTGCTTAGAAGCAGAGTAGCACATGGCAGAGGGCAAACTGTTCAGGGCAGCAGAGCACAGCAAAAACAACCAGCAAAAGGGAGGAATGGCTGCAAGCAGCCTCTTTCTCTCCCTTACATTGTAAACAGCCTCCCCCCACCCAGGGGGCGTGTAGCTCTCACATAATCTCCCTGCCCTCCTCTTCCACAGGGTCAGGATGTGTACAAAGTAAGCACCCTGGCTTCCTGCTGAGTCACTCAGCCAAACCTCCAGATTCCCCAAGTTGACACAAATGTATCAACCATAACAACCTTAAAAACTAAAACCTTCCTTTCCAACAGGATAATTGAAAAAGCTACCTCATTGTTTAAGTATCTTTATGAGTGAAAAACATGTTGCCAATTTCATGACCATTTGCTTGGCATTTGATTTCAGTGGAGGTATTTACATTCTTGTCATTTACATATAAAAGCTCTTTACACTTTAAGGATAACCCTTTAGCTTTAATGTATTACTTTTTTCTTTTTTCTCATGTCACAAAAGTTTTTATATTTTAAGGTATTTCTAATAGTATAAACATTAGTATGATGTTTTTGCCAAGATTTGGATATGTAGTGCTCCCCAAAGGCTCAGGTGCTGAAAGCTTGGTCACCAGCTTGTGGCACTACTGGGATGTGGTGGAACCTTTAAGAGGCGGTGCCTTGTGGCAGGAAGTTATGTCACTGATACCCCTAACTCTCTCTCTATGTCCCAGCTTGAGGGAAGCAGCTTGTTCTGTCATTTGCTCCCCACCATGGTGTACTGCCACAGGCCCGAAAGCAATAGGTCAACAAGTCATGGGCTAAAACCTGTAAATCACTAAGCCAAAATGAACCTTTCTTCATCTTAAGTTATTTATTTTGAGCCTTTTGTCACAAGGATAGAAAGTTGACTAACACGACTCATACTACCTTAAGCTAAATAAATATGTAAATGTATTATGCACATAATAACATAATTTTTCAATTATCAAGAGGAAGATTTAAAGAGGAAACAGAAATCTCATTGTTAGAACTGGACAAGGCAAGAGGAAAATGGATACAAATAGCTAGGTTAAACTCCCAAACCTGACCCCAGTTTCCAATAGAGCGTGTTTCTTCCCAGCTCAGTCTAGCAGATGGTATGCGGTGGAGTTACACATGAACCAATTAGCCTAGTTTTCCTACTTTCACCGAAAAGTTAAGGTCTATATTTTTTCTTGTCAAAGAAACTTTTGTAAACATCCCATTACTTTAAAAGTTACTAAGAAAGAAGAATCAATATACCATTGAACTATTACAAATACTTCTTTATCATCAATGATAAACAGCTCTTATTTAGAGATATCAAAATATGAACAAATAGGTCTATTACAAATAATTAAATAGTACACAGTCCAAATCCCAACTACCTTGTAACCTTAGTTAGTCTGCAAATCTATTTTGGATTACAGAAAATCTGATTATATGTCTAGGAATAAATTAAGGCCAGAAAAGTCAAATCAATCGTCTACTTTAAAATAGTATAATTATAAATAAATTGCAAAGTGTTATGGAAAGATCATGGACTTTGTAATTAAATATGCTTACGAGTTAACCCTTGCCCCATGCTATCTATGTAACATGGGGAAAAATTAACATTTTGATATTTAAATGCCTAATCTGTAAAATGGGGGGAGGTAATGCCTGCAAGATCACTAGGCTCTTGTGGGGTTAGACCAGGTCATGTATGAGCAGTACCACGATTCTGACTTAGGGAGTTGTTCATTGAAAAGTCTACCAGTAGAATAAGTGGGGATCTGCACATTACCAGGTAAGTTATTGTATTAAAAACAGAAGTATAAAATTGTCTCCAACCCTTTGAATAAATTAATTGCCCCTTTTGTGCCTAACATCATCCTATATTTCTCTAGTGACAGTGTGGAAAGGTATGGAACAATGGAAAAAACACTGAACTAAATGATGAGTAAATTCACAGCTGAATAATTTATAGATCAAGTTGTAAAAATGCACTGATTACAGCACAGAAGAAAACAAATCTGGATTGGAAAATCTAATTGATTTAGTGCAAAGTTCATAGATAATACTTAGTGGTACACTGAAGGGGAAAGAAAATTTGGTGGTCACAAATTTTAATATGTTGTTTTTGTAAGGAATGAACTGTTGTAAAATAGGTTTTGTTTGCTTGGTTTAATTCGTTCATCATGTCTCTTATGGTTATAATGATCTTTGGACTTAGATTTTGTTTTTCCCTAAGGATATAATAAATTGAGCTTTCTTATACTGTGGCAGATTATATTTGCCTACATTAAACTCATTCTGATCTCTGTTGGACTTGATTGTAGCTTAGAAATGCTGTAACAGACTTACTCTTTTTTCTTCTTCCTGTAGTAATACGTACTGTCATATGAACCCTTAGCTCACAGATGGAGTTACAAAACAATCAGAAAAATCAGACAAAATTCTATGATGTTAAAAAATGTTAAACAATCCAATGTCCCTCTCAAAGCAAATGGTTTTATGAAAGTAAGGATGGCTATTTATTTTAAAATTTAGCCTCCAAAAACAAGAGCTGTAACATTTTAAAGAAAGGTCTCTTTAAAGGTATAAAATTAAAACAGAATCTAAGTATTATATTTTATATCATTAAAATTAATAGGTAGAAACTAATATGTATTTAAGATTCTAGTACTCAGGAAAAAGCTTATGTTGCCATGTTGGGAATCACGTTAATAATTTTGTTCATGTGAAGCAAGGTTTAATGGCCACCTCAGGTTCCTATTTACACAAGACAGTAAATTAAAACCAAATCAATCTAAATGAAATAAAGTAGGTTTCTTGAACTGATAGGCAGTATGACCTAAGTAGCAATGCCATGTAGCCACAATATTTGTAACAAATATGTTGAATTAAAATTAAACTATGATCAGGCAAAAAACACCTAAAATTTGCTTAGAATTTTTGTCATGGTCATTAATTATTTCACATATGTAAATAAATCTGATATAAAAATCTGGATTAAACTCTGAGTTTTGGGTGCAGTATGATATGTTGATCAAATCCATGCATTTGAAAGACACATGAGAAAACCACCGAGAAAATTATCTTATTCCAAGACCTAATTTGAATGTTCAGATGTACGTTAGCTTATATTTGAATGTAGCTGAGCTTTAGGAGCTAAGAAATGAAGATCAGCTACTAAAGACCTCTGAAACAGGAGGTAATCTGAGTTTTTGAGACAGAATTTCTTCCTAGACAGAAATCTAGGGCACAGTTACTTTATTTTATTGAACAATAACAAAAAATTCTCCTGTGACTGGGAATCCTCAGGCAAGGAGTTTGTTCAATGGTACCTCGTGGCTACTGAATAATAGCCATGAAGTTTTGCTGGAAATGCTACTTGGAATGGGCACCAAGCTGATCTTTCCCGATAAAATAATCCTCTAACCATCTGTATGTGTGCCCATGTGACTTAAGACAATGGTCCTATCAGGTATGAATTTCTGTGAATATAATTGAGACTACATTTATGTTAGCAATGTCATCATGCTATTCAAGCTCCCCTGAGGACAGAGCCAACTCATGACAGTGGAAAGTCCAGTGTCAGAGAGCAGCAAGGTCATGCCTCAATTCACCCCTTTCTTTCTGAACATTTTATTCACATAGCTCAATAAATCTTTATTATTTAAACCAATGTGTTTTCAACTGAAAGCATCCAATTGAAACAGGGAAATGAGCTAACTTGTTCATCAGGAACTGGGTTTAATTCCTTTGGGTTTCCACTTCCCAGAATGAAAGATAAGACTTAGCAGTATCCGTACTCCTCCCAAAAAGTTTGAAGGATTTTGAATGTTTTCAGCTTAAAGAGTGATACAGATCTGAGGGGATACACATGTATTCACTACGCAATGAATACAGGCATCAAAATACCATGTAGCATCCCATAGATATGTACAATTTGTATGTCTCGGTTAAAAAATAATAATAATAAAAAGGATAAATAACCCAGTGTACAGTATGCCCTGGCAGCAGCTGACCTTCTGGTTTGTCACACCACTTTCAAAGCATGGATTTGATCACGTGTCATATCTGATCCAAAACCCAAAGTTTCATTAAGATTCTTGTATCAATTTCTGCTTATTTGTGATCTTCCAAATTCAGCTCCCTAAGCAAGATGATCTGCTCTAGGTTGTTGCATAGTTACTGCAATACGAGGAGTGAAGCAGCATCCCTTTATCTGAGCAGATCTACACCTACACCGAGTCTCTCACAGCAGCGCAAGTCTGTGTGGACACTGGCCTTGCTCCTTCTCTTCACACCGTGCTCTTCTCCGCCGAGGAAAACCTGGGCGTCAGAAAGTGAAGAGCACTGTAATTGACCGAGACCAAAAAGCCTAAGTCCTCTTCAGCCCCACTTTGGAGAATAAAGTCAACAGTGGGATTTTGGGCTTTCAAGAACATCTAGGTCTAATTAAATTTCCAAATGAGTAAAGCTAAAGCAAAGATTTTAAAAAAGAAGAAAGCAATTGTATACCAAATTTTTACTTCTATCAGTGGCATATCTGAGGTGACTGATTAGAGGGGAACTTTCTTCCATTCCTCTAACTTTGGACACCAGATAATCAAAAGAAGCCTCCAGAATTGAAATGTCACTGGGCCCAAAAAGAAATCAACAATGGAATCACTGAGTTCACAAAGAAATTGACTAGCAAAACTACATGACTCTATTTTCTTGGATAAGAGGATGCATGGGTATATAAACACCGCACCTTCAAACATTCCACTATTACCTTAACCCTCTATATATCAGAAGAATATAAAATAAAAAATTAATTCCATATGCCACTGCAAGGAAATCCAGCAGAACTGGAAGTTCAGTGGGGCACCCAAATAAACAAGTAAGAAATGCTAACTGAAGTACCAGATAAAAATGAACATTTGCAAAATAAATTTTCTGAAACTTTCAGAACTTGAGTGCAATCACAGAGACGGTATAAAAGGAAAGAATTCCTTCTGTGTCAGGAGCCGTACTCCTCTCCAGGGAGAGGCAAGGGGACTCGGTATTCCTCATCTCAGTAGAAGTAAGACGAGGTTTCAAAGAGATCACTGGAAAATATAGGTATATGGTCCCTGCAATTTAAGGATGGAGTAAACTATGCTTAGCCCTGGCCCTGACCCAGAAGGTTGCTCCACAGTTCAAGAGAAGGTTGCTGCTCCAGCAGGCTACACATATTTCTCTTGGTACATACTGCCCTTGGGCAAAGCACTGGCCACACACAAGAGAGAGCTAGACATGGGCTCATACTAGGATCTGATGACCAAAATCACCAAAAGGGTGGACAATCCTCAGCAGAGGGAATTGGTTCAGGTTCCTGTGAACTTCAGAAGTTCTGAGCCACAGGAGAGAGGCTGAAGAATTTCACAGCAACCTCCTGACTGAACCCTAGACTGATCAGAAATGAAATTTAGCAAGCCAGAGCAGGAGGATCTTAGAAAACAAGAAACTGTGGACCATATCTTTCTTCACCAGCACCAAAGCTTCCAAAGGCAAAGGGCTCTAGATGGGGGAAATGGGGGAAATTTGGAATATTGGAGTTTTGAATTTTATACAGGTCATATATTCTAATTTCATACCTGGTAATAAAATAGGACTTTAGGGCTTCACCTTAACTCTGAGCCATTAGAATAGTCATGGAAATGACTAAGTTTTCTTTTTCTTTTCTTTTGTCTTTTTGAGACCGAGTCTCGCTATGTGGTTAGGCCAGCCTTGAGCTCACTTTGTAGCCCAGGCTGGTGTCGAACTTGCAATGATCCTCCGGCCTCAGCCTCCCAAGAGCTGGGATTACAGGTGATGACTAAGGTTTCAAATGGAAGACAAGAAAGATAAAATCTCTCAATGAACACAAGTTTAAAAGAGATGATGGAAGTCATTTTAATGCTATGTAGTAACTTTTAAAATGTTATTGAAGATTTTAAAATATATATAAGATCCTTAGGAAGAAGAAGGACCTCTGTTCAGAACATCTTATCAACACCAAGAGATTTGAAAATAATAGAAGAAAGGGACTTAGGAAAAAAAGCTGCACTTTATCTGCTGAGTAAAAACACTCCCACTTAGGAGCACAGAAGTCATTCTCATTGCCAGTAGCAGCTCTGTAGTAGCATTTGGACGTGGGCAGGATGCAAAAATCGTACCAAAACTTTGTTGAATATATGCCCAGTCTTGCTTATTTAATGCATATACCCTTGAAATTTGTTGTAGTTCAACTTTTTCTCATAGTTATCTAGTTGGATGTAACTAACAATGAAATCCCGCTGCAAAAGTCTAGCATCGTCATCAATATACATTGTAACTAGGTAGCTCCTTTTCCTCCTAGCAGTTCAAACCTCATTATCTCAGGTGTCTCTGTGAAGGAGTCAAGAGTTCATTATCTCAAAAATAAATAAGGAACATAGATTCAAAACAATTCCCCCAAATTCCCACAATAAAATGACTTGTGGCAGCTAAAATTTACCTCTCTCTTAATTTCTAGCTCAGTGTGTAAGAGCCCTTGCATGCCTGTTCATCTTTTCCTTGTAAAATCTTTAAAATGTACATTCCACATTCTTATTAGTATGCCTAATATTTATCTGTACCTATCTTGCTAATCACTAGATTAAATGATGTCATACCAATTAAAGATATATATATCTTTATATATGTATAATATATATTATATAAGTATATATTATCTATAAGTATATATTACACATACTATAATATATAAGTGTATATTATACATATACTATATATTATACATATATCTTTATATATGTATAATGTATAAAATATAACATATATATATACTTTAGGAATACTAACAATTTTGAAAATACCATTAACTGACTTAATTTTATTGCTAGTACAAATATTTTTCATTTTTCCTAGCCATAGCAGGAAAGAAAGATCTCCACTAATTCACTTTCAGGTTATATCTACAGAACAGAAAGGTTATATCACCTATTATAAGTAACAACAGCAAAGTTTTATTTTGAATGAAAGGACATATTCTGTTCACATTCAAACACTGAATTCTTCACTCTTATGTAGTTTTCATCTGTTTAAAGACTGTAAACTTTAAAAATCTTTGACTTGTATTGCTTTGCCATTGTTTTATGGTATTGTTTCCTATAAACTACATTGTATTTTGGGTTTTTTAAATTACTGAAATCAGTTAAGATATGATTTAATGTTTTTTATAAATGGCTATTTATATTTGTAAAAATCAATCAGAATGAATGCTTGCTGGTTATGGTGACTCTTGTTTTGCATTAGCTTATAAATGAACTTTTCATCAACATCCTCTGTCTATGTAAGTACTTACATTTGTTCTGTTATATATCAAATCATAAAAACATCAAACTCAGAGCGTGTCAGTAAGAATTGTTACTGCTCTCAAAGCCTAGCACACTGAGTGCTGTTGGTGAAACCCGGCATCCTTAACTTCCTCACCTGGACCTTCCCAATCCCCAGTGGCTGGAAGCCTGGCAAATGTGTTTCAAAGAATTCTTTGCCAACTGGATTCTGGGTCAGTTTTAGTCAGTGGGACACAGTGTGCAAGGTTTAAAATACGGAAATGAAAGCAGAATCTGTAGCATGGTCCCTATGTCAGTGGTGGTCAGAAAGATGGTCTTCAACAAGTTTAAGGTTTTCTGTGAGCTCCCAGGATTTCTTTAGGTTCTATAGACTAGTGATCCATATGGGTAGGTTTCTATTGTATTGGAAAGTCTCTACCCTGCTGTAAGCTAGTGGTAAATCTGAGAGTTAACAGAAATATTCCATGACCTTTGCTTTGAGAGGCATTTTGGCATTTAGGGAAGCACTGAGTGCCTTCCATTAAATCCTCTCCTGTCTAAAATAACTTAAATAGTTGCTCTTTTGTAGGTGGGTGCCTCTGAGAAAGTAACTGACACTGAAAGAAGCCTTAAGAAGCAGACTAAAAATAAGGGGTACTTCAGATTATGTGTCTGTCTCATTAATTTGGGGAGAAAAAATAACATTACTGCCTGACAAGAATGAGTTATTGGTGGTCTATGACATTAGAAAAGCAAAAATCTTCAGTCATTAAATTGTCAATATAGTTGTCTGAATGAAGTGCCTGTTAAAGAGGAGGATTTGAGAAATACTGAGGCTGTTATAATAAAACATTGCATCATTGTAATGATGCACACAAGGATTCTGAGGGGGTCTAATAACTTCTCAACTTCTCTTTAAAACTATGAGTTCAAGGAATTGTCAGACAATGAACAAACTTCCTAAATTTATCTTGTTCTTATAGCCAAGTACAAGGCCAATGTACCTGAAAACTAGACTCAAATTTGATGATGACTATGGAAGAGTATAGAACACACTGTATTTCCAGTCTTGCCTGATCTCCTATGCGAAAGTTAAGACACTTACTGGAAAAGACTGGAGACTTCTGGAAGAACTCTAATAGACTTTTGCACCACCAAATTCCATGAAGCCTTTTTGCAAGTAGAAAGAGCCTTTCTACTCCTGTTGGAAGAAGCCAGGAGTGCTGCACTTGAAGCCTTTACCTATCACGGACTTGCGGATTCCACACAAGATGTGCCCACCACCTGGCATTGCTTCCTGACCTAGTAGTAGAGTTAGGTCATAGGAAGATGGGGCAGAGTCTGACTTGGGAATAAATCTCTTATGTACAGAAAGAATTCAAAGGTGTTGTTAGTTTATACTGATAGAAACCTGGGAAGAAATGTCAGAAATAGATTTTAAGGGGCCTAGACCAAAGAGGTAAGAATAAAGTATTAGACTAAGCTTCATTTAGCAATATAATTGTATGTCCTCAGGTATTTCAGATTCAAGATATGTGATGTTTAAGCTTATGAACATAATTTAGCAGATTACTGGATTACTAGACAGATGCTTGGCTCCATATTGGCCAAGGTCAAGTAAAACTGAGGTGCCAGAAAAGTTAATAAAGATATACAAAGAAAAATAGAAATCTAGTACTCAAATATCAGGTGTAGCCTCCTCCCTACCTCCTCATATATCCTCTAAATAATCCCAGAGGCAATCTTTTCACCAAAGCGATAAGAAATGCTGTGCTGATGAGACCAAGGTCGATGACAGGAAGTAACTCCCACTAAAATAGCATCTCAAATTCAACAGGAATAATAGGATCCTGGACAGTGACAGAGGTCACATGACTACACTTAAAGCTTGAAGCGCAGAGACAAAGTAGGCAAGAGTTCCAAGAGGGGGAGGGGCAGCAGGCTACAGCCACAGAGATCACTGGTGTTGGCTCATAGACCACAGTGTTCTTTGTAGTGAAACGGAAGTGCTGCTTACTATGTACTTGATTTTCATAATTTAATACACTCTCAGTCACTTCATAAAATTTTTAGGAATCAGTCAGAATCACAATCTTTTACTCAAACTCTATAGTTAAACTCCTGTGATGAAGGGCAGGCCAGATGCCTTTGAAAAAGTACCCAGGTCTTTGCCAGAATAATAACCTCTAAACATCTTTAGGGATTCTTCAAAGGGACCTCCTGTCAATGACAGTTGAATGGACAATTTATAAGATGAAGTAATTTCCTCATTTTTGAGGCTTAGTGGGCAGAGATACACTCTGCCAATGGCAGAATAGCCATATTGGTTCTTTGGCCCATGGGACATTAGGAGCTGCCCTTGGAACTACCTCCCCTTCTAAACACGAAATTAAATTGGGGGTGGCACAGATTAGTGTCACCACAAAAACTAAAGAATGCAGATGTGGGATTCCTGTCATGTTCACATTTAACTACTCTATATGACCAGAGCTGAAAATAAATGACCTTGGAGGAAAACAGTGAATTATTGTAAACATAATCAGAAAGTAACTTCAATTGCAGCTGCTTCTCCAGATGTGATCTCTCTCTCTCCTTCTCAATCTCTTCAAATTAGCATACCACTGAGATCTATTCATTAGAAAAAAATTTCTATGTGCTACTAGGAAACAAATACAGTAAAGATATTTGATTTCTAGCAGTAGGACAGCACTCTATCTTCACCTCACCTGAGGAGCAGGTCAACTCTCTGCCCTTGTGTTATGATCTAATCCTAAGGGATTGGTCATGCAGCTATCACATAGGACATTGTGCTGATGCTCTACGTTAATGACTGTGGCAGGCTGCATTTTCTGAGCTGAAGGATGTTGCACACAGGACCTTCATAACCTATGATGAATCACATCCAAGACACTTGACTCTTTTGAGAAAATACTGGAATGGGGGTCTTTAGATTAGGAAATATATGATCCCAGGTACTACAATGAGGCAAAGTAAGCGAAATTACTTTGCTCTTAAAAAAATCATTTCCATTTTCTTCAGGCCACTCAGTGAAGAAAACTTCTAGTGGTCCCTGCACTTGGTGGAAAGATATATCAAGGAAAGTCATCTAGAGAGAGTGTGAAGGCGGGAGGTAACTAAAAGGCACAAGGCTGGGCCCCCATGAAAAAGTCTGTGTGGCTTAGAAATCAGGACATCTGGTACCGCAGGCTGGAGTAAGATGCTTACTGTTCTTTGTTACAACCCTCCTCCTTTAACTTCCTGTATTTTGGAAAGTCTCCATACATTGCAAAAATCATAACTGTTAACTAAGCTATTATTATTCTGTGTTATTATTTAAGGTCTAAAATATCACCTGTATGTGGTAAGTGCTGTGTGGGAAAAAAACAGATAAATTGAATGGATTTTGATGTTTTTAACATCCACAAGTTGTTCTGTCTATGATTGGGGTAAAATGTGAGGAGTAAAGTTTAGCTGTATGGACAGAACAACTGCTGGAGTTTAAAGCTGTGATTTGGAGTTCAGAGAAGGAAGCGCAGACAATAGAGATATTTCAGCACATATGCCCTGCACTCATGGGAATATCCTTAGAATTAGAAGAAAGCTATTAGTCCTCTTACAAGGATGCTCAAGTATCAAAGGAATGCTTGGCTTTAACAGTCCTAAGGAGCTAAGTATGATGGTGTAGGGTTGTAACACCAACACTTTGGGAGGCTGAAGAAGTGGGACTGTAAATTTCAGGCCAGCCTGGCCAACTTAGAGAGACTGTGTCACAAAATTAATTTTTTAAAGGGCTAGGGTAGCTCAGTGCAAAGGCCCTGGAGTCAATTGCCAATGAAAGAGACAGAGAGACAGAGACAGAGAGACAAAGAGACAGAGAGAAGAGTAGGAACATTAGATAACACACAATAGATGCAGTTCAGCTAAAGTTCATCAGTGTGAACTCAGTTTGGTGAGAGTCATACATTACTGATGTAGATTTCAGTACAGGAAACATGTAAACAATACAAAACTGGAGATACAAACACATCAAGCTACCCAAGGATAAGCACCATCTGATGGAGCCTTACTTTTTATCTTGGACTCTACTGAATGTCATTATTTGCCACGGATGCGTGAGCCTTCTGTGCAAATCCTGAACAGGGCCCACAGTCTGCTTGTGCAGGCCCCGGATGGCGAAGTGGGGACGGGGGAGCCCTGTTTACAAGCACACAGATGATGTACCTCTCAGAAGCACTGTCCACTCGGATGTGGCTCCTGATGCCTCCATTCTCCGAAGAGGCCCCGGGGATGAGTCACAGAACAGCGCTGCCAGGGATAAAAATCTTCTCATTTTCAGGTACCTTAAAAAGCCTAATGTTAGATGACAAAGCTTTATTGTAACAAATAAAATATCATTTCTGTGTGTTTCTTTGCCAGGCATCCTACACTGGTTTTTAAATGTCAGTGTAATATTTGTCCTAAATACTAAAAGTAGGTACTAATTTTCACAGTAGGAAACATAGATGTTCAAGTGGTGAATTTATTTATTTCTCTACAACTGGACTGAATTTGGCCCCACTTTCTGCTGGTAGCTGCAAATTGTATGTGGGAATCGAGTCCCTCATTCAAATTAGTGGTTACTCAGAATGTTTGGGTGTAAACATAGTCCCTTCTCAATAACTTCTGAGGTTCATATATTCCCCTTTTCCTCCTTCCCTTCTCTCCGGGAGCTTCTATGTCCCGACAGTGTTTGTGTTGGAGGGGCGTGCACCCATGCAATGGCAAGCAGAAACATCAAAATGACATCCAGGATTTGGAGGCAGATTTATTTATGTTGATGGGCACTGATCGGAATCATTCCACAAACACCAGGCCCTAAACTCTGATGGTCTAGGGCTTATATGGGATAAGCAAGCCGGAAGTACAGAGGCAGAATGGCTTGTAAATTGGGAATTGGTTTATACAATATGTATCATAGTGACCAGCTATGCATCACAGTGACCAGCAATTTCTAAGAGACAGGAGCAACAGCAACTGAAACAGGAACTATTACCTGGGCAACTAAGGAACTGAAGTATACAGGCTGAGGGGGAGGGCATTTTCTGTTACACCCATATGTTTGATCAACTTAGCCCTAATCAATGCCTTTCAAAGTGAGGTCTTTGGCCAGCAACATCATCTCACTAGGGACTATTTTAGAAATGCAAATTCTCAGTCTTTACCCAAGACCTACGGAATCACAAACTCTGGGCTTCTGTGTGATTCAGATGCCTTTGTGAAGCCCTGGTCTAAAGCCATCAGCATCCTCCCGCCTTGGCTTCTGAGGAGATACGATTTCCCGTGTTTTGCGGCTCCCGCCTCTGCACATCCTTGGCTGAATTGTTCTCTTCTGCCTGCTCCTCAGCCTTTGAGCTTCCTGCTGTCACTTTTAGATGACTCCGTTTCTGACTGTTCCCTTTTTTGTTGTTCCTTTTCTTTCAGGGATTGAGATTCTCTCAAATGAGCTTCGCTAATCACTTCTTTTTGACAGTGCAGGTTTCATGCTCAACACAACCTTTCTAAAGGCTTGGGGTCTTCTTATTGCATTTGGGAAAAGAGCCACTCTTTCCAAGAATCCCTCAAGCTACATGAAGTTTCCCTCACGCATAATGACCAGGAATTGATACAAGTGGGCAGGAGGTAGACCTGGTTATTTCTGATGCACAACTTGTTCCTTTTTTTTTTTTTTTTTTGTCTCTTGCTTTCTCTTCCCCAGTAAAGGAAGTGTTCTGTTTTATTGTTGTTGTCTGTGCTTCCTGAGTGAAGAAAAAAACACTCTGGTTAAGTACATACTTCTTTCTTTTTTTTTTTTTTTTTTGGAGGTACTGGGGATTGAACTCAGGACCCTGCGCCTGCTAGGCAGGTGCTTATTCCACTGAGCTATATCCCCAAGTACATACTTCTAAACCTACTATTTTAATAAGAATCCATGCTTGTCATACCAATCATTTATTTTCTCTAATTATATTAATCCTTATCTTGAAAACCTTAAGTTGCAAGACTATTACCCCTTAACAAGCTTTGAAATTTGTTTTATATATCAAAAAACAGCACCAATTGGTTCTTTGCATTTTTTCCCATAATTGTCCTGATTTTCTTCAAGACCTCAGAATTAATCGAGGAAGACAAAGCATAAAGATGTATAAAAAAGTGAACACAGTAATTAAAATTTCAACATAGTATCAATGTCAAGAGTAATGTTAGAAACATTGCAATAGTTTTCTAAGTGTATTCCCTGATTCTAAGTGTGTCACCATAAAATCTTTCTACCACTAAAATAATTCTAAGAAAAGACTCCTTTTACATATGGTTTTCCTCTTTGGGACCTTTCAATACCTTTCATTTTAACTTAATTTACAGAAGATTCTTCATTCTACAATATAGAATGATAGAAAATGAATGAATTCCAAATCGTCTCTGCCCTGATCTTGCCTCTTGTATTAAATATTATTTCTAATGTATCACTGACTTCTTTTACACTCAGTTTCACTTACATAAAAAGATTTACATTACAAAGATAGAACTTTCATGACAGAATTCCTTCTCTTGGGAACATATTCCCAATTGGTCTCCATTTGTGGAACCAGCCAGCCTCTAGGATCTGGTCCCAACTTTATATTTAACAAGGAATATTTAAGCAATGTTAGACCAAAGATCTAGACTCAGAAATAAGTCAGTCAACCCAGAGGCATATTATATCCTGTTAGTGTGGGTTTCAGCCTTATTATTTTCAAGAATCACTTGTAACCATATTTCCATGTTATTTTTCTCTTTTGTACTGAAACTCAATAGGTATGATAAATAATCAACGATACTGTCTTAATTTGAGGGGATTTAAAATTTTTTCCTCGGCTCATTTCCTTTTTTAAATACTGTGAAAGTATTACCATTTCCATTTGTAAAATCAGAGCTCTCCTCTATTTTTGCAGTATGGCTGCTGATGTGACCCAAAATGTATTCTATTTGTCAGGATTTCACAGGGCTAGAAGACTGAGCCTTCTTTAATAATTTATTCCAACACCCTGGATTCAATTAAATAGTTGTATCTAAATTTAGAAGACCTAATGATAATTTAAACACTTGTATAATGTAATATTTGTCTAAAAGGTTTTTTCATTAAATGTGATATATGAAGGTTGCAATGGCAGTTCTTATTTTATATTTCTAATCTAATCTGTATTTCTTATTTCACTGCTATGTGAAATTCTGTAACATAATGGTGTGAAGAAATAATAATTCTTTAGAAACTCTTTCCAGGAGATACAGTCAGACTTTCTACACTTCTGGGCGATGTTTGATGACAAAATCATTCCGAACTGCTGTCCCAGGTATCCTAGAGTATTTTCTTGCAGTGATATGTCCTCTTTGTTCTGTATCATCATCTCTCAATGCACTTCTGTCGGGGACTGCGGCGATACAGTGGTGCTTCGTGATTATTTTGTGGTTTTCTGTGACTCTTTTTGAAATCCTCTTTCTCTCGCTCACTCTCCATCCTGGCAGTCTTTCAGGCTGGAGAAAGATCCACTTGTTCAAAATTACCCATATAGCCATGCGTTGAATTAGTCATAGAGAAAGGATCTCTGTTAAAATTGAGGGGCTCAACGATAGACGTGCTCTGGCCTCCCGGAGAGCTGCATGAACAACTAGATATAGGTAAATTAGCAAACACTGTCTTATAAATATAACTTCGAAATGTTCTTCTCTTGTGGCCATGCTAATTCTTATAAGGTTATTTTAAAATTTTAAAATTATTTTAAAATTCTGAAATAAAAATAAACAGCTCAGCTGTTATGTCACAGAATAGCCATTTTTAGTGTGTATATTTTTAAAAGTATTTGTATTCCATGAAATTGGGCAAGAATCAACCTTCTTTTTAAAGTATATGAAATACTACACCTATGGTGAGGCTAATGTGAGTCCATTTTTAACCTGCAATGAATTTTACATCCAAATAATAGGCCTTTGACAAAAAACAGAACTACTGTAATTAACTCAGTTGTCAATGAAGGCAATTTTTCCTGGGCATCCATTCATAGCTTGAAATATTTCTAAATACGTCAGATTTTATCATTGCTATAGTAATACAGAAAACATTAACTACCTGGACCTGAATCTCTCGGTTAATCCCCTATATAGAGAACTATTGAAATTATTGCTGTAATGTGTTTTAGGAACACAGCATCATACAACTAATGTAACAAGAACTTTTAGAGAAATTTGTGCTTTTTATTTCCAAAAGCAAGTGCACGATTATAACTCTTTCATGTCCTCAAAAACCATTTCATTGTCTAGCTCAAATTGCTGTCTGAAATAAGAACAGCCTTTGTATGTATTTAGTATTTTAGCTCCAAGGGAAAAAATACTAAAATTGAAAAGTTTACTTAAATGTAAAATACCAACCAGCCAATAATTGATGAGTCATGTTTTAGAAAAAAAATATACACATAGTAAATCATACACTGAGAAGCTGAGTTTGTAAAAGTTTTGAATAATGTAGACAAATATGTCTCCTCATCCCTTAAATAGACAAGTATAATTATTAGGTCATTGATTTAAAAATATCTATAAGTGCTAAGATTGTAGATCCGTGGCAGAGTAGTTGCACAGCAAGCACAAGGTCCCAGGGTTCTAGGTTCAGTCTCCAGGACTGCAAACCTAAGTAAACTGACACGAGACATTTATAGCAGTAAATGGACATACGACAATACAAAAGTATATTTGAAACAGATTGTGATACCTTGTGTGAAAGAAACAACTAAGAAACAACTGTTTAAATCTTCAGATGGTCAGGAAAGCAAAAATATAGTAGGCCTGGGCCATGATATGCCCTTTGCAATAGTCCGCCAATAGCAGGAGTTTGGCTATTTCTAGCCTCACAAAGCTCAGGAGCGCGGCTGGACTGGATTAGGAAGAGAGACTCGCTGTGGGAGGGTGCAGAGGGCTCCTGCTGCTGGTCCCTGTACTTCTTGACCCTCCAGCCACGCAAAACTGGAAAGGGGGCGGGGCTACCGATGACCCACAGGTGCCCTGTGGGGCTGGAGCTTGGGCCGGAGGCGTGAGGAGGAGAGCACAGGAGGTCGGCACAGGAGCCAGGAGCGCAGAGAGCAGGAGAGGTTTCCAGGACGGAAGCAGCCGTGGCACTAAGGTGGCGATCCCATGAGCCCAGAACTGGGAAATGAGCAAGCCGATCGGGCTCCAAAAATAAATCTTTGCAAAGCAACGAAAAGAGCAGTTCTGTTAAATGAACTCAGGAATGGTTCATTTCGCTCGAAATGTTTAGCATCTTCTGAAAAGCTGTTGGTCAAAGGTTTAGTATTATTTTTAAATTAGAAAAGCAGCATGTCATTGGGGTTCAGCGCGTTCAGGAAAGAAAGAAAGGGTCTGGCTAGAAGATCTGACACCCCCAAACTGGCCCCTTTATGATGTTGTAGAGAGGGCAAAACAATGGTGGAAATAATTAGGCTGGTGATAATTTTTCCATCTTTATGTTCTTAAAAGGCACATCAAATCTCCTTGATCATGCTATAGCTTAAAATTTATTATTTTCTCGCTAAACTCAAGGGTCATGGTTCTCCATTTAATCTATAAAAAGAATGCTTATCTCCATGATACCTTCTTTACTGCAAAGAGATTTTAGGGGAAAAGAAACGACTGCATGGGGAAATTCATATTATTCCCTAAAGACCTCTGAAAGCTCTTCTGATTTCTACTATTTTATGAAGTATATGTGCTGTGGGCAATGTAGCTATGCAGCAGAACATCCCAGGCATCAGACTACAGACAAGTGTCCTTTGTAGTGAATCTTTAATAATTTGCAAAATGTTGATTTCCAAAAGCAGGCCGGGCTGACATGAACTGGCACAAACTTGTGGATTCCCTTGCCAAAAGCCAGAAAGACTTGGTGGTCAAACAGTATGATGAAGAGCTCAGCTGCTCAGGGCTCAGGCTTCTCTCTCCATCCCACTGAAAGGCGCCACCTCTTCCATCCTCACCAACCGTCCTTCCTCCTACTGCTCCTGAAATTTCCAGGTGCCTCATTCACATGGACGATCTAGCTCCTGTCTTTCATGTTTATCCAGCACTGCCCACAGGCTTACTGTGCTCTGGACGCCGACACAAGCATTGAGACCTCTCCTCCAAGGTAATTAGTTCCTGCCTTGGAATTGCTTCTGGTCAGCCCAGGCTGGTTAATCACTACAGGGCAGAAAGAGCCATCCACACGCAGAGGGACACTAGAGGGCCCTGAATTTTTAGCTTGACTGACAGATCTCATCAAGGCTCCCTGGAAGGGATGACTCTTGAATGAGTCCTGATAGGCAAGAAATCAAGAAATGCTCCATGTATGTGGGAAGCAGTCAGTACTGGGAGGGACTGAAGTGAGGGCTTTCCACTGGTTTACATCCTCATCCCTTTTTATTTTATTTTATTTTATTTTATTTTATTTTAATTTTGAGACTGGGCCTAACTTGTCCAGGTAGAGCATGAATTTTGCAATCCTCTTGCCTCAGCCTCCTAAGCAGCTGGGATTACATGCATTCACCACCAGACCTACCTGTGAAGAATGCTTTATTTAGGCCTAAATTGTAGTAAAGCAGAATTCCTCAAGGGTTCTAAGTGTGTATTCTTCTGAAAGTCTCATACTGACACCCTAACCCCTAATGCAGCTGTACTTGGGGGTAGGTCTATCAAGACGTAATTAAGTTAAAATGAGATCGATCGTAAGTGTGGAATCTTAACCTGATAGAACTGGTGATCCTATAAATGAGGAATCTTCCACATCAATGTATCATGGAAATGTCAGGGAAACGGACAGCAGAAAGTAGCATGTACAGGGCAGAGCCCCTCAGCCTGGCCCCGCCCCCAGAACATGACCAAGGAGACATCCTGATCTCAAATTGGTAATTCCCAAAACTACAGGAAAAGACGCTTTTGTTGTGTTAAGGTACTCAGCCCACGGTATTTTCTTCTGGTAGCCTGAGGAGACTAAGACAGGCCTTCATGTGTTTGGATTAAAAGTAGGCTGATTAGACTGCACAGTTTGGGCTTTGTACTGGAGGAGATGACACTGTGGATAAGAGGAAGTAGGAGAGGGAGAGAAGAAAATAGATTAGAAACAGGTCTCTTTCCCCAAAGAAGCGTTAGATAGGGAAAAAAGATCATTCCTCGGGCCCTTGGAAGCATGCTGTAATTTCTCACACCTGCCAGGGGGGCTGAGCTTGCCGCCCTTCTCCGTTACTCATCCTACCGTGGATAGAAGGGTCCACTTCATTGCCTTGAGTTGGCTGCCCAGTCCCACTGGAGGTCTGCTTCACTTCCACTTTGGCTCCAAAACACAAAGAAATGAGAGAATTGGGAACATTTCTCTTGATTTTCCATGTGTGATAGCAGCGTTCCAACAAATGTTGCAAACTATGATTCTGGAAAATGAAATGAATGCTGAAAACTTGAAATAATTGGCATCACTAAGGTAATGCAAATGCAATGTTGCAGAAACTTATTGAAAGTGGGAATATATGGAAATATATTGACCCCAGAGTTTACATAACCAGATAATCATTAAAGACCAGAATAGAGGAAGAAATGGGCATAGGAAACACAATTAAAGAACAGGCTCCTTGTTACTATTTATACTGATGAATAAATAGCTATAAATATATCTTAGTAATCATGAAGGAACCACTAACAATATTAAACACAGGATGTCTGCTTTACAAAGTCATGAAGAGACAAAAGTAAACAAAACAGCCTGCAGAAGCAAAGCCAAATAGTGAGCAAGCAAAAACAGGTAAGAAAAGTATGTGTGTCAAATCAGCACCATTTAAGAGCAGAGATTGAACTTCCCTATTAAAAAGGTAAACCTCATCCTGCTGGACACAGTAATAGTGCGATGTGTTGCTTTAAATGATACAAACAGTAATAGTAATACTGATAACAGTGGGAGATGTGAAAACCCCCATGGATGGGGGTGAAAGAGCTTATGCATACTGAGTATTACAAATTGTCAAGGAAATACTACCGCTGAGTTTTTAGATCTCAGTAGTCTCAAACATGCAAAACACAATCACTAAAGACATAAAAGATGACAACTAAGACATATAATATAATCGTTATCTAACATTTATCTACCTACCCCATCTCCTATCAGCTACACTGTTAAAACCAACAACAGTCTCTTTGTCTGGATCCATACAGACATTCACATACAAGCATCTCCATCTTTATACTTATAAATAAGGTAGAAAACTGTATAGCTACTATATGAACGATATATAAATTTACCCTTCACCTGCCTGTTGTGAGACACTGTTTATGTGTAGGCACCTTGGATTTTGTGCATCTTGCGAGCAGAAGCATCATATGTCTTTGTTCCAGATGTTTTATATAGAACAATTCCTTGAAGAAGAAAGATAATGTCTCACTCTGGAGCAAAAAGTTAATTTACGTGCAGCATTGGAAACTCATAGTATTTCCTTCCAGAGCAAAATTCAGAGATACTTACTGTCTAGCCACAATGAAGAAAGAAAATATCTCCCTCCAGAAGAGGCAAGCACACTTTGCTGCCTTTTATAAAATAGGCTCACTAAGGTCAGGTTTCCTCTCCTGCAACACCTTCATTCTGTGTACAAATATCGCCTGGTCCTCTTCAATCGTTCTATGCGAATTAGGGTGTAGAAAATGGATATAAAAATACTGACACTGTGGCTAATTACTATTAATGTGAGTCATAAAATCCTTTGTCTTCAAGCCACTGGTTATATGTTTTTCATACAATCCTGGAACCTAATTTATTAATTAAGGTAAAACCACAAATTTCCCAGTTTCTTGACATCACCAGTAACGTCTTGCATGTAAAATATCCAAGAAGTATGTATGCAAATTGATACCACTGAAACTAAAGTCAATAACACCCCCCCAAAATTGGAAATCATACATCCTATGACATACCAAGATGGAATAGAAAATTTAAACTACTCTGTTAATGGAAACAAGACTTAAACGCTTGAGCATAAAGGCACATCTTTTGAAATAACTATCAGGCCAAGGAAGAGATAAATGAATGTACAAGACTGTCAAAGCAATAATGGTGCCAAAAAATGAATTTATAAATATAAATATTTTCCACTATAGGGTTGCTGTCATTCTTAACCGTGTATTGTACATTTCAAAAGAGCTTGAGAAGAGGACTTTCAATCCTCTGGGGCCAAAGAAGTGATAAATGTTCAAAGTGAGAATGACCCTAATTTGACCATTACACAAGTATGCCCATCTCAGAGCATCACATGGGCTCCCTTCATGTGTGTACTCATCATATATTTAATAAAAAATACTAAACACACAGTGAGGAAATATAAGCTAAATACTTTTATATGTTTTTAAAATATTAAATTTTAGAAAAAAGTGATTTAAAATAAAAGGAGTTAGGTAACAAAATTAGTTACTAAGAAATTTATTTTTATTTTATTTTTTTTTTTCCGGGACCGGGGATCGAACTCAGGGCCCTAGTGCCCAGCGGCAAGCACTTAGCCCACTGAGCTGTACCTCCAGCCCAGGAAATTTAAAACAAGAAATTTATCTGAATATTTTTAGAACAGAATAAAAAGTCTGTCTGGTAGCAATAGTAGCATATATGAAATAATGTGTGATAAACAATATAACTGCTGTTAGCCATAAAATATCAAGTTTTGTCATGGGTATGATTAAAGAAAAATTATGAACACATCTTCACATAAATAAGAATTTTTTAAATCATAGAATAAAATCTTAGAAATAGAACAGTACTATGCAAATAAGGATACAGTGTGGATTTATTTCAGGAATATAGAAAGAATTAGTATTATATATTGTAATACTTTAAATTATTAGGTCAATTATGAAAACATGATCATGATTTTTTAAAAAGGCAATAAATCTTTAATAGTCATAATTATTGAGAGTGCCAATAAGCATAAGGTGTGCTATAAATATGATCAAACAGCGTTATACATAGCTGTGATAAGACCCAAGGGAGATTTCCATTAAACCTGGAAAAAACAACAATCATTTCTAATACCCTTATTAAAAGATTTTGGCCACAGTTTTAAGAAATGACACAGAACTAAAAATATAATTGTATAACATAAAAAACAGTGATTCTCTTTAAATGAAAAGCAAAATGTCATTCTATGGAAAAAGTACACAATTATTTTATCTATTACAAGAGAAAGACTTAAAAGCAACAACATGCCCAGAGGCAAGTTACAGCAAGTGCGGAAGTAAAATCATATGAATAACTCATTGTAACACAAAGGACAAAGTCCCAAGGATCTATTTCAGTATAAGCACATTTAACATTATGAATAAAATTCCAAGTATATTTGAGAGATATTTTTATAACTTGAACAGGAAAATAATATTTTCTAAATGTCAATTATTACCAAATTAATTTTTAGTTTAATGCTATTCAAATAAAACTCAAACCTCATATGCAGACACTTAACAAATAATATTACATGTTTCCTGGAAGAGCAATCGGGCAAAGATAACAGAGATTTTATTTTTAAAAGAATAATAAAAAGCGATCAGTCTTCTCACATGATAAATGTATTATAAAACTACAATAATTAAAATATCATGTACATATGCAAATTCAGAAAGACCCAGAACCACAGACAGGAAAAATATCCCCAGCTAGAGACTGGAAACATCTGAACATACTATAAATCATCGGGTGAGGGGAGGATTATTCAGTGAATATCACAGGACTTATGCTAACAGCTAACGAGGATGTGAATCCGAGTTCCAATTTTCACTTTTCATGTTTCGTTACTAATAACCTGCAAATAATTTGTATGGTATGTGTAAGAACGAAGCCTGTGTGAATTTATGCCACCGAGACTTCAGGAATTTTCTTAGCACAGCATACTTATCTAAACTGATATTCATGCTCCAATAGATGATATTTCCAGTAACATATAAGGCTAACCTACAGCATGATATGAAACATCTTCAGACAAGCAGCAAGGGGCTTCAGTGTCTTATGGATCTAGGGTGCAAAATCTGGGGCTGCCAGTAGGTGTCATCATCGACATTAGCCAGGGCAAGCATAACGCCTCTCCTAAATCCACGTAAACGCCTAGACTTAAGGTGTATCAAGAGCTGAGTGGCAGATGTGAAAGGTTAAGTATTCCTATTTGTTAGCAGTTGGTTCCAAGTAAAAACAAATTTTCTCTGTTGTGCACTTTTGAAATGTTATGCACTTGTTTTCTTCCATATGCAAACATTTAAAAATTAATAGTTAATGTCAATCTTTGACTGTCACCCTGACTTAGATTAACTAACACAACATTATGCAAGCCCCTGCTAAATCAGTTAAGTAATTCAGGCACATTATTTTACCATTGCAGCATTCGTCCAGAAACCTATAACCCCATAACAACAACTTCTCTTACAAATTAGCAGGCTAAAATCCTTTACTGTCCCCAAAACAACGCTCTCAGAGTCTATGGAAACCCAGTGAGCACAGCGCTTACCGTCCTTTCACCATCTTTGTTCATATTTGTACCAAACACAAGTCAATTTTCCAGTTTGGGTCCACTATAGCAAACAAAGAGCAATAAGAACAGAAACAAAATGAACAGTTTATGGTCTGAGTGTGTCTAGGATGATTTTTTTTTTTTTTCCGGTACCAGGGATCGAACTCAGGACTTTGCGCTTGCCAGGCAAGTGCTTATGCCACTGAGCTATACCCCCAGGCCCAAGTGTGTCTAGGATGGAGAACTGAAACTGCTTTATGACAGTAGACTTACCCTGTAGCCATATTCAGGATACAGATGTGCCCTTCTGTTTAAAAAAATTAGATACAGCCCTTGGGAAAAACTCCTGGAAGACCACTGCTTCATACTAGTTAATATCAACCATAGCTCTCTGCAGGCAAAGAAGCCAAGAAGTTTTTCCTTCTTAAATACATGTTTTTCTTTTAACCTGATGTGTTTGTCTGAGAGCCTGTTGGTGTTCTGTGGTGATAGATGCCACCGAAACATTTGTTTTGGGGCCTAATTGGAGGACTTCAGTTCCCAGAGCTGTCAGTTTGAGAATGTTACAAGTGGTAAATTCAAGTAAAATGAAAATTTCTAAAAATAAAGATAAGCTCCAGAAAATAGAAAGAGTAGACTGCAAGTAGCTTTAAAGGTTTGAAGGAATTGTCCCACACTATGAGCACCTCCTAATGGTTGGTTCAAAGAGCAAGACTCCAGCGTGACCTTTAGGAAGGGACATTCAGACAAAGCACAGAAAAAGTCAACAACGCTCGCAAGACCCTACTTTTTTTATTCCTGCTTCTCACCTGCTCCATGGCTACTTTTCTCCTGGCTTGTTTTCAAGGCATGGGAAACTGGCTCCAATAAATAGGAAGATTTAGGAAATTGTATCAATCAGAGCAAACTAAGACAGCATATCGGCTTTGGGTTTGGGGTCAAAAAGAGGACAAAGGTTGAAAAATGTTTGCTAATGAACATTGTAGCCAAAAGCCATTATTTCTAAAAGAAAATAGAAGTTGGGAAAATAGTAACTACAGATACAAAATCGTTATTTAAAACGTTGTTTTAATGGTGTTTTTATATTTAAAATTCTCTCTAAAGATTAAAAGGATTTCTGGGGAAAATAATAACTTTAATATTGGTTTTTAAAACAGTTAGAAGGACCCTGTAAATATTTTTTACTTAGCAGAGATTATTAAACTCAATTTGTTAAAACATTACATTTGAGAAATTATTGAACAGAAAATACATCACTTTACGTTGATAATAGCCCAAGTATGTTCATTAATAATAGGGGATACTGTCAGTAATCTACATTTCAGGATTTAAAATGCAAAGGAATTGCCTGATGGTTTGTAAATTTTCAAGCAACTGGACTGATTTAAAATCACAGTGTGCACTGTGCAAGGGGGGAAGCTTTATGATCTTTGCAAGGGTCTTGAGTTAATTTTTCTAAATTCTCAGGACAGACCTGAAAGACTTCTTGCTCATGTATAGCTAGGAGGTTGCTTTCCTTTGAGCTTTAGGAGCTAGCAATTGTCAGGCACACTGAAGTTAGAAATCCCACTGAGACCTCCAGGTGTTTGTGCTACTGCTCAGGGTGCTCCAGGGTCCAGCTTGCTGGGGGCCCCATGGTTCCTTTGCTCCAAGCCTTGAGCCATAGGTGCACTGAAGTTAGCTTGTCCTCCCTATAGTTAAAAGTAAAAGGAAAAGATACAGCATTTTTCTTATGCTTTTGTTCTAAGTTCTCCAATTTGGACATAACCTTTTCTAAAAGCACCTCTTTTTAAGAAGAAAGTATTTTCGTGTAAGTAAAAACAGGCTTTTCCCCCAAAAGTCTATGAGTTTGTTACTAGTAAGTGGCAGCACACTGCAATTTTGCTGTAGGGTAAAAGTGACTCTTCTAAGACGGAGACACACATGCCTTACAACTGATTATTTGGAAGTCTAATTTGTGGGGAAATTAAGGCCTAATTTCTTGTGTCTGTTAAATGAATTATAATATGCTGATCTGTTGAACTGATCCTAGAATTTGAACTCCATGCTTAAAATCATTACATGGATTTATAAAATCTTTACAAATATCCATCATGCACAGTGCTAAGATGAGAAACTTCAGCTCCATGAGACTTCAAGTTAAGAATAGTTTTATAGCATGTGAAACTGAAGAGCAATCTAATATTAAATAATGATCTTCAAGAACAGTGTTAGTGGAGGAAGCAGCAGTGACCTTTCCTACCACGAACACATCACAATATTTGGGGCAAAATGTAGCAAAAGTGTTTGTCAGTCAATATATATTAATAGAGTGCACTTTCCCCTAAAAAAAGGATTTTTAGGACATAGTATCAAACACATGACAAGAATAGCAACAAGAAAAAAAACCGCAATTGTACTAAAAAGTAACTGAGGTATTTTATCCCGTGTACTATGAATTCTAGGCTCAGATTATTAATATTGTAAATTCACATTTCTTACTGTCTACTAGAAACATGGATTTATCCATACTATGTACAGAAGTACTTCACTCCAGACTGATTTGGTTAGTGTGAATTCAAATGAAACATATTAAGGGGAATGCACCTCCAAGGATTGCTTCAGCATAATGTAAAACTCAAAAAATTATTTTTCATAACTGTTGTTCCATTGAAGAATATTTGTTAAAGTTGAAAACTGTAAGGGCTAAAAAGTTACTTGGCACTACGCAATCTATGGGAATGACATTCTTCCTTTTAAGATAACGTCCTTCATTATCTTTGGCTAAATTCAAATGAGATTTCTAAGCTACAAGTGAATTCAGATGCTTCTACCATGGTGAGACCGATGTCTGCGATCCTTGGAAAGGGGTAAATGGTCAACTCAGATGGGAAAAAGAGGCAGCAGTCATTCAGCACCCAGAAAAATCACCCAGGGCTCCATCTTTCCTTTGTCACGGACTAGGTCGCATGAAATGTTGACAGAAGGAAGGCCACACCACCAGCAGAGTGCATTTTGGCTTAAACCTGACTCAACAGAGGAGGTTCCTTACACATTTCATAGGGTAGAAAGTAGGCCCTGCTCCAAATGGGCACAAGCTACCTGGCATAAATCAGGGAGTAACAATCCCTGTGTCAAGAGAATGTGAGGAGACAGGAATAGGAAGAGGTTTGGAGACTAAAGCGCTTAAGAAGAAGACTTGGAGGTAGGCTCTGAACTCAGGCTTCAGACTGAGGCAGTACGGTACAGTGACATACTGTAACCTTATGTGCTAACCAATCCTATCCCCTAAAAAACCTTGGAGATAAAAGACAGAGATAACACAAACCCTGGAAGAAAAGCAACTGTGGAACATTTTGCAAAGATAAGAGAAGTTCTCACATTGATGAAACAAGAGCAACGCTCTACAAAAGAAACCATCGCGGAGCCAGCAAACGGTGCTGCCAATCAAAAATATTAAAACATGTTTTCAATAGAGAGGCTGGAAGATAGACGTGAGGGTCTCATGGAAACTTATCAAAAAGAAACAACAAAAGGAGGGTTGATGACAGAGGTAAGAAAATTAGGGATCAATATCCTGAAAAGTTCTACTGATTTCCCTTCCAAGGAAAAAAAGGACGGGAGGAGGAAAATAGTGATTGGAAGTGAGAGAAAAAAAAATTACAGAAGCCAAGCCCTATCTTCTTCACTAATGTTATACTTGTGCTTGTTTTTGAAATGAAACAAAGGCTACAAAAATACAAAAAAAAAAAATTTTCATTCAAACTCTACCCTTACGAAAACAACACAAGGCAGGTACTTTTGAAGTTCAAGTAGGTATTCAGTATTTGCTGAGATAGTGGTTTTAGAACTGAGGACAATAGCAAGCAACTGATGAGAAAGTTTCTACTGGCTTGCCTTTATCTAGCAACTCCCAAGTTCTGGGGGAGGACAGCATGACTGTACAGGAGAAACTGCTACATACATATCTGTTGCCCTCTTTGTGTGGATCTTCCCATTAGCCCTGAATGTGGAAAAGCGGTCCCTATGCAAGTGTCCAAATTCCACTGCCTGTTTTGCTATGTGATTCTGAAAGTGGGGCCAATATGTTTGTGTATTTACTGAGTTCATAATTTACCCAAATCCTAGCTTGTAGCTGTAGTCCACACCAAGATCTCCTTTTGTCCTTCTGGATGGGTAGTTGCAAAGGTGTCTCTACCTTGTTCCTTCTTCTCCTCACCCCACTGAGGAGCCCCAGCTTCAAAGAGCTCTTCCCCCAAGGTGAGAACTCTGTAGTTCTAGCCTTCAAGAGTTTCAAATTTCATTTTGCTTAGATAAATTATATATTTTACAATGCCAATATATATTTATTATTGGCTATCATAACACCTTTAGTAAAAGAATATTCCCATCTTTTGCTAAGGTGTCTTTTCAAAACCTTTCTCTAGGATGATTCAAAATAATAGACCTCCTAGAAAGATAATGCTTATCTGTGATAATCACTGAGTTCTTTGGAGCTGGGAGGTAAAGAATGAATAATCAAAGTGACACACATTATAAACTGTAATAAAGGAGAATGCTGTTGATTTTTTAAATTCACTGTTTAAAAGGAAACTCAGACCAACTCTACACAGTTCATACCTCAATATAAGAAAAAAAAATCCTTCAATGATTACAGTGCATTCAGAGATACAATTTTCTCAAATTTATCTATGAATTTTATCTTTATAATGTGAAAGATAGATGTTATTTTTAAAATTTGTGGATAACTGGGAATAAGAAGACATTTAAAAATCACTTGGTGGCTTGGTTATGCCATATCATTATAATGTGACTTAATTTTAGACACCGATCATCCTTACAGTTGAGTCCATCGCCTTAAAGAAAACTGCTTTCTAATAAACAAAATAGGGTCTAACTGACATTTTCTTAGTTCCTGGCATTCCCATAAAAAAGGGACACTATTTGTTTTGATAGATAAGAAGACATGTAAAGAAATTCAATGACATGTTTAAGATTATTCAAACGCTCATAGATCTGTGAAAAGGCTGGTCTCCTGCAGTCCAGCCAATACTTTTGCAACTTCCTCAGCTCTGTACTAAAGGAAAGGGCACAGTCAATATAAGTTCAGATAGTAAATGTGCCTTACTGTCCTCTAAGTACTGACAGTTGTTCAGAACTTTCCTGAAGGCAGATCTTTGCTTTTGGAAGGACACAAGGGTGAAAGTTTGGCACAACTGAACATTACCAAAGTCTTCATTGTGATGTTTTACTTCCTTAAGATCCATTTGAGAAACAGGCTTTGGACTCTTTAAGTACTGTATTCAGAAGTGCTGGCGATACTGCATAAATACCCAGCCTTCTGGGGCAGGGGTAGGTTTCTTGTATATCACATAATTTCTATTTTTTCCAGATATAGATCACCTTTAAACAGAACTCATGTGATCAACTACATCAGCTGGACTCGGGAAGATACCGAGTGGCTCAATAAACCACATAAATCTGATTCACAGAAGGTAGGTCCAAGCAAAGTGTTTTAGTACCAGTCCTGTGATTATCAGTTGATAAAATAATTGTAAATGAATTATTTTTCCAATATATAAAGCAACATATTGAGTATGCTGAGTCCTACAAATGTTTGCATATGGCACCAAATTTTCATTTCTTTTGTCAGTCTGTGGGTTATTTACTAGAAATACTTTTCATATTAGAGATATGGTGTTATTCTATAAAATTTGAACAACTTCAATAAAATTTTATTAAAGGTCTTTTTAAAAGAAATTGCAGACTTAACTGGGGGATATGGGAAGAGCATTCACTGAGATTCCCAGTTAGCTCTGCTTTGAATCCTGTATCAGAAACCATCATATTTAGTACATACTTAAGTTAGATGCTAAGGTACACCTGGGCACCGCTCTGTTTATAACTAAGCTTTCTTAAGAAATGCTAGTGTTGTGACTTGTATCTAGATGTCTTCCCCAGAGCCTCATGTGCCCATATGTAGGGCTTTTCGAGCTGGTTTGATCTAGGACATGTGATACTGGAACTAATAATGAACGGCACTAAATCAGCTCACTGGAATTAGCACCACCCAAAAGGCAAATAGCCTGGGTGGAGTAAAAGGGGAAGGTAAGTGGGCTGCTCGTTGTCTTCTGCCTGCCCTGCCAGGGACTGCTCCTGTCTGCGATGCCCCTCTGCCATGCGGCCAGCCCACTGCAGATTGAAGTCTCTATGACTGTGAGCTGAAATAAACCTCCCCTCCGTTACCTTTGGGTGTCCAGTATTTTGTCTCAGAAATGAGAAAAGGAACTAAGACAACTGTTATTGTCCACATTTTAGAAATAAGAAAAAAAACAATGTTAACAAACTAGCCTGGTGGGGTGTCCCTCAGTGTACAGCACATATATAACAGGTGCAACGTCCTGGGTTCCACCTTCAGCATCAAAACGAAGAGGTTAAGAAATTTACCTGAGGTTTTACATGTAGGAATAGTTATAGCCAAAACCCTATCCATTGAGCACACACGTCTCCCTTGCAGAAAGGCATTCTTTTTGCTTAGCTTCCTTATAATCCAGGGGCTGCTTATGAATTACTTCCCTCTGCCGAACTGCTCATCAGGCAAATTTTTAACTCCTGTGCCTGATGGACTACACATACTTCAAGTTATTTAGTTGCATTTTCCATGAGACAAGCATTTGATTTTTAAATACTGAAGACAAAAGTAAAGTAATATCTCCAAAAGGCTTAAATTTAAAAATAAACAGGGTTTTTCCTTTAGTACTCAAGCAGAGCAATACTTCTCTGGTTAAGTCCCAGAAGAATGACTTCGTTGCACTTAGCAGCCAGGTTGTATTAAAGAGATGGGTCTTTAAATGCCAAAATCTCACCAAACAAGGCTAGGTGATCACATGAAGAAAGGCACATGAGAACTGAGATCTGGAGAAGAAATACATACTTGAGAAGACAGGTGATCCCTAGTATCTGTACCTTCTTTTGAGATTTCTCTTGCTCCATGAAGTTGAACTTTCTAATGTTAAAAGGCTTCCCGGGAAAAAGGTATAAAGCCCAGGAGGACCAGCCAACCCTGTACACCTTTGTTAGCATCTGGTGCCCCTATCTGTACAGTGCGGTGGTTACCTGGGCCATCTTAAAGTTCCACTTAGGCCATTCTATGACTTTCTTAAAGGGATATTACTCAAGAAAGCTTAGTATTAATGAACATTAAAGCTCACTAGGGAGGAAAATGAAATTTGAGGGTAATTCTCAAAGGAAAAACAATGGATCTAGCTTTTCTTGGAGATTGGAGAGGAAAAGTGTTCCTTCAACTTTGGGGACAAGCACGTTACTAGGTGCGGGAGGCAAAGGCACAAGTGGGTGTGGCCTCCTGGAGGTGCGCCTTCCTGCAGTGGGTGTGCAGGGCACTGCACTGTTTGGCATTTGTTTCTACGGTGAGGACCTTCCATACAAAAGCTCATAGGATGAGGAAACACATCACAGCAAAAAGTTACTAGGATTCTACTTGGAAATGATGTTTTAAAATGGACCATGATCATACCTGCATTCTTATGGAAACTGTCTACATGTGCAAGAAATCAGTGACTCAATTTGTGCAAAATGCTTGGTGCACAGACACATCTGCAGACCTCTTGTAGTCAATTAGAAGAAGCCTTTTGGTAAGAAGTCAAAAATTTGATTGACTTTTGGTAATGCATCCAGCCTTAATTCAGATCATTTTTCTTGTCTTCCTGCATTCCACTCATGGTACCATCTGGTTGTTTCTCTGGGTCCCTGGCAAGGCCCCTGCCTCCTTGCAGTTACTTTGGCTGTTGGAAAGCCAGTCTTCAAAGAGGCAGTGCTTGAACAGGGACTAAGTCATAGGGCATGGTCACCATCGCTCAGAAAAATGTATGGCCCCCACCACATGACATTAAGTATGGTGTTACAGAGGTAAAGCAGTGCTAAGTGCCACAGTCAATACAAGTCTACTTTATTTACATCAGATGCATGAACAAACTCTCAAACATGACTTTAGACCTGGCTATTTCTTTTGGCAATCAAAGGCCTATTAGCAAGATTTAGCTGCCCAGGTGATGAGATTAAAATCAGGCAAGATTCCAAATCCAATTCACAACCATTGAAAAGTGACAGGCATGCAAACTGATTTTTTTTTAATGCTACAAGTGCTCAGCTGAATGATCAAAAACTGTTGCAATCAGAGAAATGGTTGACAAGCCAGCCACTCCAAAGCAAACTTTTGAAGTCATAACAAAGAGATTAATTTTGAGGATATAATATTTAAAGCTACAAGCAAATGATACTAACAAACAATAGACTTGTTCATGCTAAAGTGTATTCTACCTACAAATTAATTAGAATGGCAATAAACATGTATGGCTATTGCTGGGAAGGGTGAGAATTCAACTAAGATCCCATGTCTAGGGTCATACCTTCATTCTCAGGCATAAAAATGGGATCCATACATCCCACTTTGGAATACAACAAACGTATTTCTTTTACTGCTGTTTTACTATTATGCATGAATCCCAGAAATTGGGGTTTATATATATATATCCTACTGCAAAGCTAACTTTTAGGCAGCTAGGAGTCGTGCAAAAACAATATCTAGCAAAAAGGGGGACGGGAACAAATAAGTTTTTCTAATTACTGTATTCTCAGACCCATTCCTCTCATCTTCCAAATTTAATGAACATAACCTTTCTTATTCTTTTGAGAAGAAAACGTAGGAAAAATGTTGAGTTTCATTTAAAAATGGCTTACAATATTTTTTTAATTAAAATTCAATAAGCCTCGCGATTTATATTAACATTTGAAAAGCCTAACCAGCAATAGCACGTTATTAAACGCTATCAGTTGCCTCAAAGAAATTAGTACTTCATTTTTTGAGGTTCATCATCAAATTCTTAAGTGATCAGTAGCTTGAAACTGCAATTTAGATAGCGTTAACCTTTCAGTTGCTCAGAGCGCAAGCACTAAAGGCAGGGTACATGAATGTACCGCAAGGAGGTTCACCCACCTGCAGTGTTCAAATGCTCAGATAATGCAGGTACTTTTATTTATCTGTAAAACCTTTGAAGAAAAGGTCCCCGAAAAAATTTACGACCTCGCCAGAATCAACTGTTCCCCAGCCCCTTTTATATTCCATGTGTTCCTTACCCAAACTTGTGAAAGTCTCTCATTCTTTGTGTGGCCTACCAATTCATGGCTTAAAGAAAGTAAACATCTTTTACTGGGAGCGAACTCTTGTAAGGGCCATCTTATCTTTTAGATAACACTATTTTCATCTCCACTTCTGGCTTTGTGTCTCTTTTTATTTTTTTTTAAATTATTGTTGGGGGGTTGTGCAAGAGGGTCTCAAAGTCCCTGAAACTGTTTACCTCAAAACATGAACCATCCCACCATCAGGTAAAAATATAAAACGAGAGATTTCAGATAAATAGCAGGCACTGTCAAACTCCTGCTTCAGGGACAAAAGACAGCAAACAGGAACATAAAAACTTGGGCCATTCCAGCGCATCAGCTAGGGCGGAGGCTGGAGAGCTGGGCGCGCGCCCTGGAGGAGCCGGGCCTCGGCTCCCCCCGCCCCCCGCCAGCAGGTTGCCGTGGCGAGCGCCCAGACAACAATGGCCAGCAAGGGCTTTGCTGGCGTCCTTAGTTTGCCATGTCTGTCCCTACCCGGAGAAAATAAAAAATAAAAAATAAACCCATCTCCGAAGAATGACAAGATTGAGAAGCGTGCGTTAGACTACCAAGAAGGCGCCTCTCCTCCCTCTCCCTCCCTCCTGCCCGCAGTCCCGAATCTCCATCCGACTCCCCGCCGCGGACCAAACACAACCGGTCCCCCATCAAGTTCCTGCGCAAGTTCTTTTCTCTCCCGGAGCTCCTCCACCTGCTGGGGCGGCGTTCTGAGCACCCGCGCATCTCTCCGGCGACCCCCCGTGGGCTGCAGCAAAAAACGGGGCGCTCCGGCAGGGCGGGGGCGGGTGGCTGCCGCGGATCCGGCCGGCGACCGCCGCGGCTCGGTGGCCTCCCATTGGCCACGACGCGGGCGGGGAGGCTCGGCGGCGGCGGGGACGGGGGCGGGGGCGGCGGCGGGAGCAGAGCGGAGCGGAGCGGGCCGCGCAGCCCGGCGGCTGGCGGAGAGCGCGGGAGAGCGGCGGCGGCTCGGCCGGGCGCGCGGGCGGGCAGAAGCCGAGCGGGGCGCGCGGGCGGCGGCGGGAGCGGCGCGGGGCCAGGGCCGGCGCGCAGGCGGCAGGGGACGGCCGCAGCCACAGCGGCGCGGGCCCCTCGCTTCGCCCGCGCTCCGCCGAGGCCGGAGAACGCGCTCCCATTCGCCAGCGCTCGGGAAAAAAGGGCGCCCCGCAGCGGCGCCGCGCCCGCACGCAGCGGAGGCAGGGGCGTTGGGACGCTGCCCTTTGTGGGCGCAGCGCGCACGGCCGCGAGCGCCCGCCCTCCCCCTCCGCAGTCCGCGCCGCGCCGCTCTCGCGCCGAGGGCCCGCAGCCAGAGGAGCCAGAGGACGCGCTGCGGCGAGGCGAGCCCCAGCGTCACGCCGAGGAGCTCCACGGCCCGTCCGGCCCAGGTCCCTGCCGCCGCGCACTCGCGGCTCCGCGGCGCTCCGGGCCGCTCCGGCTCCCCACCGCGGCCGCCTCCACGCGCGCGCACACACACACGCGCGCACACACTCGCACACACTCCCCTCACCCGCACGCCCTCCCCGCTCCCCCGCCCCCTCCGGCCCCTTGATCTCTCGGTCTGTTTTATTACTCCTGGTGCGAGTCCCGCGGACTCGGCGGCCCGCTATTTGTCATCAGCTCGCTCTCCATTGGCGGGGAGCGCGGAGCCGCGGAGAAGGGGGTGGGGAGGGGAGGGAGGAAGGGGTGGAAACTGCCCGGAGCCGTCTCTCTGCCGCTGTTGGCGCTGCCGCTGCCTCCGCCGCCGCCTCCGGCTCCTCGCTCGGCCCCTCTCCGCCTCCATGTGCCGGATAGCCGGAGCGCCGCGGACCCTGCTGCCGCTCCTGGCGGCCCTGCTCCAGGTACTCGCCGGTCCCCGCGGGCCGGGCTGCGGGCGGGGTGGGGCGGGCGGCGCCGGGTCCCTTTGTTCCCCGCGCCGCTGCGGGGCCAGGCTGCGCACCCGGGAAGGGAGGCGCCGCACCGCGCGGCCCGGAGCTGCGCAGCTCCAGCACGAGGGCTGCCCGGCGGGGCTGCCGGGCCCCCCGATCCACCGGTCCACCGTGCCCCTCCAATTTCGGGCCCGCTGCCACCGCGCGGGGTCGGACGAGCCGGCGGGGGATGTCCCCAGGCAGCAGCAGGGGGTCGCAGGCAAACTCCCTGCTTTTTCAGTTTTTCCTGTTTCTCGCCTATCGCATTGCACTTTGCTCCGATTTTTTTTTTAATTTCTTCGTGTTTGGGTCGCGAGTTTGCAGTAGAAATTCTCACTCCGGTGTCTTAGTTACTACGGGACTTGCCTGCACTCCACCCCACCCTGCACCCGCACTCCTCCCGGGTGCCCGAGGACTCCGCTGTCCTATTGTCTACACCCCACCTCACACTTGATTCCTATTCCTTTTCTTCTCTTGTCCTCGCCCTGTTTTGTGTGGGTCCTACCTGGAAAGGCAGCCTCTCCTGTAGCCCGGAGGCGCCTCCGCACCCGCCCTGGCCCCCAGGCCAGCGGGGAGAAGTTGGACGCGGGCGCTCGCGCCTCCTCTGGGCCGGCTCTTCGCTGCGTGCGTCCCGGGAACGCGTTCGCCGGCCCGGAGCCCTGCGCACTTTCCACACTCCGGAGCGCACCGGCCAGCCCTCTCTTGGACCGCACTGCAAGGATTCCCCGCCGCGGGGAGCACCTGCTCCAGGCAGGTCGCGGGCTCCCCGGCCACTCCCCGCGGTCGCCCCTGCCGGGCCCACTGCCCAACTTTCCCGAGGCGCCCTCCTCCATCCTCCAGCCCCTGCCGCGGGCCGCCAGCCGGTCTTTGGGGCGGCGACCTCGCGCTGGGCGGGGGTTCTGGCGGGGTCCCTAGTCCACCCGGACTGTGATGGGGTCCGGAGACTGCCGCGCGAGAGGGGTGTGTCCGCCCTCGCCGCAGGGCTGGGAAGTCGGTGAAGGAGCCCCCAGCCTGCCGTCTGGGGGAAGGGTGGCCGGAGGGGCTGCAGCCGCGACAAGTGCGGGCGCGGCTCGGAGGTGCCCCTGCACGGGCGGCGGGAGTGGGAAGTGGGGCAGCTGGTGCGGCTGCCCTTCTCCGCTGCGGGGTCTCTCTCGCCTTCTCGCCGCCCCCTGGAGGGTGTGGGCCGCGGCCCGGGAGCCCTGTCCATGGTGCGCTAGGGTGCGGCGCCGCGCTGCCTGCTCCGCTCGCGCCTGCCTGCGCTCCCCACCGCCTGCCTTGCTCTCGCTCTCGCTCTCGCTCTCGCTCTCGCTCCTCGAGCTCCAGGGCCACCGGCCCGCGTGCCTTTTCTTTCTCTTTCTTGGATTTCTCCTTTTGTTCTTTCGTCTCCTGCTGATCTTTCTCCCCTTCCCCCACTCTTCACCCCCCTCGCCACCCCCCACCCCTGTCCTGACTCCGGGATTTCAGAACTATTAGACTAGACATTTTTGGCCCCTGTAGTTTTGAGGAGTGGATGGTATTTTTTTCCAACTCGGAGGAGGAGACCTGCCAGTCACTTACTAACAAAAGTGCCTCTTGTTATAAAACGGCCCTTTATTCTCCCCGAGCACACTCCTCATTCTTTCACCTCTTGTCACTTCGTTGATTGTTTCTCCTTTAAAAATGGGGGTTTTGAAAGAGGGTAGGCTGTGGGGTTAGAAGGAAAAAAGTGCTGTGTGAAGTTAAGCGGGAGGCAAGAAGAACTTAAAGATCCTAGGTGTATTATAGTCTTTTTCTTTAACAAAAGAGAAGTCATAAATGAAGAAGCAATTACTGTCAAAAACATTATTTTTTTGGACATCGTGGAGCACTCTTGCTTATTCCTACAGAATAAGTCCTCAGGCTGTGTGTGACCCCAGCGGTAGCTGGTTATTTGCGCAAACTTTTTGAACTAAATATAAGTTCTCATTGAACTGTGGAGTGAAGTTAGGGCAGGAGGAGGTTATTGTTGGGTCATTAATACCAGGCCAAGTGCAAGTGTGGAACAGTCTCTCTGTACTGTGAGTTGTCTGCCTTGAAGTCAGGTGTGAATTGTGAACGTCAATATGTTTTTTCTCTAGGTGTTCTTTAAAGTAGAAGCGTCAGATGCCTATCTCTCCTCTGTATGTGCTCTTTCCTTTCCAACACCGCTTTTGACTTTTATAAACCTTCACGGAAGAGGGCATTAAGTTTGTCACGAAGTTATTCGGCAGTGTAATTCATGAGTGTAGGTCAGCCAGTAACACCGCGTGATTTGAAAGGTCATTGAGATTGGAGGCAGAACAGTTTACTGCAGTGTGAGTTGTTAGGGTTAAGTGTACAATGTGAACGGTACAGCTGAGATTGGAAGTGACTTTCAGGGCGGGGGGGGGGTCGTGTAGCTCAGCGGTAGAGCGCTTGCTTAGCAAATAACGAGCCCTTGGGGTCAATCCCCAGTAGCAGGGGCTAAAAAAAAAAGACTGAATGGTCTGCTTTACACACCAGCACAGCAAAGATCTATCTGCAAGGTGAGTGTGGTTCTTCTGCAGTCATCTGCCAGACATCTTTTTTCTGTTCCAGATTAGATTAAGCAGCCAAGAATTCTAAGAAAGACAATGGTTAGGTTATTAGTGTAGATACAGAGCAAACTTGTTCTTCCACACCAGTAAAATATAACTGTATGTTCGATGAACTCTCTGCCTTTGTAAACTGAACTGTCCATGTTCCTAGTGTTACTTTGAGAGGCTGTTTATTAGTTTAGTTATTCTTTACCTACATTTACATAATTCCAGATAATATGGTATGATTTTACATAATATGATACTGAGCTTTAGGATTTTCTGTGTTGTTCCTCATTTTAAGATATGAGCATTGTCCCCTTTACATTAAAAACCTAGAATTTGAATACTAAATTTCATTGACTAAAGAGTAAAATGGTATATCACAAAATTCTTTTTAAATTATACAAGTGGCTTTCAAGTTATTATATAAGTTTATCATTAGGAAGAAATTCAGCTTAAATTTTACTACCAACTCAACCATTAATAGATTACAAGCCTGTTTTGTTTTCCTGGCTTAAGTCTTAATTGCATAGCCCATTGTTTACTTTAAATACACTTGACTGGGTTATAAGGCTTCCATCACAATAACTTCATGTTCACAGAAATTCGAGATTCTTAGTCTTACATAGGTCCTGTTTTCAACCTTGAATAAAGGCCTTAGAAAAAAGGTGCATAAACCATATCTATTTTTTACCTAAGCCTTACTTGGAGATGTTAATATTAACACATTAAACCCATGAAGAAAGAAAGAAGCTTTGATTTGCCATGTGGAAAATCTAAGGTTCAGTAGTCATCCTCAGTATAAAGCATTAGTTCATGCTCAGTGTGTACTTGATTTTCATATGTCTTTGCAACTTTCAAGTTCTTGTGAAAGTGAAAAGAATTAGTGGGTTTGTGCAGTATATCTAAGGTATTGAATATAGTGATATTTATCTTTGGCTCTTCAGGTATGTGTGCATTATCAATAGGTGATCCATTACACAGGTACTAGATGTGATTTGAAAAATAATTTGCATACTCTAAAATAGTTTTTGGATATATTTTGGAAAGAACACACACACACATACACACACCTCTCTCTCTCTCTCTCTCTCTCTCTCTCTCTCTCTCTCTCTTTCTCTCTCTTAGCCCTCAATTACAAGTTCAAAATTTACATATAGGGTACTTTTTGAGTTGTATCTTAATGGAAATCTGCCCTGACTTTTGAAAAGTTCAGACTGAGATTTTAAGCGGAAATTCTTTCTAACTGATCCTTATTTTTTGCATGTAGAACCTAATGTCATTCTGGAATAGATTATTTTGATGGTAGATATGTTCAACCAAACTGTCCTTAATTTACTTTTTCATTAAAAATTTTCAATTCTTAAGTCTGTTGTGCCTTATTAAGCTTTAGGGTTATTAATCGGGAAATGTGAGGACTTACAGCAATAGTTAATCTTGCTTTAAAGTGTTTCTTCTATTTAAATCCTAAATCACTCAAATCTCCATCCTGTTTTCAAGAGGATATTTTCAAGTTAGAAGAGTGATTTTTAAAGGAAAAATCAAAGCTGGTTTTAAGAAGTGTAGTGTTTGTGTGTACATGCTACCATTTTGCCCAAGTTAACATTATTCAAATTTGTTCTTTTGGCTCAGACACAAAAAGTAATCAACTTTAAGGACTGCTCAGACTTGGCGGTGAATTTTATCAACTATTTAAAAATATGATAGATTTGGAATTTAGATGTCATTTGAATAAGTATTTTTTATCTGCCATCAGTACATCTTGAACCTAAATATTTTCAAGTTGGGTAAAAAACTATAAATTGAAATATAATCTGTACCAACAAGTCACTATATATACCTTATATTCTATGTTTTTCCTACTGATGTTTTAAGTGTTCAGAAAATTACATCAGTGATATACATACATTTTAATTAAGTAATGATATTCAAACTGTGTACAGATTAATGTTTTAGTAAGATGTTACCTGCTACATATGTACAGTGAGAGGTTTAAACTAGGCAGAACCAGATCAATTCAGAAGCTCAATTGAATCTTTTTAAATACACAAATTTAAAGATGAAAACATATGTTGAATCGTTTTTAAAAGGAAAACAGGTCATAGATAAATCCTAACCAGGTTCTATGTCCTTGTTACTCCTTGGTATTTAGTATGCTTGCTTGGGTGTGCTTCCACCTGTCCTTAACATGCAAGTCCTTGGAGGTTCCATATATATGTGTCTGTATATCTATATGTATATATGTGTACATACATGTTTATACTAGGTGTTATAAAAATATGAATGTTTAAATAAAATTTAAAAAATTATATTACAATAAAAGTCACATTGCCATTAGTCGCCTTCGAAACACCCCCCATATTTTGAACACCAGTATTCCATCATTCCTTCCGCTTTCTGAAGCAGTTGCAGGAGTCCTCTTCCCTGGATGTGTTTTGGTGGCTGCCTTGGTGTATTAAATTAATTCAAAATATTTACAGCACGTTCTGTCACTAAAAACATTACATTGTGACCTCGTTCCATTACTCTGGCTCTTCCCTCAAGGTAAAGTGACCACGAAAGGTAAACGTTGTACTTTGATTCAGGATCTCTAGGCAGCCAGCAGAATGCAACTAAAGAACTCATGAGTGAGGACTTTCAGAACTGCTTTAGAAAGTGGCATGAACGGTGGGGTAAATATATTCAAAGAGAGAAGGAATATTTTGAGGGAGTTAATGGCAATTTGCATTTTATTGTAATACACTTTTTAAAATCTAGCCATGCACTAATTTTTGATAACTCTTTATACATAGCATGTATGTTGACTGCTCTTACTTACATGACTCCTGCAACACTGAGCACAGTTTCACTTCAGTTTCTGTAGTTTACTAATTACTGTGTATTTCATGCAGAATAACTTGGATACCAGCAGTATAACTCTGTTCAGTGCAAATGGGCCGTTCTGTACAGTGGCAGAGACAAGAGCTGGTATGGAGGACTGAAAGCCTGGGGTTCTAATTTGGTACAGATGTAGCCTACCAGCTTAAACTCGCATGACCTCATTTTCCTCAACGCTAAACCCTTGGTCTTGGTTAGATTAGTTGATCTCTAAGGGACCTTCCTGTTCTGTCATTCATGGGGCTGCTTAAAAGTATCTCAGTCATGTCTCCTTTTCAAAAGTTTAGTAATCATCTTTTCCACCTAAAGTGTAAGGATTTTTAGATACTTGGAGTGGTGATTTCCTTTTTGAGGTCTTATTAACAATTAGTAATGGTTTATCATACATGATAGGTTAGAAGTCATTTGTATTTTTATATTCTTGTCATTGATGATGTTACTTGCACCAATAAAAGGAAAATATTTGGGGGCAGGGCAGTAGGTATAAATACAGGTAAGTATAATATTATTAAGAGTAAAAATTAATTATTATTTCCATGCTCCTGAATTTCTTTGAGAGAAAATAGCCTCCATGAGAATCACTGAACTGAATGATGTGTGCTAGCTTTGAAAATAACAGTCCTTTATCGTAAAGTCCTCCTGCAGTTACTTTTCTCCAGGTATGCCTGTACTCATGATGTATCTACATATATAAGGGTATTCATTATAGTATTGTCCATGAGTTTAAGAGATTAGATTAGCCCACCAGTAAGAAATGATTTCATAAATTTTGCTGTGATGTGCAGAGATTTGAGAACTCCTACTGTAAAATATTTCAGTTTACTATGGTTACATTAAGCTGCTTCATGCTTGGGGAATAGTCGTGTGCCCAGGAGAAGCTATAGACTAGGAGAACAGCTACAATAGGAAGTGGGATTTCAGGCTTCTGAATGAGCATCTTTTGGACAATGACCAGTGATATTAAGATAAACTGAAGAACAGAAAACCAAGCAAAGTAGAAATAAGCTGTAGGTGACCTAAAGTAATGGTAAAGCATTTGAAAGGTTTGGAAGAACATGTAGCAGGTGAAACAGTAGGTCCAAAGGAAGACTGGCTGAGTGATAGGCTAAATAGTGGCTCAGTTTCCATGTTAACTTCATGGAAGGGCCACCATGTGCTGAGCTGTCTGTTCCTGAAGGATTATATTAGTTCCTTAAGCCATTGTGTATGTCTGCCATTCTCCTTGCTGATGGAATGTTAAGTTTTGCCTAAGTTCTGACAGTGGAAATATAATTTAAGGCAGACCATAGTAATATCTGGAATTTGAGATGCAAAACATTTAATATAGGAATCAAATGTTCAGGTCTTCTGACTGCCTTGATAAAGTAACTGTTTATTTGGACTTTTATAAGTAGCAATAGAGGTAGATTTATAACATTTTTAAAACAGTATGAGCTACTTAAAAGAAGGTAGCATTTTTAATATAATCCCATATGCTTAATAGAGTAACTCAGGGTATGCTTAATAGAGTACTTGATCTGTGGTCTGTTCTTAGGCTTTTTTCAGAAAATATGCTTCTATATATTAAGAAGGAAGAAAGAGAGGGAGGAAGGAAAACTGAGTAATTGTGCACTGATATCCTGTACATTGTTATAATTTTGACATTAGTTTCTGTGTTTCTTCAGTTTACTTTTCCATCATATCTTAACTTGCAAACCCAGATTTGCTCTACATTCTAATACATTACATAATGTTTTGGTGGATTAAGAATTAGTTTTACAAAGTAAATTTAAAATGCCATGCATAATTTATAGTTTATTCCAGAAATTCATGAACTAGATATGTCTAATGACTGTTTTCCTCATTATCAACATAAATTTTGAGATCATTCAACTTCCTTTTGTTGTACTAGTGCTTTCTGTAGAAGTAAGGATTACTCTGTCTTTTTCTTGTCACATCTGTAGGTTTTTGGGCTTTTCACAGAGTATTTATATTTAATAACTGGCAGTAAATGATTCATGTAACACAAAAGAGCTCATGTGCTACAGGTAATGATTAAAACTTTGTATATTTGCTGCCACTATTAAAGAACTAGTTTTTAAAAACTAATGCCACTCCAATAAATATTAAAATTTAAATATTTCTAATTGGGGGAAGGAACTGATTATGTTGCTTCCATTAATTATTACTATATTTTTTGTACCATTCTAGGGATAGGGAGACTAAAACTCAGACATTCTGAAAATTCAGGATTAAACTATATCTATTACAGTGAAGTTGAACTTCACTCCAAAGCATGTGATTTTTTTCTTCCTTGTATCAGGCTCTGACTCCTATTATACAATACTTGGGGAATGAGTATCATATTAGAGAGAAATCTCAGTTCCTCTCAACTGCATGGGTGATTTTTTTTTTAGTAAGCTTATTAGTTATGTTGTGTAGTTACTCTTGGCCTTAAATATTTTCCATCCTTTTGGTATTTGTAACCAAATTTAATGCTGATTAAAAGATTTTCATTTATTATTTATTTATTTGAAGAGAGAAAAATTCTAAGAGAAAAACCCATAATCCACTTTTAAAAGTTCTTCAAACTGTATGATTGGCAACAAATAATAGGCTGATAAATGGTTAAAGTTAATTATTCATGACTTCTGGCACTGAAAATACTTTCTAGGGCCCTGTGAACTATATATTTTAAAAAGCTTTCTTCCATAATTTTCACTATGTGAGTAAATGGAAGGGATTTGGTCACTATCTTTTGAAATGTTTTAAGTGTTTGATAACATAGTTTTCATATTTGAATTATTTTTTCTCTCCCAACTGAAATTATTTGGCATCTTTCAAAGTATGTATGTCACATCTCAAAGAAACTACCAACCACTAACTGGTTCCTATAAATATTTTGTACAGTAACTGACCACAGGTACAAATCTGTTAACTGTTAAAAAAGTCTAGAACTGTTTGACTTGTATTTGACCTCTTGTAGATGAGGGGACACACTTGTCCTGTGTGCAGTCTTGCACAAAATATTTATTAGTTGGTTGGGAAGGTTAAATAAAACCTGAAATAAATGACTAAAAAAAACTAATTTTATTAAGTTTAAAGGGGTTGTGATCCATGCTTGCTTAATATAAATCTTTAATTAACTAGAGACTGTGACTACTTTTTTTTATTGTTGTTGCTTTTTGTTTTCTTAACTAGTTACCAGATTATGAACTTCATAATCTGAAGTTCATCCTAATGGATTTAAGGTCCAGAAAATAAAGTATGTTTTGTACAGCCAGAATACTGCCCTTTGATTTGGAATCAACATCTCTGAAATTGGTTTATAATATCTTGCTTCCTCCATTTCAGGGAACTGGAAATTCAGATTAAACCATATATACATGCACATGGACTCGCACATACACACACACATCTACATACTTTGTGCAAGTACCAAATTAATTGCTGGAAATTGCACATTCTGCCAAATGTTCCTAAACTGAACATACTATTCAGTCAGTACTGGATCAAACATTCTTAACTCTGAATTTTAACCACTCTCCAGTAGTAACTTGTGACTTGGTTTCTAAAATCATAGATTAGTGTTGCTTTTCATTGCACTTTCTGAAGTCTGACCTCTTATTTCTGATATCTTTGACTCAATGCATAAAATCAACTATTTTATCATATACTTTTAATAATCATAACATTAGGAAAGATTCATAAACACTACAGAAATGTCTGGGAGGTTATGGAAGTAGAAAGTTGGTAATAAAAAGAGATGCATTGTTTCACTGCAGCTAAAAGTCACTTGCGTATGTGTTGCATCCCAGCCACTAAAGTTCTTTTTGGGGTTTCAGTCAGATATATTTTTCTGCAGTTCTGGTAAACTGGCAATATTGCTTCAGGTAAGGGATAAAGATTTTTAAATCCTTAAGTGATATTCTTCTTTCCCTTTCTTTTTTATCAGAAGGGGGATAGAATAAAGAACCTAATAGTTTTTGAACAGAAGTTTTCATGCAAAAGATCGGGGTGTTAACAGATCTAATCTCTTTGGTGATGCTTCTTAATACCTTCTGTAAGCGGACTGCTGACCCACTTTTCAGCAAGGCCCTCCCCAGTTTTCATTTTGGTTTCTAATTTTTTAAAAAGGATGCATGGAGAGTTTTATAATGCCACAGACTGATCATTTTCTAGCTGTTCAGCATATATGTGGGTACAGTTGATCCTGTTTTCTATTTGTGTAGCTGTTTTGGAGATTTGAGAGTGTGCCATTAGGATTGCAGAGTGCTCAGACTTGTTCAAAGGTGTATTTTGAAGCGTTTTCTCCATTTTCTGATGACAGTGTGGTAGGTCTGGATTGTAGGTAGAAGTCTATTCACAATGAAAATACTAAGGAACTAGGTGCTGTGGGTAGTTAGCTGCCCACCAAGGATGTGTTTGCTCAAGGAAAATCTACTTTATTTGTGCTCTCATACATATGGACTTTATTTTACTCTATTGCATTAAAAAATTGTACTGTTTGTGTGGCTTTAGCTTATTGATAGGTAATTTACATTTAACTTGGTTTAGCCCCTACACATTTTTGAACTGTAAAAGTAATTGCATATAGTGTTGATGTTTTTGGCATTGAATTTTATTTACAGTTCTGTCTTCTCTGGTTGGCAGATAAATGAGAACTTTTAGGGAGGGCTATCATATAATCATTGATTTAATTTACCAATGTATGTAGTTGAAAGTACCTTCTAAATGAAGATGAGTTAAATCCTTGACTTGATTTATGGTTTCTCCTTTTATTTGAGGCCTTCTTGATGGAGCTGTGTTTTAAAGGGAAATGGTGGTGTGCTCAAATGTATATAACAGTGGATTATTCTGCAGATTGCTTGTACCATGTTAGGATGGCAAATGAAAGCACTTTTGAAGAAAGGTGACATTTCTAATGTTATATTTGCATCTATAATGGACATCATCAAGACTTCAATTTTGTGCTTTTCCTAAATGTTGGTTTTTCTTGTGCATATGATGTATATTTGGAGTACTACTCTTCGGTGAACGAGCCAAGCTATAAACTTACAGCTTTCTAAAACCTTGGGTTGTATTAGATTTTACTCAACAGTTTGTTTTTTACATTTAGAAACTTTCATGAAATTTATTTTTGTATGTGGTGTGAAACAGAAAGCCTTGTTTCAGTTTTTCTCCCAATTTTATATGCATGTACATGCACATTAGTCTTCATTTATCAAATAAAATTTTATTTTTCTGAATTGAAATGCCTTGAACTTAATAACAAACATTTCTATTCAGTTTTGGGTCCCTATTTGTTATTAAGTTCCAGGTAGGTAGTGGGTCAGGTGGCCTGTGGTACAGTGGTTAAGAAAGAGCAATTTGGAGGTAGATGATCTGGCTGAGACGTGTGTTGTGTGAGTGTGGACAGCATACCTGGCAGTTCTAGCCCTCAGGGTATGCTGTGTGCGCAGCATGGCTGTCTGTGCATAGAAAAAGGTGTCTTTATGTAGTGAGCAAGATGGTAGATTATTGAAGACTTAGGCCTAAGTCCTTCCTATTGTTTCACACAAACAAAATCAATCAAGAGAAAATGTAATTTTTGAAATGAGTTTGAGTACTTCATGTGTGCAAGGCTTTGTTCTGTGTCCAGTGTTACAGCTGGATGCCTTGTCGTTCTGCATGATTACCTGCCCCCAATTTTTCTTGGATCACACTTGAAAACCACAATTGAAGGGCACATATTTTAACAGTCTTCCTTAAATTCTAACAGATGTAGTCTAGGCTGATACAACAGTTCTCTCGTCTCTATAATTAAGGGGAAAAATTAGTGTATGGAGAGTAGTATTCTGCCAGGGATTTGATATGGAAATAATGGGTAGTCAAACAAGCTATTGTGTTGTCTTTTCCAAGATCTGTCTTCTTCTTTAATTCTTCACTGTCTTGGTGTGGATGCACATGCACATGTGCACGTGTATGTGTGTATGTGTGTATGTGTGTGTGTGTGTGTGTGTGTGTAGACTAGCCCAGAACCAGTCTCTGAATGCTTTTAACATGGCAGTGGGGACCAGTAGATCAGGGTGTTCAACATCCTCTTCACATCCGCACAGCATCTACATAAAAACAAAGGTAAATTCATTGTTCTTGGTGGATGCTGATGACTTACTGACAATTAATGAAAGAAATACTGCTTTTAAGTTAGTGTAATTCTAAACAGATGATTCCTTGTTATTTATGAGAACTTACTATGAGGTAGGCACTATGCTAAGCAGTTTTGACATATTAACTTATTTCATTGTCAGAAATATTTATACCCGTTTTATGTATTCGGACACAGACCTGGATAGCTGTCCAGGCTTCTTTTAAGTGATAAAGCACGCATTTATTTGTAAGTAACCAGATGTTAGAGCTTGCGTTCCTAAGTTTAATATGTATTTCAATTTAAAAAAGACTAAAACAGATTGACACTCATTGTTTTATGTTTGATATCATCCTTTTAAAGGTATTTTCATTTTCTGGTATAGCAGAGGAGTGTATCAAGCCATATATACACTTTACATAGACTTCATCAGTATAACTACTAGCTGGTTTAAGAAATGGTACATTGCTGCTGCTGTGAAAGTCCCCAAAATACATTTCCCTCCTTCCCAGAGAGAATCATTATCTGCTTTTCCTACTGTTTATTCCTTGTCTTCCTTTATACTTTTGTCATCTGTGTATTTCTTCAATATATGTAGAAATCTTTTATATATGTAAATATATATACACATACATACATACATATGCACACACATATATATCATGCTTACATGCATAAATGTGTCATATACAGTATTTTCTATGATTTGTTTTTGGGTTCAATTTATGTACGTAAGAGTCATTAGGATTGAAGAGTTATAATTTGCTCTTTTTCTTAATATAGAGCATTGCACAATTGAATATGATATTGTTTGGTTTGTGGTTCGTGGGCCTGGGTGTGTAGTTTCAGGATTTTGGTGCTATCATCAAGCCTATGCATGCCACCTGGCCACGAATGTGAGGAATATTCTAGGGCAGTGTTTTCCAAACTTTACCTTATACAAGAAGCATTGGAGAGCTTTTTAAAACCACCCCTACCCCCATGCTTGGGATTCAGTAAGTCTGCAGTGGAACATGAGAATTTGTGTATCTAGTAAGCTCTGTTACTGGGTAATAGGATGTAGTTCCGCTCTGGGGTATGTACCTGGGAGTACTATTGCTTGGTTGACAGCTCTGCACGTTCATTTTTACTGGCAAGTGCAAGGATATTTTTCCGACTGATCCACTGACACTGTGTACACATTTTTTTCCTCACAATGTTTAGGATACTTGTTATAGTGAAACTTTAAAATACTTAGTAGTCTGGTGACCGACAAAATGCTACCTCTCTTTGGCTTAAATTTGAATTCCTCAGTTACTAATAAGTTTGAGAATTTTTAAATGCATATTTTGGCCATTTCCTCTCAGTGAAACGTCTGCATAAATACTAGCCTACTGGAAGAAGTGCACAACTTCCCTGAACCTGGCCACTTGTTGCCCATTCTCTTTGCCTGATATCTTCAGTCATGGTGGGGCTGAAGATGTGTTTCTGGGGATTTTTGAGTCTTCTTGAAAGTTGACTCATAGCAGTAAGTCTCGTGTTCCTAGAGTGCTTCGTGCATGCCAGGCGAAGTGCTCCACCTGCATTGTGTCAGGTAATTGGTCTATCAGTCCCGTGTGCTAGGTAGGCGTTATTATCAGCATCTGCTTTCCACACATCGGAACAGGTCCTAGCATACACCACTCCCCTCAAGGCACACTGCCAGCAAGCTGGAGACAGGGTTTCCACAGTTATCCACCTCTGATAATGCCGGGACTACCTTGGAAATCTGAAAAAAGCGGTGCACCCAGGGGTACAGAGATAAATGTCCTGCAGTTTTTTAACAGTTGCTGCAGTGTGGACAGCACTCTACCAAGGTATTGCATCCCAGTTTTGGATTTGGACTTTACAGTAAGGATTGAATTGGGATTGAGTTGGGATTTCTGTTTTGGGGAGCAAGCTTTGCCCTTATGAATGGGAAGATCTAACAGGCTGAGTCAGATGCAGGGTGGTAGGCAAGCCAGCCATTTCTGTCCCTGGCCATGCAGCTCCTTGGTGGTGACTTAAACAGGTGCGGTATCTGTCTGGCAGACCCCTGATGGTCCTTTCTGTAACCTACCCTGGCCTTTCTGTCCTCACACTGGCGTGGCTAAGAACTACAGTCGCCCCGTAACTCAGGGGTCCTTGTTTCTTTCTGTTCCCAGTCTTCAGTTCCCCCAGGCATCTGCAGAGTCCTGATCTTCTGCTTTTAGGCCCTCAGCGTCAGGGCATTCATGCAGATTCATGACTATGGCCTTGATGTGGGTGTAACAGTGTTATTTACTCAAACTTACCTTTGATCTTGTAACCTTAGCCTTTGAGTGTTAAGTAAGATCATGGCTTTGTAGATAATTTTGTTGTCTTTGGAGGGGACTAAAACTGATTCTTCTCATCCATCTAAGTTCTGGACGAATATTACAAAAGAATCAGTAGATGGAAAACCAAAATATAACATTTATTACTGATAAAAGACAAGGTTGGGGAATGTGACTTAAATGTATGGGTTAATCACCGGTGCATTCCCATCTTTGTGCAGGATGAGGTCAGGCTTCCCTCTGTCCCGCTGCCCTACAGTGTTACAGCACTTGCCTTGGCTGGCTGTAGGCTGTTCCCCCTCAGAAAGCTGGCCAAGGGACCAGGTTCTGTACGCCCAGTGACTTCATCCAAACACACCAGAGGTAGACGGAGCTCATGAATATTGTTAGAGTGGCACCTACTTCTTGGAAGGAGTATGCAACAGTGCTATGCAAATTGTTCCAAAATATGGATTGAGCATAGTTTTTAACTATTAAGTATGTGTTCGTTCAGGTATGTGACCACTTCCTTCCAGGACAAGAGCATTGGTCATGATAATCTTGTTCCCAGCTTCATGATGTCTTGAAAGATCTTTAGCTTCACTTTCCAGTCTCCCAAATGCTTATGAGACATATGGGTTGATGGTCATAGTGTTAATAGCCTCTAGAGTTAGAAAGTAAACTGGTAGCTGCTCCAAAACTGTTTCCCAGTGCTTGTCCTGAGGGTCCCCCAGAAAAGCCTGACAACAAGCCCAGGAAATGTTTTCCTTTTCAGCCTCTTCTGGGTGCTAAACAGTCTTAAGCCTTTTGTCTGTAACCCTTGTCCTATAAACTGAACAGAATTCAAAGGAGGAAATGGAGACTTTAAGGTACTAAGTGTGCTGGATTCAAAACAGAAGCAATTGTTAAAAGACAGAGGCTATCTTTGTACAAAAGTAGCAATATCACAAATGCCTCCTTTCTGAAAGAAAACTCACAATGTATGACTGGAACCAAGTTCCCTCCTTTCTCCTCATAATTACCTGGGTGCTACATTGAACCTGTCCCCAGGAGCCTCCGAGTCAAGTTTGAGTTCACAAGGAGTGCATGCAAACCACAGTTCCCTTTGAGGCCCTAGAGTCTGCCCTTGAGGCTTGGTCAAGCCATGGGAGTCCGAGATGTGCCCTCCTGGCTCCCGAATGCAGAGTGGAATGTGAAGCTGAAGTGGCTGGTCCTTTGTATAAAGACTCTCAGGCCTGTCACAAATAATTTAAAGTGAGATCCTTACTAGGAATCTTGAGCTCATTGTCTTAAAAATAGAAATCTTGTACTGCTCACTAGCCTTTAGGCAGTAGATTTTGACTTAATCTCCTTTTTCTCTACCTCAGCTGCCCCTGCAGATTCAGGACCAGGAGCATCTCTGAGCTACCTCCAGTCCCTGCCACAGCCACGTTGTAGCCACCCTTGCCTAGAAGAACCCACTAGCGTATAAGGTCACTGGGCGTCTCCTCTTTTCTGAGACCTTTGGCCTGTGGCCTCTCTGAGGCCCACTATTTTATTCTAAGCTCTACCTCTCGAATAACCACTTTCCTGGAGAATAAACCACCCCAAGCTGTGGTCACACAGGAAGATCAAAACACCCCGCGGTTTATGAATTAAAGCCTTCTGATGTTAAAAGCCACCTGCTCCACTACAAAAATCATTCACTTCCCAATCAAGGCTGCAGACCAGCAAGTTAAAAAAAAATAATAAATAAAAACGAGGCAGGGCCTGGTCACATATGTTTTCCCTTGCCAGAAGCTTTGTCTTCCAACATTAGACTTTTTTTTTTTTTTAACATTTCTCAGGTGCTCTGATAGTTCCCCCAGTGTGGAAGTCTTTAAAGGGGCCCAATGAATAGCACCTCTCCTCCCTGCCTGAATTGTGAGCCAAATAAAATGTAAGCCAGAAGCATGAGCAGAACAGACCGGAAAATAGCACCGTGATTGTGGTGATAAGTATAAGGATGGGGGCTGTGGCTGTTATCTGTGAACAGTTCTCCGTGTTGAAAATGAATCCCAGAACCCTAGAATCCCACCCGCTCCCCAGCGGCAGGGAATCTGCAAACTCCCAGCATGGAGGATGAGATCATCATAGTTGTTTTCCGAGGGCCTGTGACTTCCAGGCGGGAGGAGTAGGGGACAGGTTGGGCACCAGCTGCCCAGATGGTTCTTTCAAATGTAGTCTTCAAGCGCACTGAATCCATCCTTCTCTTCGTGAGAGCAGAAGTTCACAAATGTCTTAGCACTCTTTTATACTCTTAGAAATTATTGAGGACTCACAGGGGCTTTTAGGGTAATACCTGTCAGTGTTTACCATAAATTACACTAAGAAAACTCTACAATGTTTATTTATGTATAAATATCAAACCCGTTTTCCCTGTGTAATATAAGCATTAATTTTTATGGGAAAATAATGAGTACATTTTCCAAAAGAGAAGTACAGCTAATGTGAAGAGTAGCGTATTTTTCTAGTCTTCTTAATATCTGGCTTAATGATGAGACAGCTGGTTTTTCTTACCTGCTTTGGCATTTTTTATGTTAATGAATGACACATCGTGTAAGCTCTAGAAAAGCCCACTTTACCCGGGTGAGAGAATAAGAAGGAAAACACAAGTCATGCTGTGATGGAAGTAGCTTGGCCTTTTCAGCCCCGCCTGAAGGATCCTGGGGACTCCTGGGGGGCCACTCTTGGATTACACTTTGAGACCTGCCACTCAGGGCGCCGCTGACTGGGGCAGTGAGAAGAGTTGGGAGCCTTAGCAGAATCCCCAGCATCAGCAGGGGAACTAGTATCCTCCTCTACAGAAGTGTGCGTAGTGGAAGGATCCAGTGCCTGGCTTAAGTCACTCATGAAATCATGGGTGCCGAAGGAGCAGGAATTGTCTTAATTGGGCAGCCTCATAGTTGGCATGCAGGGCTTGTATGTCTTCATGACTTGATCTATTAGAACTCTATTGGACAGGGTGCTGTTTTCGGAGCAAGTTAAAAAATGGCTTTGAGCTCTAAGTTACTGACAGTGCCCTCCTTTCACTGTGGTGTATTTCTGGAAGCTGTACCACTGAATGCCCTTTTCTCAGAAGAACAACATTGTAGTTGGGTTTTGTTTATCTTATCAAGGACTCAGAATTAGGTAAGTTACCACTATGGCCAGCTATTTTAATTAAATCAGAGTTGTGGGGACTGTAAACATCTGTAACCATTTTTAAAAAGTGAAACCATGCTCTGGATTTTATGAATCAGGCCTAATTGTACATGAATACAAGGGACTCCAGAGTACAGAAAGTATACAAAGAGTTTATTACAGACTGTAATTATTCCCTCATCAGTATGTCCCCTGAAAATTAATGCACTAGCTGTGATTGGAATTTACTGATTATTTTCCATGTGTCCTTTTAGAAGAGTTCAGGGTAGGAGAGAGAACTTTGATTTGAATGACCTAAAAAATGAGCTGTTTAAGAAGGTTTAACCTGATGTCTTCTTTTGCCAGGCTTATTTCCATAATAAACAGGAACATTGAAACTATTTTATTGTTGTAGGTCTACATTATATAACATACAATATGTGAGCATCATGTTTTCGGACTAAAAGTATGGGAGGAGATAGATTTTTCACTTAGTCTCAATTCATACAGGAAAATTCCCAGGCTTAGCTAGTTAGGTGTTCCATGGCAGTGTAAGTGGATGCCTCCTCATGGCTTTTTTGGTATTTGGGAGGTGTTTAAAGGTGGTCTCCAAAGTGATGTGGTGGATTGGAAGCTGTCCTTCAGCTGAAGAGCTAAATGACTAAGGCGAGTTTCCTCTCAATTTCCTTCCTTGCCTGAACAACAGCACTACTAACTAGACCTACCTTAGGTTATTCTGGTGCTTTATGCAAGATATTTTGCTTCAAAAATGTTGTGACACACATACAGGCATGTGGTAGGCACTCAGATAACGTAATCACTGGTGGTCAGTGTAGTTGATCGAGTTCCCGAGTTGGTCATAAATGCAATCCAGTGCCAAGCACTGTATTCTGATGACATTGTGAATGTTCCGTATAAGCAGGCTGCGCTCTCTGGTGAGTGCGATGAGTTGAGAGTGCAGAGTCAATCTGTAGCAGGCTTGACCATCTTTTCTGGAATTGCCTTAGCCACTTCAGGAACTTTTAATGGAAGTTTCATTGCTCAGCTGCTTGTGCTGTTATCTAATGATTGTGTTAAACATTTGGTGAAGCCACCTAAATCCGTAGGTGCTCTGTTGTTACCTGCTCCATTAACACTTAATATAGTTAATGTCAGCTCTGATCCGTCCTTTGAAACTTTCCTCAAGGAAGCCTGGAAGCCTCAGAAGCCACCTCTCACAGGGACTGAGTAGGTCTGGGCTTATGGTTCTGTATTGTCCTGGGCTTCTGTAGGCTGAGCTCTTGTGAAGGTGACATACCAAGGCAAATATTGTGTGTTGGACCTGGACTTCTGTCCCTTTAGTTGTAGTGTGGCTGAGACTTCAGGTTCTGTTAAGTTGTCTGGTTCCTATGCCAGCATCAAGGTTATTCTTTAACTATTCTATTTGTCCTGGCTTGATTAAAACAAATGACAATCAGAAAAATACAAAGAACGATACTAGAGGTATTCTAAGAAGGCAAGTGAAGCAAAGTAGGCTGTCACTAGGTGGGCAGAGGTGTGGCCTGGGGCTGCTCTTTGCGTCTGAGCTGGTCTAGGGTACTTCACAAAAGCAATAAAACAGTAAAGAAACCCATGCAAAATGCTGTGTTCTCCATACAGAATAGTACACAACAAAACAAGATATTGAGGTTGTCCGGGGTTAAGCTGCACATTTTAACCCTTAGAACATAAGACTGATTTTGATATCAAGAAGCATGAATGTGGGTCTGATTGACCCCCATTTATGCTTTAGACTATTTCCATTGATGAATTATTAATTTTAATCATATAAGTTTTATAATATTTAACAATGAAGACTTAACAGAAAAAATATCAAAATGAAAAGTATTGAGTTTTTATATTTATTGTTTATAAAAAGCATCAAAATTTTCAAGTGGTTTTAGGTGCACACAGTCTAAAAAAGAATATCAGAAATGAATTCCTGTATGAACTACAGTGAAAATACCAATGGGAATCTACAAAAAAGTAATCTTTACTTCAATTATCACACCTAGGGCAGTCTACATACACAATATCACGTTCCATATACACGCATCTCTTACACTGACAGCACATGTCTTTTACTTTCCTGGTCTTTTTGTAGGACATAGTTGACATCTCAGTGGTCTTGCTGTTTTGTCAGGAGGTTCTTATTATACAGTGTGTAGTTAACAGGAATGTAAAATAATCAAATTATTAAATTCTTAATATGTATTATGTATTTAGGATAGACATCATTTTCATGTCAGCTGTGTACTTCCTTACAAAACCTAGAAGATAACATCCCAAGTTAATTCCTATATGAATTACATTGGAAACATCAGTAGAACTCTACCACAAAAATAAGCTTTGTTTCAATGGCCGTACCTAGAGCAGTCTTCATACATGTCAACTGCATGTTCCATGCACATATCTCTTAGGCTGACAGCATATGTGCTTAACTTTCCTTTCCCATGTGGCAGTCTCGTCACCTCTCTTCTATTCCTGCTTTGTCAAGAGTTTCCTGCTATATTGTACAACATGTGCTTAGCAGGGCAGTAAGATCTCAATAAAATAAAATATCAAATATATAACGAGTGCTTAGAATAGACATCAGCGTTTTCATATCAGCTGTTTATTTGCTTACAAAACCTAAAAGATGGCATCAAAAATAAAAGCCTACATGAACTACAGTGTAAACACAAACAAGTCTACCACAGAAATAAGCTTTGTTTCAACTGTCACATCCGAGGCAGCCTTCACACATGAGAACTGCATGTTCCTCACACAAGTATTGCAGATACTGATAGCATGTAGGTTTGTGTTCCTGTACTTTGCTGTAGGGCACAGTTGACATCTTTTTTGTTTTCCTGTTATGGTAGTAGATCTTTCTGATGCTGGGCCTGCCTGTTCAACTGACAGCTCACCAATGTGTCTCACAATTGTTTTGCATAGTTCCCTGGGTAGAAACATTTTGTTTTTCGTAGGCTATGAATGATCTCTGATGAGCTGCAGTCCCAATCTAAAAAAATTTTTCTTCGTGATATTTTGCACTTGTTAATTTCTTTATAAACTATCAAACTATGCCACACATGTTTAGGATGGAGTAAAATGTAACTACTGGCCAATGCTTTGTGTTTCAAACGATAGCACATGCAGGCGAAACTCATCAACATCCACTCCACCTTTGGTTTTGTTGTTGGAAGTTTGCATTTCAGGCTCCTATTCTGTTAAATTTTCCCCTCAGTATTTCCATGATAGTGAAATGTTGACATGAGCAGTACCAGTTTGCTTTTCTTTGCTATGTGGGAGACCAGTGTTGTACCTTTCTGAAATGCAAAGATTGAAATATGCAGTTCTCTGTTTTGAAATTGCCACATTTCATTTGGAAGTTTTGCTCTGTTCCTGTATGCAGTTCCTGCCCTGGTCAACTTGTGCTCTGTTAGCAAATGTAGCATCAGGTGGAAACCAGTAAAACAATTGTCGAATGCCACATTCTGGTTGGTTTGGGAGATGGGAGCAGCAAGTCTGTTCACAACATCATTCGGTTTCTTCCTATGTGAATAAGTCCTGATGCCTGACTGCCAGGACACATGTCTAAACTGAAAGCAAAACTCCCTTCACATCGCCAAGGGCGTACATTTTTATGCTATATTTTGACCCATCACTTTTCCATGAGTCTTTTACATCCCAGTGATCACCATGAGAAACCTGTGCTGAGCACAGCAGCCCTGTGCGTGCTTCCAGTTCAGCAAGTGGGGTGTCGTAGTGCATTTTTGAAGGTGTCTAATAGGTGCATGGAGAACGCTTCACTTGCATGTCAGTCTTTGTGCATTTTGTAGCATCTCATAGCATTTTGTTTGTTACCCTTTCCGACACTGAATGGCACTGCTGGCATTGTGGCCAATACGTTTCACCCCTGCCAAGATTCTCACTGTATTTTCGGACCTAGTTCTATTGTTCTGATACTGGCTCATTCCATTTGGTTGTGTGGCCATTTTGTAGCATTTTGAATAGTCACATATGTGCTCGCTTAACTGTTTTCTTTGTCATGTGAATCGAGGCGATCCTCCTTGTGTGCATCAGTAGAATTGAGCTCACTGTTACAGGAGCATTGGCTCACATGGGCAGCATCAGAGTCATCATTATGGTCACCATCATCCTCGTATACCTGCAGCAAATCCTGAAGAGGTGTGGGTCTATTGGACCCTCTTTGATGCTTGGGTAAACATACACAACACTGTTCCATGGAGCATGAGGGTGGGTCCAAATCTGATTTGCCACTTATGCACAGAGACATACTCCTTGCCATTAGCACATAGATTGCTTCTGGTATCCCTCAGGGTGAGGTGTTGAGATGCACAGCTGGCTACTGTAACACTAAAGTACAAGTTTACAGTGGAAAAGCAAGAGATGATGGGTTCACCAGACCCACTCTTATGCCCTTAAGCCTGTTTCCAGGGATATGAAATTCAAGGTGTCATCAGTGACATTACTGCCACAGAGAAAGACTTAAAAGTGCGGCAGCAGCTCCTGAGTAATCTTCTTAATGTGCTTCCAACACCATGGGTGTATTCCTGTGAACTGTGGAGGATTTGACAAATGCAATTGTACAGTGATAAATTGGATTAAAATTTTTTAAAAATTAGTCATGCAGAATTGGTCTTGAACTTTTCCTTTATTATCATGCATCCAACTGCCCACTTTAACAGTGCCTTCATTTAGTTATTTATATTTGCTTATATCAGTTGGAAGTCATAACCCCACAGCAGAAGTTTTACCATAGTTATGCCCCTTCCCTCCCTGACTTTTTCTATCCAGGAAGCCAGAAATCACACATTATAAAAGGAATTCCACTTATGCTTCTTTTGCCCATGTTTGTGAGTGAATTTTTGTTTTTGTGTGACCTTGGTGACCTTTACATTCTTCTCACTTTTGGTTTTTTTTGTTGTTGCTGGTGGTGGTGCTGAGGATTGAACCCGTGGTATTACACATCCTTCGCATGTGTTCTACCAGTGAGCTAGACACCCACTCTCCTACTTTTTACTTTTAAAGTATTTCTCAGGTACTCAGAGAGCAAGTAGATAAAACAACCTCCACAAGAAAAACAGTGGGGACAACACAGCTCTGCCTTGTCATGCAGTGAATCAGGAACTATTTTTAAGCTCTGTACCCTTTATAGCAATCCTTTCAGGCCCATGTTTTTAAACATTATTATTGCTACTACTATGATTATTGCAGAGAAAAAAAGTGAGACCTAGATAAGGGTATGTAGCTTGTCATGGTCACAAGGGTAGCCTGGGATAGAGCTGAATTTAGATGTAAGTAGATTTACCTTAGGTGCCTTGGTCTCAATACTGTGTACATTACTGCCTTTCCCTCCATAAAGAGCGAGCAAAACAAACATAATAAGGGTTCAGCTTTGTAGGCTGCATTTGATAATAACACAGTAGACTAACTGGTATTCGATTATAGCTATAGAATATCTGATAAGGAAAAAGAAAGATGGATGCTTGGGTAGAAAACATCCATTTTTAAGAACTTAGGATAATCAACATTGTTTGGGGCTTTAGAGAGGTAGCCTTCCTAGCTAGGAAGATAAGATAATGATTCTCTTTGGTGTGGACTTCTTTCAGATGTGACATTTTTATCTAATCATGAGTTACTCTGATCAAGGAGAAAGTGGAGAGGTGAGGAGAGGTGATTAAAGCATCAGTGCCTTGTGCTTCACAGGGAGCATTTAAGAACTTGGATTTGGGAGTGACGGGGAGGATCCTGGAAAGTAGACCAACTGACCACGGAGGAGTATAAAGAATAATGGCAACAGAAACCTAAAAAAGTAGTGGACTCGGGCTTTTAAAGCTCACAGTATCAAGACTAGAAAAATTTAACAAGAACAAAAAGCCATGCCGCTGCAAGTGCAGGACCAGAAAAGAGAGACTGATGCTAACAGGCAAGCAGGACTCCTCAACTCCTATTACACTTCTGCCTTTTTAGACAAGGAGGTCGATCTTCAGCCTGGGAAGAGTAGAGCAAATACTTGTAAGAGGAAATTGAAACTCAAGATAGGTGAGCTGATTGTGTAAGAGCACCGAGCAGCACTGAATGAGTTCAGATCTTCTGACCAGCGTGCGTCTTGCCCTGGTAGTCTGAGGACTGGCTGACTGCTTTGAACATCTTCGAACAGTTGTGCAGAAGAGAATTATTAAAGGATGGGCTGTGAAGTGATGTCTCTATTAGAAGGAAGGCAACAGATCAACAAGATGTGGTTTTCAACCAGAAGGAGAGACAGCTTGGGATTCATAACAGGAAAACAAGTGATTATGTATTCTTTCTTGTTGTTACTAAGTTATTTGACTGGAAGACTAAGGCCAAAAGGTAGGTCTGTTCTTTGGAATTCTAGCCTTCAAGAAGCAGGCACTTACTAAACATACTGATTCATCTACACATTGCTTGAGATTCTGTGGGGGTGAATTTTGGGTTCCAAGAATCTGTATTTTGAACAAATGTCCCGGACGAAGTACTGTGCTGAGCAAGTTTGGGGATATGACAGATGCACCATGATTCAGACTCTTGACATCCTAGTAATATTAATACCACTGTGACTAACAACTGATACAGTGAATGACCACATGTCACACTAACTTGACTGCCTTACACATAATTAGCATTTAGTCCTCACATCTGCCCTATGAGTAGGTCCTGTCTTTAGTACTTATACTGTACAGATTTGGAGACTGACTTTTCTGAGGTCTCACAGTCAGGGATTGTCTGGGATTCCAAGCCAAGTATTCTGGAACATTGGCAGTCCATGTTCTAAACACCGCTGACTGCCCTTTCTCAAGATCTTGGCTTACAACCCTGAGTCAGTAAGAAAGGCCACATCCAGGCCAGGCATGTGGCATGCAAGGTCTTAAGCATTTTTATGAAGACATTAGGGTGTTTCATTAGTCTTTCTTGACACATAATCCTGGGAGGAATGACCAAAATCAGCTGGAATGATTAATTTATTGAGATCAAATTTCAGGGGACTGATAGTAAATTACTGTTCCTGAAAGCCCCGAAGCAGCATCAAAAAGGAAACCATGACTTAACTATTTGCCGTGTGAAATAGGTTGGCGTGGTGTCGGTGGACTGCTCACCATGCATCAGCAGGGGCTTTGTCCTACTGTACCTTCTGCCTGGGGTGCCTTTTGCCACTTCCTCCTCTTTCTCCTGCGAATTTTTAATCTTCTTTAAAGTCAGGGCCTAAATGTCATTTCAGCCATGAGTTCTTTTTTGACTTCCATAGGCAGATTCATCTTCCCATTCTTTCAGCACTTTATTCCTGGCATTATAATGTTGTGATTATCTTTTCTGGTTTGTGGTATCAGGTTCCCAGTCAGCTGGAAACAGGGCTGGGGTGGGAGGACGTAACTTCTGCCTGCCCTCCCACTGCCACGTCCTGCTCTCACGAAACTGTATTGATTTTAATTGTCTGCATATTGATAAAAATCTGCCCCCTCATAATCCTGGTCACCCCTGCCCTGACTCACGTCTGTGTTGTAACTTGGTCTCGGGCTTCTTTCACTTGTCACCCACCACAGTTTCCCAGGGAGCATTTCAAAGAATGCTCTATCAAATATAACAAATATAATCTGCTTGTGCTTTTCTGTCCACCCCCTCAGCCCCGCCATTCTAACCCCAAGCCCTCTACCATCCATAATGTAACCCAGACTAACACTCCAGCTTCAACTTTTGACATCCTGCCTCGCTTCTTGGACTCCAGCGACACAGAGCTCATTGTCATTCCCCAGGCACGATGGCGTTTCTTGCTGTCTTGTTTTAGCTCAAGCCTTGTATGCCTGGGATGATTTTCCCGCTGCCCCTCAAAGCCTTGCTACCCCTGGGCTGTACTTAGGAGACCCCCAGCACCGTCCCCTTGGCTCTCATATCTTCTAAGTGTTTTTGCTTCCCACATTAAGCCTTGAGCTCCTTAGGGACAAGGTGGTTCCTTGTCCATTTTCAATGACAAATGGACATTCAGTACTTGTTTCTTGAAAGAATAATAATTCTTTGTTGTACTTAGAAAGACTGCAGAGTTAGAATCCTGCCTTTTCCTCTCTCTGGATATGAGGTCTTGGGTATCTCACTGCTTGTGAGAACGTATTTACTCATTTATAAAATGCTATTAATTTCACACTCTACTCTCAGGGAACTCTTAGGACGGACCACTAAGTCAGATAGCAATGTTCTGTAAAACGTACACTATTTCATGGACCTGCAGTCTGTAATCCTGCTGCCTCTTTTTGTATGGTCAAGAATGTCTGTCACATTTTTAAATGTGCAGATACTTTCAAAAAATCAAAACAAAGGCTGAGGATACAGCTCAGTGGCACAGTGCCTGCCTGGCAAGCTGAGGTCGTGAGTTCGACTCCCAGTACAAAAAAGAAAAAAAGCAGAGCAAAAGTGATATTTTTGACACTTGACAATTGAAATTCAAGTGTCAGTATCCATAAAGTTTTGTTAGAATGAACATAGCAATACACATTCATTTTCCAACTCTCTATGGCTGCTTTTGCACTTCAGGAACCAAGTTGAGTACTTTTAACAGAGATCCTGGGCCCGTAAGCCTAAAATATGTCCTACCTGGCCCTTTACAGAAAAATCTTGCCAACTTCTGCACCATTCAAATAAAGAAAAATGTTGTAATACACAGCCTCTTCCTTGTGTCCACTGTGAACTGGTTGAAAGTTGAATACTTTCTCAGCTTCTAGTGTCAGAGCTTCACCCTGGGCCAGGCAGAACAATAATTTAATGTTGGATAAGCCATCAGGGCTGAGTTTGGGTTTTCTGAGTATCTCGGCAAGAATTTAATGAACTGTTTGAGGAGGATGTGAAAGGTTAGGTGGACACCCCTTTTTATGAAATGTCAAAAAAACAGAATTTTTTAAACCTTGACTTTATTGATCTTGGCCTGTGCCTGTATAATGGTTAATAGCATCCCTGGCCTCCCTGCTAGAAGCCAGTAGAACCACGCCCCCTCCAGGTTGTGTCACCCAAACGTCTTTTCAGACATTGCCACATGTCCCCTGGGGACAGAATCACTTCTGGGTTAGAGCCATTACTACAGAACATTCTAGCATTAGCTATGAGTTTATCTTTTTCTGTTTGTTTGCTTTTCAGACAGGGTCTTATTGTGTAGTTCAGGCTAGCCTTGGGCTTAGGCTGTGCTGAACCTCACAGTGTTCCTCCTGCCTTAGCCTCCCAAGTGCTGGGATTACAGGGATGCATCACCATGCCCTACTCCAGCTGTAATTTTAGACTAGTGAAATTTCAGTGTCCAGAAAACACTATTATCAGAGGCTTCAAGAGTGACCTTGGCTTCCCTAGGTAGGTCATGGATCTTGGTGACCAGCTCTGCCCCGCCCCCATCTCTGACCAAGTACCGGTAGCATCCTTAACCTGAAAGAGTTACATGGCATAAAGGGGCCTTGCAGTATCTCCAATTTTTGTCTGTCTTTGAGTGCTTCTTGTTTGTCTGTTGAACATGTTAATTTTTAAAAATAGGGACTGAAAGTTGAGGAAAAATTTAAAAATTATTAGGGAGAAATAAATATTTCAGTAATTCTGTGGACCATGAAAACATTTTATAGATTAACCAACAGCATATTATTTTGTGGATCCATTTTTGTCTTGGGGAAGAAGAATGTGGAGGAGTCTTCAGCTGAGTAAAATGAATATAAAAATCTCAAAGTCATGCAGGGCCTCCTTGGGTGTTTATTCAGAGTAGCCAGGATTTGCTGGAGACGTTCTTTATGAACATGGTTTCAGCAATTCTCACAGCCATCCAAGGCAGGTACCTGCCCTTTCACACCTGAGGAAGATGTGGACAGATGGGCTAGGTAAGAGGCAGCGTATTGAGGGATGAAGTTCTTCATTTGAAATAAGGAAGCTGCACATCCGAAGCCAGCATCCTGTTCCTTCTTGATGACTTGAGGCTACCTGAAACCCCATTCCTGTGGGTTTGGAGCATGGCCTGCGCTAAGTCCCCTACCTCAGGGTAGAGCCACCGGGAAGCAAGACTAGTCCTAGACTTGAAGAGAAACTTCACTTTAGTATTTAGACTTCAGTGATCTTTGAAGGCTTCCCTGTAACCCTGGGTATTATCCTTGTCTCAGTTGAAATGTGGCCCTTTTCTCTTTGTGCCTCCCGTGCTTTGCTTCTTTCCCTGTGGCCTGCCCAGCTCCTCCCTGACCTGCCTTCTGAAGAGGCAGTCCCGTGACTTGGTTGCAGGATACAGGCTTGTACATCTCAGGCTGAACAGGGGTGCTCCCTTTATTTGTTTTGGTTGTCTGGCAGCCAGAGCATCCTCTTGGTGAGGGCCCACTCCGTGCCAGGCCAATGGTGTGAGTATCTGGGGATTCACAGGCATTAAGTATCGCGTTACCTGTGGTGTGACCAACTTGATGGGTGTAGGAAGCCTAATTTCTTAGTCTAAGTTGGTTAATAATATTTCCTGTTTTTCATTGTGAAATATATAGAGCATACAATGCAAAATACACAGGGAATAATAGTTTTTATCCATGTGCTACGCAAATGTTCACATTTTACCTTGTTGCTTTTATATTCTTTTTGGAAGAAATGAGTACTCACAGATAAATTTGAAGTCATCTGTACCATCTCTTCTGATATGTTCCTATTTTGGCCTCCCCTGGGGTAGCTGGTATCACTACCTTGTACATTTTTATTTTCTTTCTACATTTGTATGTGTACGTAAAATTGTATTTCCATTTGTGCTTAAATTTGATATAAATGGAATCATCAATCATGCTTTTCATTTATTTGTTTTTTGGCAAAATTCAGACTGCTGTGTGCTGTATCTTCCATTTGAATTTGGAATGTCACACAAATAGGTTTTTGAACTAAAAATAATAGTAATCCCTAGGTTGGTTGGTAATTGAATTTTGGTTTTTTGCCTGACTCTTTGTTTGCTCAGTTTTATTTTCTGAGACGTAACCCTGAGGATACACAAAGTTCCACATTTTCAGTTTGAGTGCTGCTAGGTATTACTCTCCTTGGCTGTGTACAGCTGTGCCCATCCGTCTTCCTTTTGGTGGACAGTAACGTAGGTCCCAGGCCCTATTGTTAAAACCTTGCCCCACTGAACATGCTGCACATCTCTAGCAGAGGAGCCACAAGAGCTCCCCTGCAATTTCGTGCATACCCACCTTCACCTCTGCTAAAATGTCGCTAATTCTACCCCAGGGCAGCTGCTCACACTTGGGCCAGGCAGTTGGCTTCTCTGTGTCTTTGGGTTTATGCGTTACATTCTTGCACGTTACAGAATTAAAACTCTTCATGAATTTATCTGGTAGCTTTGAACCATCACTTCACTGTTACTTCTTACACTGCGTTGAGGTTAGAGTCTATGTGCTGTTTAATAAAGTTCAAATTTATTTTCATCTGTATTTTCTCAGATTTGGAAATAATAGTTTGCTGTTAGATTAGTCTGGATTTAGCCACATTAGTATTCATGAAACTTTATATACATAATTTGGGTTTTCCTTTCCTTTTTTATTTTTTATTTTAAAGAGAAGAAGAAAAATAGAAAAAAGCCAGTTTCACATCAGGTTAATAGGAAAGTAACAATAATTAATACATTGCATTAATACATTAATACAGTGTTTTCTTCATAGTAGTTGCTTATATCTCATGCAAACAATATTCGCACAAATCTTTCTCTTTAATGAACTAAAAGAAACTAGCTGTAAAACTGTGATAACTATCTTGTGTATAAATATATATATTTTTTCCTTCCTTTCCTTTTTCCCCCATCAGTTTCTCTTTTGAACAGTTTCTTCCCAATTCATAATATCTTTTGCACATTTCGGATCTTATTTACTTGTTCAGCTGCTCATACTTGTGAGTCAACATGGTATTTACACTTGTGGGTCTGATTTATTTCACTCATGAGTATGGTCTTGAGTTGCGTCCATTTACCTACAGTAGTCTCAAGGTTAGCCTTCCTTACGGCTGAGTAGTACTCCATTGCAGAAAAAAACCCCACACATCTTTTTCTGCATTTCTTGGTTGATAAGAATACTGGTTGTTTCCAAGACTTACTAGCTGTTATAAACCGTGCTCCTATAAACATGGGTGCACATATATTGCTATGGGTTTTTAATTCTTCTGGGGAAGATAGCTAGAAGGGTGGAATGGGACCTCTAACCCTAAGTTTTTGAGGAATCTCCACACTGATTTCCACAGCAGTTGAACCAGTCTGTATTCCCACTGATAGCTTTCCCTTTAGTTACAAAGCCACATTGTACCGTTTTATCCAGATACCTGTTCTGAGTTCTTCCTGTTTCTAGGGCTTACCTTTCTTCTTTTGATCGTTTTCTGGTTCTTCGCACCAGTGTGGGTTGTTCTAGTGCTGCCCCTGTGGCTACCCTTGTTTGAGCTCCGTATATATAGCCTTTCTTCCTGTTCCCGTATCTGAACCTACAGCAGTGCAGTGTACTATGTGTGAAGGGAGGGACACAGCTGATTGACTGTGTATATGTGGACAGGTAAGATGGCAAGAGAATCTTGGCTATTTTCTAATTTTGAGCATAAGAAAGAAACAATTTTATGGATCTTTGTTTATATTTTAATATATTTGTATCCTCCAAATAAGAAATACATGCTTTTGATTGGTTTGACGTGGTATAAAATACATCCTGCAGTAAACATAGTTTTGTTTCTTAAGGAACGGTATATATATATATATATATATATATATATATATATATTGGAATGGATATGCATTTCATGAGAAATGTTATCCATGGGGATGTGTGGTCCCAGAGGCGATTTGGCTCTTCCCCGGCCACATGCCCACTTAGCCGTTCCTCATTCACAATGGCCATTTTAATGGACGTGGTCAGTCCTTAGAGGAACCTGGAATGTGTATTATTCAGATTTCACTGGCCTGGACAAGTGGGATTTCTTTCTTCTATTCCAGTTATCAAAAAGATTAACCCTTTGCCCCCTACATTCTAGTTGTAACCCTTCAGCAACAAAGGGGTTGTTTGTACAAGATAGTTGAAAAAATGAGGCTCGATGCCAAGTGGAATGTTTCTCTGCTAAAGGAGGCAGCAGTCGTGGCCCACGTTTTTATTTTCTTGTGTTGCAGGCGTCTGTAGAGGCTTCTGGTGAAACCGCATTATGCAAGACTGGATTTCCTGAAGATGTTTACAGCGCCGTCTTACCGAAGGATGTGCATGAAGGCCAGCCTCTCCTCAATGGTACCATCTCCAAAGCTATATGCATGCATATCCTGTCTGTGCTCTTGAAGGAAATTAGCCATTTTAAAAAGAAGTCCCTAAATCATTTCCATTGTATAACAAGTATGAATTTTTCACAATTACTGTAATGAGACTGTAGGGACTTCAGGATTACAGAAGAACTCATGCATTTCTTATGTACCTAGTTGGAAATCTCCTGGTCTCTTGAAAATTTCATATTTTTTCTTTCTTGATTTATAGTGTGATCCTTTACATAGCTGCTTTTTAGTATTTTTTCTGCATACATTTTGCTTATTTTGAAGCATAAGACTCAGAAGACATCTGGTTGTAGTTGTTTTAAAAATTAGCTATTGCAAACAACCACTTAGTATTTTGAATTTGAAAAAAGGAAACTATTATAATATCATCTTTGATAAAACATGTCAAAATTTAGTACTTACCTACATTATAATCAGCAAATTTAACAATGTCTCAGTGGAGACTGAAGAAATTTGTATTTTGTTATGACACTGTTTATAGAAATTACTAGATAGCTAATTTAGTTGTAGCATATGTGAATTTCAGATATAGAGTCATTTTCCATGTAAATATGGATCAAGTTCACTATAGTTATCATATGACAACCCTTGCCAGCAAGTCTAGATAAAATCTGAAATAAAACCTGAACATCGAAAGCAAAATTACAAACCCTGTCCTTCAGCTCCAATTGAAAGCAAATAAAAATTTAGTTAGTAGTATTTTCATGGGCTTATTTATCATTACAGAGAGTGTCATTGAGTTGTGAAAGCAAGTAGAATTGATTAGTAAGATGTATTTAAATTTTAATTCCCTGCAAATCTTGCATATCTCCAAGGCTGCTTTAGAGAGCTGCATTTAGAAAATCTGTGTAACCTCAACTAATTAATTTACACAGAGCTCTACCACATAGCCTTAATTGAAGTGTCTCCATAGCGCTGACAAATCTTAATGGTACAATACTTAAGAATACCATAAACAGGAGACTTTTAAATGTAAATGGCCTCTTAGCTACTAGTTCTTGGGTGCAATTTAACATGTTATTTTAATTTCTATTTAAAGTATGATTTACTCACACCTAAGTGATGTTTCTGATGTTGATTTTAATTTTCTTAAAGGCATCTTTCTGTTCCTGCTTTATTCAGTACATGGTATTTTTAATAAGGGGATGAATTAGTTTGTCTCAGCCCTGGGTTTCTGTCTTACCTAGAGAGTAATGGTTGACATGACGGTGGTTTAATTCAGATCACAGTGTGTACATTTCGTTTGACTTGATGTAAAACTTGAAATTCTGCATGGTTGTCATTTTCTTTAAACCTGTAAAACATTGGGTGGCTTTCTAGAACCCATATGATGTATAGATGCTATTTTAATGTGGAAAATATACTGATACAGTTCTGCAGAATAATTCATACATAAAATATCAGTGGAGTTTTCCTGTATTTTGTAATTTATTTCTGCAACTCATTTTAAGCAGGGAATTCCTTTTCCTAAAAGCATATAATCTGATGATTACAGGCAAATACATGGTCTGTCAGTAGAAACCATTGACTTAAGATTAATTACTTTGGCTTTCATATAGTTTGGAAAATGATAGTATGTTTTCTGATTATTTGATAATGCTTGTGACGGTAGAAATTGGGCTTGGCTTCTTATCAGTATCTTTTTAGTATAACCTAGAAACCAGTTTTGGGGCTAAAGTTGTAAATCTGAAAGAATAAAAATAGTTTTTATTTTTTTGCTCTAGCCAATCACTGAGAGAAGTGTGTATGATAGTCTGGTACAATTTTCCACATGAGATACTATCACTTTTTTTCTGTATCGTTCTTAGAAGATGTTAGAGGACTGCCAGCATCTTAAAGCCTAAAACATACTGTCTAAAAATATTAGGGCCTGGGATGGGATGTAGCTCAGTGGCACAGTGCCTGCCTGGCAACTCTGAGGCCCCAAATTTGATTCCTGGTGTCTGCCCCTCCCTCAAAAAAAACCCCAGACAATAAAATAAAATTAAAATGTTGGCTAGTAGATAAAACATTTTTGAAAGGAAGAGAATTTACTAAGGCATCTGTGAAGTGTCAACATACCTGTTTCTAAGAGTGCTGTTAGCAGTTAATACTTAAAATGACTCTTTGTAGCTTTTACCTTTCCTATGTTTTTGGAAGTTTTGGTGTCTTGATGCACAAAAGCCAAACACTATGCCGTAATTATGCTTGCGAGTTAGGGATTGCAGAGAGGCACCGATTGCTAAGTCTAGCAGAGCGGGCTCACTTTTGGCGAGGGTTAAGTGACCCATTATGCCATTGAAAGAAGAAAGTAGTATTGTACAGGGGTACATGCTGACTTTCCTGGGGTTTGTTTCCTGGAATAGTCAACCATATTAAGTTGATTTTAGAGACATCACATGTAATTTCATGATGTTTTGTAGTTTTGCTATTTTCCATCTGGTGAAAAACATTTCTTTGTTTAATCCTGTGGCATTTGTGTGTTTGCCTTTTTTACTGTGCTTTTGTTGTTGTTATTTTTTATTTGTTTGTTTTGAGAGAGGTTCTTACTGTGTCATTCAGGCTGGCCTCAAAGTACTGACGAGACTCCTGCCTCAGCCTCTCAAGTGTTGGGATTGCAGGCATGCGCCACCATGCCCAGCTATTCTATTCTTAAAAACATAAATAATAACTTGTAAGCCTTGCTGTTTCCACTAATTTCCCATTGTGGATATTTGGGGAAAGGAGGGCATGACTGGCCCAAATGTATAGTATGGTTACACAGGATAACTCCGGCGCACTAGCCTTCATGGGAAAGTTTAATATGTTGGTGTACGGGTGCTGTGAAGTGCTGATCATTTTACAAACGATCAAGTAATGATCTTTGTGAAAGTGAAGAGCATTAAGCTTTAGATAAAGATATAAGATGGTGTTAGTCGTGTTAGGAAAACTATGTGGGGGCTGGGGGTCTAGCTTAGTGGAACAGTGCCTGCCTGGCCAGTGCAAGATCCTGAGTTTGATTCCCAGTACCAACCCCTCCCCAAGCTGTGCCCCCCCCCAAAAAAAACCCCAACAGGGACAAAAAAGAAAACTCTATCGAGGAAGCATGGCAGTAGTGGAGGGAGCGTTCCGGGCTCGCAATTCCCATTTTATTTTTTGCTGATGTCATGAACTGTACAGAAATGGCAAACCCGGAGACCCGGTTACATCCCTCCAGTTTCTGCTATTTATCAGTGTACAGTTGGGTGAAACACCAAAGGAGGCAAATGTTTTGCGAACAACCTTTGTGTCTCATATCCGGCGAATGGTTGCACTCTTTGAGGATAGCCTAGCATTTTAAAAATTGACTGCACAGGCCCATGATCTATTTTGTTAGCAAAACTTTGTTCTGTTTTGTTAGCAAAACCTTGTTCTATTTTGCTCAACTCATCTCTATTTTTGAACATCCAGGTTGTTCCCAGCTTTGCTCTCTCCTCTGTAGTGCTGCTGTGGAGGTTCTTGTTTGGAGAACTTTGATATTTTCTTTGGAAATTTGTGTTTGAAAGTAGAACTGCTGGGGCAAAGGGAGTAGAGCGTTTGTGAGTTGGTATTTTTAGTTTTGTTTCTTCTTAGTGCATTTTATAGTAATCTTCCATATAGGACTTAATGTACCTGAGTTCTTTTTGGCCTCTTCAGCACTGTGTAATGTCATATACTGTTTTCCTATTTCACTCTTTATTTCCTTTTTATGCTTGGCGTATACATACTTGGCTTTATAAGTTAGGATCAATTCTGTTATGTTTAGGTAGTCATTTTTACCTTGCGTTTTTCTACTGTTATTTTAAAAGCATTTATTGCCAACCCTCTCATTTTGCAGACAAGCAAATTAGAGCTCCAAAAGATTATAGGCTTTTCCCATGATTATACAGCTCTTCAGATGGTTAGATGCAGACCCAGAATTAGAACTCAGCTTTCCTGATGCCTAATCTAGTCCTGTGATGTTGGAGTGGTAGAAACCATTTTGGTTTTATACAGAGAACGATGAATGCCGACGGGAACCACCCTAAATGTGCAGATGTTTTGTGGCAAGCTTGTCTTAGAACTGATCTTCTTTGCCACTTAACACCGTGACACATTGCTATATGTTCTGAGGGACTATAAGGTAAATACCAACTCATAGAATTAAAAAACATATTTTTCAATAATTTTCACTGTTAATATTTTGTGCATAGATACTTAAAAGCAGAGACATTTTGAGCTTTGGAAGATAATATTTAGACCCTACTATTTAACTTATACTCCACTGAGGTAGTAAGCATCTCTTATGGTAGTCCACTACTAGAAAATGAAATGACTAGAATCATAAGTTTTCATTCTATCACCAGCAGTATATCTGACACTGTAAAATAACAAACATAAGGGCACTGGGAAGAGAATCCTGGGACGTTTTTAGTGTGGATGTCAAGAGTGATATTCTGGTGTGCCTTGCATCGGTGGTCTACACGCTTAGTCATTTCACTAAGTAAGCTCCTCCAAGTCTGGTCAACATAAATAGCAACCAGCAATTACCATGAGTATTTTCAGTGATTCCTTCATGCTTGCCACCTCTGGGCAGCATATGATGATTATTTTCCGCTGGATGGAATTTGATTTAGATTAGTTTGCTTACTGATTCAGACTTATCTGCATTAACATGAGAACTGGGGTAGGATATCTCTAGATAGCAGTTCTAGAGGTCTTTTAGTAGTTTCACAGGACTGTGTAACTTTTCAGCTGCCTGGTTTGTAGCATGCACACAGGTTGGCGTGATGTGTATCACAGAGCCTAGAAAGGGGCATCTGCTTGTCTGGTATGAAACCGTGGCTTTGGGTTGCTTTTTAAAAGAAATCTGTGTTGTTATTGAATGTGCAAGTGTCTTAAAATATTTGAAAGGTAGGTTTATAAACACCTCATGTATAATGCCATACAGGCCCTTGCACTTTACTGATTTTCAGTTGATTGTGGAAATCAGTACTAAGTGCTGTGATTGTTCTCTTGGATATTGATGACGAAGTCTAAGGGAAACCAAGAAAATGCAGCCAGATACATTCTCGGAGTTGACTGTATTTTTTTTAAAAAGCATCGTCCTGTGTGGTAGGCTTTTAAATTTTATTTTTAAAAGAGCAATTAACTATATATAATAAGGTCAGTAAAAGAACAGATAAGGTTCATCTTTAGTTTTGTTATAATCATTCATGCTTTACTTAATATTGTACTTTTTCTATCCCTTTGGGTATATTTTACATTGAGCTTCCTTAATACAGTGCCACAAACTAAGATGAACCAGGTTGAGTAGTCACTTTTTAGGGACCTTTTGCACTTATTCCTAGCCAGCAGTAACGTGTGATTTGAAAGACCTGAAGTTTATTCTCCCACAAACTTGCAGTCTGGAGGTAGCTCTTAAAGATACACTGTGCTCACAAACCTTAGCAAGCAGATATTTAAAGCTTTCAAGTCTGTCCTTTTAAGATCACAGGCCCTTTGTCTCTTTCTGTGGCCTCTGGTCAGTACCTAGAGGACAGCAGAAAATGGATGCAATACATGAGTATAATATGTTATATGTTAGAAGATGAGAAGTGTTTGATCTGCCCCTGTGCTTTACCTAGGATGGTGTGGGGGGGGGCATTGTACGAGAGACCAGTAAGTCAGAACTGATGTTGGTGTTACCGAAGGAACTGTAGGTGTCTGGGGAGGATATGATAAACAGTGCAAGCAGCAAGTGCAAGGGCCCCAGAGCAGTAGTGTCTTTGCCGTGGTGAAGGCGCAGCAAGGGGCCTGGTGACTGAGTGGAGAAAGGAGGAGAAGGAGGTCAGATGAGTTCAGAGCAGTCAGGGGCCGGTTTGTGTGTGGGGCTTTGTAGACCATTCGAAGGAGTTTGGCTCTGACTCTGAGGAGGTAAAGAGCTGTTGGAAGGCATTTAGCAGAGGAAAGACATGACCTGACTTTCAAAACTATCATTCTGGCTGTTGTGTTGAGAAAAGGCCGAAGAGACAAGCAAGGGCAGAACACTCAGGAGCCTGGTAATGGTCCGGGCGAGAGCACATGGTGGTGCAGACCGAGGTGGTAGCCGTGGAGGCGGAGGGATGGACTGGATTCTGGATTTTTAAGATGTAATTCATGACAGTGAAATTCACACAAAATTAACATTTTTCAGTGAACAATATGGTGGCACTGAGTACCTTCACAGCATTGTGCAGCCGCCACCTGTCTGGAGTTCTAAGCATTTCTGCTACATCAGAGTAAAGCCCTCTACCCATTACACATTTCCTGCCCTTTGTCCTTCCCTCTAGTCCCTTAAACATTTTGTGCCTGGGTCTTTTTTTTTTTTGGTACCCAGAATTAAAATCAGGACCTTGAATTTGCCAGGCAGGTGCTGGTGCTGCTGAGGTATATCCCCAGCCCTAACAATTTGTGCCTGATTTCTTCTACTTAGCATAATATATTTTGAAGTTCATCCATATTTTGTGTTATATTAGAACCTCATTTGTAATGGCTGAATGATATTCCAGTGTGTGTGTGTGTGTGTGTGTGTGTGTGTGTGTGTGTGTTCCAAAATTTGCTTATCCATTCATTTGTGATGGTCATTTGGGTTGTTTTCACTTTTGACTGTTGTGACTAGTGCTGGTGTGAATACACACAGACACACACACATGTGTGTATATATATATATATATATATATATACACACACACTTTTAGTAATTGTATCTAATATATATGTGTATGTATATATACACACACACACACACACACACACACACACACACACACATATATTATACGTACTTTTTTGAGTACCTGTTCTGATTCTTTTGCATATACCCATGGGAATGGAGGTAAGAGGATGCATAGTAATTTATGTTTGCTAGATGACCTACTAGATTGCTTTTCACAATAGCTGAACAGTTTTGTACTCTACCTGCCCCTGTGCCAGAGTCCAGTTTCTCCATGCTCTCAGCACTTGGTATTTCACATTTATTTTGATTGCAGGTAGCCATCCTAGTAAATGTGAAGGAATACCACATTATAGTTTAGACATGCATTTCCCTAATGACTAATGATGATGAGCATCTTTTCATATATTTCCTTGGTATGGATCCTTTGAAGAAATATCTATTCAAATACTTTGCTCATTTTTAATTTAGTTGTGTATTGTTTTGTTCTTGGAATATAGGAATATTTTTTCCTATCCCATGGGTACGAGACCTATATCAGATATATGATTTGCAAATATTTTCTCCTCTTCTGTAGATTGTTGTCTTAGATGTTTTAGGGTACTATAACAAAATGCCATAGACTGAGTGGCCTGTAAACAATAGAAATTTATTCCTCACGGTTCTACAGTCTAAGAAGTCTAAGATCGAAATGTGGGCAGATTTTGTGTCATAAGAGCCATCTCCTCAGTGTAACCTCATGTGGTGAAAGGGGAAGAGTAGCGCGCTAAGGTTTGTAAAAGAACATTTGTCTCATCGTAAGGGCAGAGCACTCATGACTGAACTACCTCCTAATACTACCAGAGTGGTGCTTTGGGGTGGGACATGAATTCTGAGGGGGCAGAAACATTCAGAGCTTCATAGTTATATTTTCATTTCTTGACAATGACCTCTCATGCACAAAAGCTTTTAGTTTTTATGAATTGCAACTCTACTATTTTTTGGTTACTCTTACTTTTGGTGTTGTATCTAACATACATTGCAAACTGGAAGTTCATACAGACTTGCTCCTATGTTTTCTTCTGAGAGTTTTATGAATTTAAAACTTTTACACTTAGTCATTGATTTCTTTTAATTTTTGTATACAGTGTTAGCTAGAGGCCTAATTGCGTTCTCCGAATTTATTCAAAAACAGATGATAGGTGTGCTGGGATAAGAGAAAGCAGACTCGCAGATAGCTCAGTGGTGTTTTAAGCACTGGGAAAACCAGAAACATGGTTTGAATATATTGAGATAAGATCCAAGATGCCAAGGAACCAGAGCAACAAATGAAACTGTTTAAGTGTAGAGTCTTGAGGACTTCAGAGTTAGAAAGTCAGACTCAGGAGGAGGAAGAGGAATGAAAAAGAGAGACATCGAGGTAAGAGAGACACTACAGGGTATGTGCGGTTGGAGGGGAAATAAGGGCCCCTTGCAAGGGGACTGAGTGTTCTTCTGTGACAGGTGCTACTAAATGATCAGCTCAGATGACATAGAGAATTCACTGCTGGATTTGGCAACACAGAGTTTTACTGGATTTTGGGTTAAAATACTCCCAGAGACAAGGATCAAGGATCAAAAGCTTTATTTGTGTATGTTTGCCAGTCAGGTGGAGGAGGGAAGTTGGATGGAGACTGAATTTTCCATTAAAAGAAAGAAAAATTGACTGCTACTTAGAGAGGAAAGTGGGGTCACGCGGGGATACTTCTTCACGTTGGGAGTTTATCTTTTTGCCTGATGAGAACAGAGTCTAGTGGGAAGGAAGAAATGATATGCAGAAGAGGAGAGACAGTTGCTAGGACAGCATGAGGTAGCTGGAGAAATGAGATCAAGTGGGACTAAGGAATCTATATTTTTGACGAACTACCTGCATTTTGTTTTTATGTCCCTGCGTTTGGGAACCACTCTGCTTGGTTGAGTCACTCCATGAATGGCTAAAAGGCCTTCATTTGGGTTTGCTGATTTCATGTCAGCAGAAGGTTTTCTAGCAGAAATGGCAGAGAGGATAAAAATTAAACCCTTGTGGTGTTCAGTGATGTAAACAGCATTTTCATTGCTGCAGCACCCTTGACAGATGGTTATCCAGTTTCTGCAAGAGTACTGCTGTCACTTGCTTCCCCCAATGGAGAGCCGATCACTCCCTTACAAAATCTGCTTCATCTTTGGAGAATTCTTAACTGTTAAAAAGCAATTTCTTAAAAAGTTTCACCAAAGCATATGTTTCTAAAAATTTACCCACTAGTGCCTTTGGTACCACACAGGGCAAGCCAGTTCTTCTGTGCTCTAAGGTCAGCCATGTTACCATTTGTTCATTTCAATAAGCACCGATGAGCATTTGATATGGTATGTGTCTAGATGCCCCCCAAAGCCTCATGTAACCATGGGTTCAAGCTTCTAGAGTTGTGATTGACTCCTGGTCCAATGCGGGGCTTATGCTTGTAAGTACTCCACCCACCCTGGGGCGAGCAGCCTGCACGTCACATAAGGGAGGGAAAGAGGCTTACTCTCTGTGATTCCCCCTTTATGCTCTTACTGCTTTTGCTATCTTCTGCTGCTTTGAACTGTTGTCCTCTGCCATGTGCCACCCTGCCTTGGAGCCAGCTGAGCATGGACTGAAACCTCCACAAACTGAACAAATAACCCTTTCCTTCCTTAGTGTTGGGTGTCAGGTACTTTGCTCCAGCAATCGAGAGAAAAGTAACCAAGATGTTTGTAATGTTCCAGGTCCTTTCTCAAGGAATCAGTTAACAGTAGTCAAAAGACAAGCAAAATCTCTGTGGTAGGGACTTGCGTTCTAGATATCCCTTCAGATACTAGCACATAATCACCCATGATCCTTTGCCCCAGGCTGAACAGAAAATAATTTCTTCAGGGGCCTTTAAATATTCTCACTCACTCTTTCAAATGGACCACTGAACAGATGCCACGTGCATCCTGATATCCAGGACAGAGGCATTCTTCTTGCCTTTGATGTGGATGAGGACTTGCAGGGCAGCCCGAGGTGGAATTGGAATTATTTACAGCTGCATTATGTTGTTGGCCCCCTGCTAAGATTGTAGTTCACTAAAACTCCTGGGTATTTTTGAGACAAACTACTTACCATCTTGTACTTGTAAAATTGATTTTTGTACACAAATGTTAGACTTGTAAGTTGGTTTTTTTTAAAACCCGAGCTCTAACACTACCTGGAGACCCCACTGACAATTCAAATACATAGTAGCCCTAGGAAACAATACTAGCACTTATTTTTAAATCCTTATTTGAATGGGTGGATATACAGTAAAATCTCTTGGGTTTTAGATGGCATAAACTGTCAAATTGATACAGTACCCCCCCACACGCATGTGTGCCCACATACACACACACACACACACACACACACACACACACACACACACAGATACAAACTCACACTCTTGAAATCATTAAATGATCAGGAAGAGATGGGTACATTCAGCTTGCAACAACTCCAAGACAAATGTTAAGACTATATTTCAATTCTTGGCCTATGATTTGCTTAAAATAGAATTTTTAAATGTCAGGCAATAGAGAAAATGCCTGTTGCAGATATGTAAAGGCTTAGATAACAGGGGGTTTAGATTATCCTATTTATGAGTATTTCAGTTTGCTGCTAAAAAATGAATTTCATGTTTTCAACAAAAAATAAAAAATTGTCTATTTTCAGTAATGCACGTCTTATCAAAGTACATCTTTAGCTGTTAAAAAGACTCCATTTCATTGTGTGAATTTTTATGTCAATAGATGGTTGTCTCTGAAATTGACAGAACATGGAACAAAGATGAATTTCTTACGGGGTTTGTTGATGTGAGCACAATCTTTTGTGTACTCCTAAGTAAATGTGTGTTTTAACTGTGGCTCACCAGGAGTCTAAAGTTTGCTTCTCTCCTTTTTCCACACCATTCTGATGGAGGTTTATTCAGTTGTAACAGGAAAGTCACCTGCAGGTTGTCCTATAATTTTTTCTTCTTCAACACGGATGTTTCCTATATGATTTGCTGTTACTTTGAAACAAAAGACCCCTCAGATGGAGTCATCTTTGATGCTAATACTCAGACTCTACACTATACGAGGAATGAAATCAAGAGTACCAGCTACTTTTGAAATGTGTGCATGCGCGCGTGTCCGCGCGCGTTTGCTCCTACACGTACCTCTCTTGGGCTTCTCTCTGGGAGCCAGGAGCCTTTATGACAATGCAGCATTTCCTCTCAGTTGAAGATAATCATTTTTGACAAAAGCAGTCATCAGAATTTAATTGTAGTACGTTTTAAAAGGCCTGCTACATGATCCTGCACTATTTAGGTGCTTTTATATTTTCAGTTCAACCTTTGATCCTCGCGTCTGCGTTACAGGAAAAAACTCTGCCACAGTTGCAGTTTTTAAAAACTTGTTATGATCCAGTAGCATTGCTTTTTGGATTTTAGCATGCTTGAAAGTTGCCCCTGAGAAACCACTGTGGAGATGGGTTTGGAGATTTCCTCAGCAAACTAGGTCTAGAGGTCCCATACAACTCAGCTATTCCCCTTCTGGTATTTTCCCAGAAGATCTGAAAACATCATATCACTGCGATGTATGTGCACCCATGTTTATAGCAGCGCAATTTGTAATAGCTAAATCGTGGAAGCAATCCAGATGTCCATCCACTGATGACTGGATAAAAAACCTGGCATTTTTATATAGTAGAATATTACTCAGCTATAAAGAAAAACTTGAGACTTTTATAGGCAAATGGTCACAATTAGAGACCATACTCATAAGTGAAATAAATCAGATGTGCATGTGCAAGCAATGTATTGTATCACTAGAGTAAGAACCTGAAGGTGGGAATATAAATTAAGAGGTATGAAAGGAAACTGCTCAAAAGTAAAGAGCAACTGGGATGAGGGGAAGGAGAAAAGGAAGAGAGGGATAACTATGTATGTATATGCGGGATGGCTAACATGGTTGTACTACTGACTTAGGTCGCTTTATTGGAAGGAACAGTTGGTGAGTAGTTGTTTGATCAATCTTGTATGTCTATATGTGTTTTCCTGAGCATATACTTTGAAGTTATCAATATGTAATACAACAACCATTGTTAATTCCTTCTCACCTTGTCTGTAATTGTTTTGATTGTACTGTTCTCATGCTACTTTGTGTCTCTTTGTTAATGTTTTCGTTCTTTTACTTTTAAAATAAAAAAAAGGAAGTCGCCCCTGAAAAGCTTGTCAAAGTACGGATTCCTCTCACCCGCCTCCCCAGGTTCTGAGGTTTGGGCCCCCATAATATTCCTCCCAATAGATTGTGAGTGGTTCTTGGAGAGGTGCTGCCCACCAAGCTTATGTATTTGGGCTTGGTGCTTTCACAGCAGGAATTTCGATTGTGCTCAGCTACATTTTCTTTGTTTAGTCAAGCTGTATTAGTTCAGGTGGATTTTTGGAGACATTTTCGGAGGTTGAAGATTATTCCTTCTTCCCTGCTTCTTAAATGTAGTAGCCTACTTTCTGTCTTTGGACAGATTTTACCAGTGTCTAAAACAGATGTTGAAAGAACCTTTGGTTGGATTAACGGTGGATCAGAGCATAGCTTATTTACACTATTGTTGCATATTTATTTATTTGTCGTTCTCTTAACAATCTGAATATTCATTTCACCAGATGCTGAAAGAAGGTGACTAGGAAATTTTAATAGAAGTGCCAAGTAAATTGAGACAAATGTTTTTCACTTTCCTGATAATACAAAAGAAAATGGCCCATAATTTCTAGTACTTCTGGGTGAATTCCTAGCAATGAGACGTCTCCTTCCTGCCACTTCATTTAGACCCTGCTGATGCTGTGGTCTGAGCAGGGCGCTTAAGCACCTGCTGAGACTGCCTTCCTTGCTGCTTTCACCTGGCCTCCCCGTCTCCTTTATCTTGCTAGTTGGTTTAATCAGCATTTGTTGCAATCCTAAAAATCAGGGCCAGTTCACGTTACTTTGTCCTTCACTTCAGAAGTTATCTCTAAATTAAATAGCCTCAGATTTAACATGTACTATGAATCTAAAGAAGTATTGATAAGGAAGTTCGCAGCACCTGGGAAGTATTTGTGTTCTGTATATAATTTCAACAGATACAAGTTTTCTGTAGTGTGTAAGAGAGTCACTATAGCTTGTCTTGGAAAATGCCGGTGTCCAGCTAACATGGATGGATTTTTGTAGTGAGAAAAACAGTCATAAACTTATGGCAATCATTGAAATTATTCACGTTTCTTTGCATAATCTCTGCCTACTTTTAAAGGTCAGAAACAATGGGCCACCTTAATTAAATGATCACAGAAAAATCTACATAGAGCGAAATATTTGTTCTCCTAATTCCTTTGTGAAATTAAATCCTGCAGATTTTCACATTATGCATGTATGTAATTATGCCTTCAGTTCAATCATTGAGAGCTGCTATGGCATCTTTTGTTGACTTGTCATGTATTCTATCAATGCAAAAGACAAATTTATTAAAGCATCCCATTGCATTTATATTGCAGGAAAATGGTCCCTTATGAGATAATCACTTACTAAGTACTAAAACTGATAAAGCCTGCATACGGTCTTCCCTCTGTACTAATCATTAACAAATTAGTAGACACCATGAATTCTTACTATTACTGCCCCTTTCTTCCTGTTTCAGTACTTTTATATTTAAATGTCTTAATTGTTTAACACTTCTCAGATAATAATTGCAATTTATTATTTTCCAAGTAACCATTAAAAAAAAACTAAAGAATTCAGAACAAGTGCATCTTTTGCTTAATTTACTGGTAGGTGATGTCTGCTGGTCACACATGAACATTTAGCAATCCTATGTTAAAAGGCATAAGAAATACCTTTGGCATTCAGATTGGTTAATTTTAAATGCATTACAGTTGCGTAGCATTTTATATTTATGGCACAATTTCATAGTTTATTTTAGCTGTCTTAAACTCTTATGAGTTAAGTAGAACAGGGAGTGTTTTCTTTCTGTCGCATACTGTTGAGTCCACACAACTGAAGTGGAATCACAAGATGAATAAGTGGCTGAATGTGGCTTGGACCTGATATAGGTCCTTCCCTCCACCGTGACATTACTGCTTCTCTGTGAGGCTGCTTCTCGCACAGCACTTCAGGCACCTTCGACTTTCTCATGGGCCACATGCTAGTACCCATTTACTGGCTTAGGGTTTTTTTTTTGGTGGTGTACCAGGAATCAAACTCAGGCCTTTGTGCTTGCAAGGCAGGTGTTTGTGCCACTGAGCTAGATCCCCAGCTAGCTTGGGTTTTAAAATCCATGTTTCTAATCAGAGTACACGTTCATTTTCCCATCTGTTTTCAAGAAAGGTCACAAACCTTGCTCAGCCTTTTTGAGATATTAATGAATACCCTCAAGTCCTCAGGTCCTGGGTCTGTTACTTCAGTGTGCTGATCCCTGATGGATTCTCGGCAATGCCTAGGTCTGTTTTCAGGGGATGGTTGGGGGATGGGTAAGCACTTTGTACCAACAGCCTTGTTCCCAGCATGTCTTAAAGCATGAATGTTTTCTACTTAAAAAATAGTGGTTCACTTCTGTGGAAGATGCTAAAAGACAAATACAGCCCTCATGAAGTGGCATTTTGGCTTCATAGTACGCAGAGAGTGGCTAGTGGTGAATTGGGCACTGATGTATTCATAAATCCTTTTGTTTGCCCCAGAATTCTTGTTAAATGAAGATCTAGCATGTCAGAGCCCTAAAGCACTTAACATGGCTTAAAAATACAAGAAATTTCATGGGTTAATAATGACAATAGGTTTTGCTTATCAAGTGACTTCTATGTGCCAAGTTCTTAGTAGAAATTATCTTTAAAGTAACCTTATAAACTGGCAGTCCAGTGTTGCAGGTAAGGAAATTCAGATCTAAAAGGATTTTAGTTACTTACCAAAAGCATACCATTAGTTAGCCTGCAGGGCTTCCCCTGGAATCTTTTTCCCTTTTTCTTTCCGTGTGTGTGTGTGTGTGTGTGTGTGTGTGTGTGTGTGGTGGGGTGCTGGGGATCAAGGGCCTTTGCACTGAGCTATATCCCCAGATCTTGTTTTGTTTTTGCTTTTCAGACAAGATCTCATTAAGTCACTAAGTTGCCTGAGCTGGGCTCAAGCTTTCACTCCTCCTGCCTCAGCCTCTTCAGGTGCTGGGATTACAGGAAAGTGCCCTCATAGCCTGCTCCCGTTGTGCTCTTTCTGATGTGCCATGCTGCCATCGTTTGAGGTGCCTGAAAATTCAGCTAGGAGATCCATCAAATCAAGCAGTGGTGACTTTTGGAGAAGGTCATTGAAATGCACTTAGAAGAAGGGTAGGTTGCACAGATCAGAGGAGGAGATCGGGAAGGGTGTACCTGTGAGTTTAGGTTGGCTTGGGAGGAGGAATCGTACTGGAGAGTGCTTCCTCAAAATGTGGACCAAATCCTGAAGACATTTGAGGGCCAGAATGCAGAATCTGAGCTGGCTGGCAGGGGAGCAGTCCTTTAGGACTGTGAAGGAAGTTTAAGTAATTGTTGGCTTGATTGGAGGAGAGAGGGTAATGCTGACCTTAAAGATTGTGAACGGTATATGATGCTCATGTGAAATCAGTTGCTACTTGACTTCATGGAGTTTCCCAGAGATCCGCTCTTCTACCTTACCTTTATTTGGGTGTCTGCTCCTTACTGCTCATGTGCCATGCTTAGCTTTAGGAGATGCTAAATCCATTTCATGTTTTAGAAGTGAGAAACCACAGTCCTATTCTTCTGGCCACAGTATAACCCTTTGGATTAGTGAGAATAAGATTTGGGAAATATTGTTCCCTTTTATCCTGCCTGCCTGCCTGTCTGTCTGTCTGTCTTTCTTACTCTCCTTCTTTGGATGGGGATTGGGGGTTAGAAAAAACATAATTTTAAGAGTTCTTTTCAGCTACCTACTTCCAAGAAGAGAAACATATCCCTAAGTAAAATCACTGAACTGCTGAATTAGTATAATCCAGAGCCCTTTCCTATCCCTGGGCCTCCAGTCATGTTAGCTGATAGGTTCCATCGACTGTATAAGGCAGCGTGAGATGAGTTTTACCTGAACTTAGTTGCTTCCTAACTGATGCTGGGACTCACTAAAGTTTCAGTGAGGATGTGAGTAGGGGCTTCATACTTCCATGGGAGTGAGAGGCTGGTATGTGTGGTGTAGCCAGAAACAGGGAACTTCATGCCAGAGATGCAGAAGGTGTCACTTTGATTCGGGGCCTTCACTAATGTGTGTTGAAGCTATGGACCTCAGGTGGTTGCTGGCTGCCTAAGGCAGGGACTATCACTTACTTGGCAGAAAACAAGGCCAAAGGAGAGTACCATCTATTGATGAAAATAGTATTTTTTTCCATAGAGTAATAATTTAGAAAGCTGGAAATATGGTGCTGATTTGCAAATTAGTAATAAGTATTTGGGTAAAGGCAATTTTAATTGAGATGTAGGGGCTTATTCTTTAAGGCTATAACAATGCTTTGGGAGAAATAGCTTCTATAATTTATTCTTTATTTATTCACTCTCTGAATGGACCAATTTTTTAAGTGTTTTCCAAAATATTTTATATTTTTATATTATATTTCAGTTGCTTAGATTCCTGTAGAGTGTACAGGAAAAAAATCAAGGGCTTTTTCTAGGTCAAATCTTAATATAAAATTGCATGACAGTGATTGATGCACTATGTGAAGATTCTATCAAGGGTCCCTGTATCTGGTGCAGATGGAGGAAAGGTAGTGTCATTAAAATCTACTGCGTGCTTCCGTAGGGACTTCGCTGTTGCCATCTTTACTCCTGTGGCCTCCTTTCACATGCAGTAGGGATGCAAAAGTCACTCAGAGTTAGAGTCATAAGAACTGACAGAAATCTTACTACTTGAGAGATTTTTTTCTAGAAAATACGTTTTAGTATTTTTTACAAACTCATGGTGGGTTATGTGGTTCTAGATTTGTGAAAAAAGCAGAAGAAAGTTACAAGGCAGTTATTACTTCAAAGACTGTAGAACTTGGGATATCTTTTAAAATATTTTTCAACAAATTATGTAGTATGTATTGATCTTAAGTGACATTTACTTTCTCAGAGTTTTGGAGTTGTTTACTGGTTGTATGTCTGGTTATTTGTGGAAATGGTGTAAAGTGCTGTTTTTAAAAATTAGGGTTCCAGTGAGTGGATGAGTGTGTGTACTTGTTCATGTGTCTGATTCTAAATTTTTAATGAAGATGATCTTTCAAATATAGCTCCTCAAAACTTGGGATTACTTATGGCTCAGCCTTCTGCAGGCATTTCATCTTTTTACTGTTCTAGACCACTTTAAAGGAGAGCTTTATTGCACTCACAGTCAACTCTGCTTGGGAAAGTCTTGGCAGCATTACAGCTTGTGTGCCCCTGAGGAGGTAACACAATTTTCGACTTCAGTCACTGGGGACGGAGCCCAAATCCTCTCCTGCAGCGCTCCCTGGAAGAGGCCCGCTCACCAGTTACGTGCACATCTGGATGATCTCCATCTTCTCGGGACTTGTGCCAATTACTTCTGGCTTCTATTCATTAGCTAAGTTTGGTGTGATTACCACACGGGTGTACGATAAAGCAGGTACCCTTGTCCTTTGCAGCAGGGGTTGTCAGCTTGTTCAGTTGGAAATACATTTGACACCAGGACCTCGTACTTTATTCATATATGCATTTCACAAAATACTGCCCTTACTTTTGATGGCACTTTCCATTTTCCATCCCATTCTATAGGAATGCAAATAATGTGTTACTATCTGTACATGGAAAGTCATGTTTTCTCTGCTTTCCGGGGTGGAGTGCATATTTGATTCCAGAGTCTCTCAGAAGTGTTTCTGTATGGACGTCTGAGGACCAACTATTGCTTACCCATGGCCACAGGCTTTCTGTCAGTGCTAATGCAATTACAAAGTCATCATGGTGTGTCTGGCTAATATTCATTGATCACTGTGTAGTGGGTATGAAAAGTTCCCACCTGTATGAATGAACTCCTGGGTACCTTGTAATTACCTGTGAAGTGTGGGCACTGTGATTATCTGTTTTACAAATGAAAACTAAGGCCAAGAAGAATTCATTCTTCTTCCAAGGGAGTAACAGGGTGTAGACACATCATTTCATGTCACATTATTTCAAGGATTCTGTTTTGTTGGCCTTATAATAGCTTTATTTTTTTATTTTAAAGAGAAAAAATAAATTAAAAATAATACAAAATTTCAAAACAACTTCATAGGAGAATAACAATGGTTAATATAATGCACGGTTATCTTCAAAGTAGTTGCTCAGATTACAAGATACAGGCATGAAAAATTGATCAAAGAATATAAGCACAGACTGGTCTTTTCAATTAACTAATAGAAATTAGTAGTATTATTATCTTAGCTATCATATATATATATATATATATATATATATATAAAATGTATTTTTTCTCTTCCTTCTTTTCTCCTTTCCTCCATTGCAGTTTTTCTTTCCTTTTGAGAAGTTTCTTTCCCTTTAATAATAGCTATTGTACATTTTGGATCTTATTTACCTTTTCAGTTTCTTACACTAGGGAGACAATGTGATGCTGGCATGTGCAAGTCTAATTTATTTCCCTTACGAGTATGGTCTCAAGTTGTATCCATTTACCTATAAACGTCTCAAGTTTATCCTCCTTCAGAGCCTAGTAGTACTCTAGTGTGTAAAAACACCACATCTTTTTTATCCCTCAGTTAATGGGCATTTGGGTTGTTTCCGAGATTCAACTATTATACATTTTGCTGCTGTAAACACAGGTGCACATATATCGCTGTGGTATGATGTTTTCAATTCTTGTGGGAAAATACCCAGAAGGAGAATGAGTCAAATGGTACCTCTAATCATAGCTTAATGAGGAATCTGCACAGTCATTTCCAGAGTCTTTTCACCAATTTACACTCCCACCAGCAGCAGAGAAGTGTTCCTTTTTCCCCACAGCCCCTCCAGCATTTGTTATTGGTTGATTTCTGATAGCCATCCTATCTGGGGTGAGATGGAATCTCAGTGTTGCTTTAATTTGCATTTTTCAAATGACCGTGATGTTGAACATTTTTTTACATATTTATTTGCTACTTTTATTTCTTCATCTGAGAAGTGTGTATTCATCTCAGATGCCCATTTTTGGATTGGGTCTTTGAATTTGGGGAACCTGATTTCTTTAAATTTTTTATACGTTCTAGATAGAAGTCATTTGTCTCAAGGACAGTTGGCTAAAATTTTTTCCCAATTTGTGAGTTTTCGTTTTACTCTGTTGGTGGTTTCTTTTGATGTGCAAAAACTTTTCAATAAGATGAGATCTCATTCGTTGATTTGTTGATGTACTTCTCATTCAGTTTTGGCTTTGTTCATGAATACTCCGCCTACCCCTATAGTCTTCAAGATTTCTGTCTGTTTTCTCTTCCAGTAGCTTTAGTGTTTCTATTGTGTTTATTTAAATCTTTGATCCATTTTGACTTTAGGTTAGTGCATGGTCATACACATGAGTCTAGTTTTAGTCTTGGACTTGTGGAAAGCCAGTTTTTCCAGCACCATTTATTAAAGAGGCTATCTTTCTTCCAGTAAACATGTTTGACCCCTTTTTCAAAAATAAGATGGTTGAGTGTGTTTATCATTGTGTCTCCATCTTGTAATATGTTCCACTGGTTCTTAGTCTGTTTTATGTTTGTTTATTTGTCTTGCTGATTTTATCATAGTAGCTTTATAGTATAATTTCAAGTTAGGGATTGTGATGCCTCCTGCTTTGGCTTTCTGCTCAGGATTGCCTTGATATTCTATGTCTCTTCTGGTTTTAAATGAATTTTAGGAATGTTTTCTCTAGATATGTGATGTATGCTAATTTTTTTAAAAATTGAGATTGCATTAACGGTATAACAGTTTTGGGAGTATTGCCGTTGTCACAATGCTGGTTCTTCCTATCTATTACCAAGGAATATTTTTCCAATTTCTGATATCCTCTTTAATTTTCTTTTTCAGAGTATTATAATTTTCAATATGTAGATCTTTTACTTCCTTTTTTAGACTGATTCCTAAATATTTCATTTTTTCGGATGCTCTTGTGAAGGGTGTGGTTTCCTTATCTTTCCTCTCAGTGAGTTTGTTGTTTGTATACAGGAATGCTATTGATTTTTGAGTGTTGACATTATATCCACCTATTCTACTGAATTTGTTTTTTAAATCTAGAAGCCGTTGGGTAGAATTTTTGCGGTTTTCTATGGAGAGTATCATGTGATCTGCGAACAATGATAATTTCACTTCTTCCTTTCCTATCCTTATTCCTTTTTTTCCTCGCTATTGTCTAATTGCTCTGGCTAATGTTTCCAGAAATATATTGAATAAGAGTGGTAATAGTGGATACCACTGTCTTGTTTCTGAATTTAGAGTGAAAGCTTTCAGTTTTTGTTCAGTATGATGTTGGCTGTTGGTTTGTCATACATAGTTTGTATTAGATTGGGGTAAAGACCATCTATTCCAATTTTATCTAGGGCTTTTATCATGAATGAGTGTTGGACTTTATCAAATGCTTTTTCTGCATCTATTGAGATGATCATATGATTTTTGTCTTTGGCTCTGTTGATATGATACATTACATTTATTGATTTGTGCTTGTTGCATCATCTCTACATTCCTGGGATGAATCCCACTTGGCCATGGTATATAATATTTTTCATGATTTGCTGTATTCTGTTTGCTAGCATTTTGTTGAGGATTTTTGGATCTATGTTCATTAGGGAGATTGGCCTGTAGGTCTCTTATTTGGTTGAGTCTTTCTCTGGTTTTGGTATAAGGGTAATACTTGTCTCCAGGAATGAGTTAGGGAGAATTGCTTCCCTTTCAGTTTAATTGAAGAGTTTGAGGAGTATTGGCATTAAATCATCTCTAAATTTCTTACAGAATTCAGTAGTGAATCCATCTGAACTTGAACTTTGCTTTGTTGGTAAGTTTTTAATTACTTTATGAATTTCATTAACTGATAATGGCATACTCAGAATTTTTATATCTTCTTCTTGAGTCAGCTTTGGTGATTCATATGTTTCTAGGAATCTATCCATCTCTTCTGTGTTTTCCATCCTATGTATTGATGATCTTCTGAATTTCCACAGGATCTGTAGTGATTTCATTCCTCATTGTATGAATTTGAGTTTTTCCTTTTTTTTGATAAGCTTGGATAAGGGTTTATCCATATTATTTATTCTTTTGAAAGCAACTCTTTAATTCATTAATTCTTTTTATTGTTTCTTAGTGTCCAGTGTGTTAATTTCTGCTCTGATCTTTATAATTTCCTCCCTTGTATGGGCTTTGGACTGAACTTTCTCTCCATGTTTTAGAAGCTTATGGTATAACAATAGGTTGTTTATTTGTGCTTGTTCTGTTCACCTGATGTGAGAATTCATTGCTATATAAATTTCCTTCTTAGGACTGCTTTTATTGTATCCCATAGGTTCCAGTGTATTGTATTTGGATTTTTGTTGATTTTTAGATATTGTTTAATTTCTTCTTTTATTTTATCTGTGACCCATTTGTTGTTAAGCAAGGTGTTATTTAATGTCCTCATGTTTATGCAGTTTTTACGCTTTCTTTTGCCATTAATTTCTAATTTCAGTGCACTATGGTCATATAATATTCATGGGATAATGTCAATTCTTTTGCATTTATTTAAGCGTGTTCTACGGGCTACTAAATAGTCTACAGAATGTCTTGTGTACACTTGCAAATATGTATTCTGATATTGTTGGATGGAACACTCTGTAAATGTCTACTAAGTCCATTTGTCACAGGTTTGGTTTAGTTCTGGTATTTGCTGAGTTATTATCTAGTTCATCTATCTCTTTGTGACAGTGAAAAAGGTTCACTGTTACAATGGTGTTATTGCTTAGTTGATTTTTCATGTCTTAATATTTCTCTTATATTGGTGGGTGCTCCCATATTTGGTGCACATATATTTATGACAATTATCTCTTCCTCTCACATATTTCCCCTAAGAAGTAAATAGTGACCTCTATCTCTTTCAGTTGTCCTTGGTTTGAAGCTTACATTGTCTGCAAACAGAATAGCCACCCTTGCTTTCTTCTTGGTTCCTGTTGCATGGAGATTGTTTTCCATCCTTTAACTTTCATGACCGTGAATATCCTTTTGAGATAAATGTGTTTCTTCTGTACAGCATATTGTTCTATTTTGTTTCTTGATCCATTCTGCCAGTCTGTTTCTTTTGATTGGTGAATTAAAGCCATTTACATTTATGGTTATAACTGATATATATATTGGCTTATCTTTGTCATTTTTTTTACTGTTATAGTTTCCTTGCATTTCTCCTTTGTTTAACTCCTTATTCTGCCTGGTGGTTTCTGATGTTGCTTTTTGATGTACTTGGAATTGTGATCATTTTTATCTGTATCTAGAATATCTTTTAGTACTCTGTGTAGGGTTGGTTTGATAGTCATGAATTTCTTCTGTTGTTCTTTTTCATGGAAGTATTTATTTCTCCATTAATTTTGAAAGATAGTTTTGCAGGATCCATCAATCTGGGGTGGGATTTGTTTTCTTTCAGGACTGGAAATACTTCACTCCAAGCTTTTCATGACTTGAGGGTTTGTATTGAAAAGTGGAACATAATTCTAATGGGCTTTCCTTTATAGGTGATCTGTTTATTATCTCTAGTGGCTTTTAATATTCTGTTTTTGTGCTGGCTTTCTGGAACCTTGATAATTACATGTCTGGGTATATATTTATTTTGGTTATGGCTTTTTGGAGTTCTATATGTCTCACTAACTCTATGTTGGATTCTGTTCCCAAGTTTGGGAAATTTTCTGCTGTTACTTCTTCAAATAGCCTTTTTATGTCATTCATGTTGACTCTTGCTTTTTCATTGACACCTGTCAGTCTTATATTGTTTTTCTTTGCATCATCTTGCAGCTATTGAGTTGATATTTCCTGGGCCCATATTATTTTTATGAGATGTTGCCTTTCATGATTGCTAGCCACAATCTTGTCCTCAAGGTATGAAAATCTATCTTCAGTTTTCTTCAGGTGATTTTTCCAGCTTTTGATGGAGTTTTTAATTTCCTGGATATCTCTTTGAATCTATTTCATGTATTATATTTCATCTTGTGTTGTTCACTCAAGGTTTCTATCAATTTCTTCTGTTCCTCTATTTTTTATCTGTCTCTTCTCTAGATATGCTGAGCAATTTCTTCATTATGATGATCATTTCTTTTTTTACCTGAGAGATTCTTTCTGATCTGATTTTCTCTATACCCTCATGGGTTTGTTCTTTACTTCAGTTGCTATCATTTCAGAAATTTCAGATATGTGTCTTCCAAATTTTTTATGTTGATGTCTTCTGGACTTGTTCTGGGTGGGCTAGAGTTATCAGATTACATTTTGCTTCTTCATCTTGTCATTCTCTATTAAAATTTTTAAAAATTTTGTTTTCTGTGATGATCTTTGTGGGTTTTTCTAGTAGGTAGCTATAGCTCTAGTATCAAGGATTGTGAGGAAAAGTCCGTTCTTCCAGGATGTCTTCTGCATATGGAAAGTTCTTGTTTTATGTCTGTCTCAAGATACTACCTTCCCAGGGGCTGAAGATATAGCTCAGCAGCACAAGCACTTGCCTGGCAAGCGCAAGATCCTGAGTTCCATTTCCAGTACCTAAAAAAAAAAATGTACTGATACTATGTTCCCAATTGATTAAGAATAGCATGTTTGTGTCTGTTTGGTTCAGTCCCCAGACCTTTCGTGAAGTGGTGAGGTTATTACCCCAGAACTTCCCAGTATTGTCATAGAAGGCAGAAGAACTGATTACAACAAATATGCCTTCCCAGCTAAAGTAGTACAATTAGCAGTAACAGTAGCACCAAACACAATTTAGAAACTAACAGTGGTGGTATTGATTTTGTATTTAGATCACTGGAGCAAATACTATAGTTATACAACAGCTACTCATATGTTAGGAGTTCGTATGTAAGGTGTTTCCCTTTGGTAGAGTGGGGAAATTTTGGGAGGATAGTGAATAAAACAAAAATAACAGGAGAGGAAGTAGAAGTAAGGCTGGAGAACCAAGTTTTGTCATGCCAGGTTAGGGAAACTAGAGAAGGGGGTAGAAAAGAAACAGTGAAGGGGCATTTGAGGGATTATCTGGATATGGTCTCTGGGTTTTAGAGGCAGGATTAATTTTTTATGTCTGGAGTTCTCCCCAGCCAATTAGAAAAGAGAAAAGAAAGAAAAAGAAAAAAATCTGAAAAAGGAAACGAAACAGAAAAAGAAAGATGCAAACCAACATAATACAAAATTAAATTAAATTAAATTTTAGAAAAAAGACTTTTTAAAAAAGTTAGCGTGCCCCCCTACCTGTTTCTGTTCTGTGTATCTTTGTCTCCAAGCACAGTGCTGGGTCACCTAACTTACCGCCTGTTGGCTCGTGTTTCAGACTTCTCCATCTCATTAATTTTGTATGTCCATCATGCGCACCCTAATCGGGGTCCTACTGTGTGGCTGGTGTTCCCTAATGGCCTGGGCCCACTGATGCAAGGGGAGGCCCCCATCACCTGGATTCCTCTGGTGGAGCTGGTTGCCAAGTCATGGATTCAGTGCCGCACAGGATATTCTCACGCCTCTAGTTCCAGCTGCCCATTGTGTGCACCTTGTCCAAGGTCCTTTTGTGCTGCTGGCATCGCTGCAGGTCTCTAGGTCACTCCCCTCACCCGTGCCATCTGGGGCTATAAGAAGAGAGGGTCACGCATTCAGACCCCCCTACCCAACCACACCATCCCAGTGCCTTCTCTTCTTTCCTGTTTTGTCTTGTTTTGTTTTGAGATGGGGTTTCACTATGTAGCTCTGGCTGGCCTTGAACTCATTTTGTAAGCCAGGCTGGCTTAGAACTCCTGCCTCAGCCTCCCAAAAGCTGGGATTACAGGTGTGTGCCACCACATCCAGCCGGTAGTAGTTTTCTTACATTGTTCTAGATATTCTGAAAATCATAATAAAATGGCATATAGGTTATGATTGTTGACATATATAATTGTTCAGTTTTTATAAGTTGTAAATCTGTATTTTTAAAGTCATGAGCAGGCCTGGAGTCTTAATAGATAATCATGTGTTTTGCAAGTCATTAGCTATATTCTCCTTAAGAATCATAAAATTTTAATATTTTTGCTCATATACCAGCTCTATCAAGACAGACTTCTTTCATATTTTTTGAGTTACAATTAAACTATTTTTGCTTAAATTATACACACACTATATATATATATATATATATATATATATATATGATTGTATTTTACTTGTGAGCTTGAAATTTTTGCAGCTGAATTTAAAAGTAGTAAAATAATGGTAAGAAATTTTTTCAGAGAAATATAATTTAACATTAGCAGTGCATCAACTTTTGACTCAATGATATTTTGAAAGGCAAATTATCATTTTCATTGGAGTAACTATTAACCAGAAGATCACACCACAAAGGCAATTCTAATGTCTGTTTGCATATTTCAAGGACAAGAATCACACAATGTATGATGCCTAATTCTTTGACTGGACTAAGGTACATATAAAACCTATGTATGAAAATCTGTTGTTTTTAGAGATTGTACATGTGACCTGTCCATTGTTTGCATGTGAAATTAGTTTACAAATTGGCTTTTAAATCTAAGCAAAAGAACAATTCAAGTAGACTTTTAGTTTTCACACTGGCATATCTGCCAGAACGGGGGTATGGTGTGCTTATTGAACATGTGGCCCAGTTCATCCTACCTATTCTGTTTTGTGTTCTCTAGGGGAGGAACCTCATTAGTGATAAGACAAATTCGAACTACAGCATTCACTTAGCTTTTTAAACTTTGAATGCTATTGAAGAATATAAAAATAAAACTGGATATTATAGTGCAGCAGTCGACATTCTTTAGACACTGGATACATTATACCCTTTGTAAGAATTAAATGTACACCTGATATTTTAACAATTAAATTCCCGATGTGTTATCTATGACATAAATGAAAGATTATTAGACTTAGTTATAATTCAGAATTTTTTTTCAGAACCCTTATTACATTTCCCGATATAGCCTATTAATTGCTTTTGTTTCACATTTTATGGCAGAAAAATCAAATAAGAAACTGATGTGTTGCTTCATGGTAAAATTTTTAAAGAATATCAAAATAAATGTTAGTTTTTAAAAAAAAATCCAAAATTTTAAAGAATATAAAATTTTGTTGTGATACAGCTTACAAAATAGCACTTCATTGTAGTAAAACTTGCACAATAGCAAAATATCAAAATGTGAGGAGTAGCAAAATAGCAATATAAATACTTTGAAGAATATGAAGGGAGTTACCATAGCTGTTAGTGGTGTACAGTTTTAGTACTTTTCTTGTTGCTGAGACAAAATACCCGACACCCAAAGTTAAAGGATAAAAGGTTTATCTAAACTCGTGGTTTGCAGAGGTTTCAGTTTATAGTCATGTGGTTGCAAGACAGGGAGGCACGGCAAGGGGGCATCACAGAGGAGAAGCAGTCAATGGCTTGGCAAGCACAAGGCAGCAAAGTAGCACTTGTGAAGCAGCTGCAGCAAGCCTCCCTTTCCCTTTTATCCCATCCAGGCTACAAGCTTTTTGGGTCTGGCTTACCCATTACTTACACTGAGAACTATGATAAACCAATTAGTGGACTAATCTAGTACCACACACCCTTAATCCCAGTATCACAACCCTAGTCCACATTCACACACACTAAATCCAGCCACCTCTAAGAAACCCCACCTCTGAGCACATGAGGCATTGGAGGAACATCTAGATATAAGCCCTAACGTATACTGATTACATATAGTGGTCATTTTCAATGTTACCTTTAGTTACTTGTCCTGGGAATGTGGAAAGTATCCCAGTGTAGCAGCGCAACTCACGTCCGTTATTCCTTTATCCTTGTATCCATTATCCAAAATGTGTTCCACTTAGTATTCTTCTAGGATTGTGATTTAATGTTTGATAGCATAGTTTTGTACAATATTTGACAATTAGTAGAGTTTACATATAAATATCAGGAAAGAAGAAATATCACACATTTTTATTTCCTTATGAAAGAACTAATTGTATTTGTACTCAAATATCCTTGGAGGACTTATGTACATTAGGGAGCTTGCTCATGTCATAATAAACTCTACTCTTTCATGGTCTGGCTGTATTCATGTATTCATTGTGGCATAGTTTAAATTGCTGCACCGTAGTCAGCCTTGGTCCTCTGCGAATAGATGATTTTCCTAAAAAAATGGAATGGGTATTATTTTAATAATGTTAAATAACATCATAAATATATTTTTGAATAGGCAAATTAGTTTGACCATTGCTAACCATGAAGAAAGTATTTTCCCATTGCCTTAGGGCCTTAAACTGATGGCTGCATCCTAAATTTGAGATGGAGCTACAATAACATGTCACTATGACTACCGGAATTTGAATTTGCTGTTATTAAGGGGAAGCTTATAAATTCCCAAGACAGTGAGATGTAGAATCTATCAAGTAAATCCCTAACTGCTCCTGTGGGAGCTAGGAGGAAAGCCCTGTAGATTTTAGTATTATTTCCCCGACTTCAAGATGGCAGATAGGATGATTTGACACTTTTTTCTCTACAAAGAAGATAATGTCATAAGTAATGATGCCTTCTGTACTGCTGGTTGAATTTATTATGCAGAACAAAAACTCTCTCCTGCCTACAACAACCATCGGCCCACAGTGCCTCGAAAGTCAGCCACCTGGGCCAAGCATGCGTGGACTTGGGATCTGCTCCTGGGCAGCATCTTTGCCCTGACACCTTAGCATTCTGGCCCCATCACATGGAATTGTTACTGATGGATCTAGCCTGCTTCATGTGATCACACTGCCACGTCTTTGTACATGCTGATCCCTCTCTTGGGAGCCTACTGGCTGCTTCCGTCCACCTTTCAATTCTAGGAAGTCATCTTTTCTCCACCAGACTGGCAGTTATGTCAGGCTAGCAAATCTCACTGGCTTCTCTGTCTCCTGTGTCATGCATGGCTTTCTCAGTACACGTTTGCAATAAAAGATGGGCATTACTCATTCTTTACAGTCATACCTTGGTAATTGACTGCTTTCAGATTTGGATTTAGGACTTGACACACTGGACACAAAATTTTGCCTCATACTCATCACTTGCTTGTTTGGAAGCACAAGCTAGAACTTACGGATGTTACTTGCCTGTGATTCACTACCTTTCGCAGCCAAAACAGTTCGCTTGATACTTGTGGTTTTGGGTACTTGTGGAGCCTTCTGGAAGCAAGGTACTAAGGTACCAGTATATTTACCAAATGCTAAGGTACCAGTATATTTATCAAACTATCAAGTTGAAACAGTTTACCCAAAATCGTGTTTGTTTGTTTGTTTTTTTTTTTTTTTGCTGTACCAGGGATAAAAACTCAGGACCTTGTGTGCTTATTCCACTGAGCTATATCCCCAGCCCTCGTGGTTTGTTTTAAAACCATAGTGTAAAATTAAAACAATTTACCCACAGTTAAAGGTAATTATTTGTAGGTAAGAAATTAGAAGCCTCCTGACCATATTTTATATTTATTTAAATGTACCAAATTTGCTTACATTTCATATTGCATTAGGCGCTTTCGATGCATTAGCTTAGTTATCCCAGTAACCAGTTGGGGCGGATTTTATACATATATTAAAGGGACTGACTGACTGGACACACAAAAGACGGGCAAGGTTGCACATGTGCCCGAGTGGTAAAGGAAAGATGCCAGAGATTCAGGGTCCTGTGCCGTCTTTCTTCATACTACATTTAAAGCAAGTGATTCATTTGGGTTTGTGAGGACTCACTGTGCACCTATGTTAGCCCCCCTTTCCTAAATGAGTGATTTCATCTTCGTATCTGACATACAGCAAACAGTAATGGACCCTGAAGTTCTATTTCTCTCGAGACGATCGCAGTCTGGCTGGGGATACAGCTCCAAGGCACAGCGCCTGCCTGGCAAATGCAGTGTCCTGAGTTCAACTCCCTGTACCAGAAAACAACAAGAAAAATGGTAGCAGCCTTCAAAACTAATAGATTTGTATGAGTAAGCGTATGTACTTGGATATTTTTAAAAGAATAAATGACATGACCTTTGGGAAAACATTCTCATTTTTATTAAAAATGTATGTGCTTTTTGTTAAATGTGAAGCATTGTCCTGTCAATCTACACAGGTCAACGATGCTGCTGACCACAATCTGTCTCCTTTCTTACAATAATACTGTACTTGAGGTAAGCGCTTGTTCATGTTTTTTTTTTAAATTTTTATATTGTACTCAGTTTCTACTTAAGGAAAAAAATTGTGCTTATTTTCCAAATATTCCAAAATATTTTGTAAAGGGAAATGTAGTCAGGGTTTACAAAGGAAACAATTTAATATAGGATGTATAATTTATAGGATTATTTTATAATGGTCACCCAAAGAATCAAACACAAAAGAGTGAAGGAAATCTGCCAGACGTAGAGAAGACTCAAAGAATCCACTTGATGGCCTGGATCACACGGCAGTGTCCTTCATGAGTCGATCTGAAGACCTAGAGCCCATGACAGTGCCCCCATGAGTCCAACTAGAGGTGTAGAGCCCTTAACGATGTCCCATGCAAGTCTGCGTCAAGGATCTGTGCGGGGAAGCCCTAAAGGTCAGCTGTAGGAGCTAGAAAGTCTGTGCCAGCGGGATGAAGGATCTGCGCCAGCAGGTTGAGTTACCTGCCCTGGAGCCAGGAACCAATGCTCAAAGGAAGGACCAGAGCTACCCCAAAATGTACTACAGCCATCCTCAGCAACAGTGGGGTTGATGAGACAGCCGAGTTCGTACCAGGAAAGCCAGCGTGTCAAGCTTTGCCAGGAGAACCAACAAGCAGGGCCTGCTGCTCTTTGGTTCTCCTTTTTATTTTGTTGTAACAATCCTCAGATGTGCCCTCCACACCCGGCCCCACACTACTTCTGTTCAGCTGGGTGTTACAAGTTGACCACCAGTTGTCAATCCGCCAGAGTAAACATGCATATCACATATTTTGTAATCAGGTATTGCAATCCATGGGGTCATGAATTACACCTGAAATTTTAACTTTGGTTTCTTTACTGAAATCTGAGTATGTTAGCATTCAAAATAGATCTTACGTGGCTTGTTAGGGTCAGTAAATGAGTTAATACTTAGGAAGTTCGTAGAACAATCTTAGCATATTGTAAATGCTCAATAAATGTTCACTTTGATATGTTTCTTCCACAGGTTTTTAAATGAAGTGTTTTCAGAGAGTTTAGTTGCCATTTGATGTCCACATGTGTTCATGTTTATGTGAATGTAGTAGGGTTGATGAATTCATTTTTATAACATGAAATTTCAGGTTCAGTTCCTCTTTTCCTTCTCTCAGTACATTCTCCTTTAATCCTGGCTTCTTTGTTAAGAAGAAAATGAATTTTAAAAGATTTGTGAGGTTTATGCTTTCTTTTTACTGTCTTATCTGTAATCACTGCTGACAGATAATAATTCTTATATTCAATGTATTAATTGAGCAGAGATGGCTCCTTTATTTACTCTGGACACTTCGTAAATATTGGTTAAATGAATCCATGATGGAGCAGTAATGCACTGGGTTTCTGGCTTCTTGACCTTTCAGAGGCAGGAATTTAGAGTTTTCTCAGAGCTCATATACTTGAGCATAAATTGTGAAATAGAAATTCCGCTCCTCTCCCTCCCCAACTGAGAAACCGTTATTGTCTATGTGAGAGCTGTAACATTCTCCTGATAAAGTAGATATAAAGGTAGAATCTAAATGCGAGACAATTTTAAAAATAGCTCCTTTGTATCTAATGCAGTTTTCAAGTAATTACCTAAAATTTCAGAAGCAACCTAGTGAGCAGGCGGTATGTGCTGCATAATACCGCGAAGAAATGCACAGTGATTCGCATCACCCTCGCTGAACTAGAACCACTTCCTTTACTTCTTTTCTATAGAAAGAATTAAAAAGTATCAGAAAGTTTAATGCAGTGATTTAATACAGAATCACTGCCTTCTTCTATTTTAAATGCCAGAGTATTGAGTAATAAAGTCAGAGTAGTAAATCGGGGTCCTTGGCTCCTTGAATTTGAAGGACAAGGTGAAAAGCCTTTGGGATAATGTTCCCTCGGCTGGTGTTTGGAACATTAACCACACTTTTGTTTGTTTAAAATTCAGAACTCTTGAACAGTATAAAAATGAACGTTGCCCAAATTTGGAAACACGTGGTTAGCTTCTTCTGGAAACCAAGATGAGGGGTGTGGTCTCCTTTATTCCTGAGATGACAGCCCACGGGAAATTTCAGCAGCAATATTTTATTGTAATAAGATCCACTCACAGCATATTCAGTCTTATTCTGGGTGAGAGCTGAGTTTGACTAAAGAAAATCACGTCCTTCCAAATGAAAATGAGCAGATGTACAAAATGAACCTTAAAATTCGTCTCGCATGTACTGCTCCCTGCAGGCACCATTTCACCATCGTAGTGTAAGTAACGAGAGTAGCAAGAAAAGCTGCAGCATCATTTTTAAAAGTCACTATAGATGTATTAAGGGATTTGAAGGAACAACGGTGTTCAGAGAAAACTGCCGCTCTGTAGAAATATGCACAGAAAATACTCCTTTGTAAAAATCATTTTACCTTTAACGTATTACATCATTTTAAAAACTGGGAAATCTTTGTATCGAGCATAGTTCTCTCTCTCTGTTCTCTAACTGATGTCATTATGGCAATCATGTTAATCTGCTAGGTAGTGTAAAGCGCTGCTCTGTGGCCGCTTCAGGACAAAAGTGCTCTCTGTTCTTCCTCAGCTAGCTGAGCTGCACATCATGCATGGTCTTGCAAGCAGGGGTTTAGTCTGCGCTGATCAATGCATTCAAAACCCTTTATTTAGCAAGATTGATATGGTGTAATGAAGTCTGTCCAATTCCCTTCCAAGCATCAGTGTGTCTTTTTCTATTATAAAGCAAAATCAAAATCTTTGAAGTGTTTTTTTTCTTAATCATCCAGGACAGAGCAACACTTAATGAGACTCCTAAAAACAAGGTTGGCCAAGCTCATGCCCCAGTTCCTCCAAAGCATGTCCTCTGTAATAATGGAGAATGAGCAAACAGAAGTCACTGAATTCAAGGAAGAAAAATAATGGTGTTAAGCTGAATACTGCTTTCATGAATATCTGTGCCTTGGTCACATAAAATGATTGCTGTTAAATGCCTTTGAATAGAATCACTTTGTGAAATTATGCCCACAGGTTAGCTGCATACTTATTAAAAACATATATGGGTAATCATAGCATTTGAAAAGTGATCTTTCAACTTTTAATTTAATATAGTTTCTGCAGCATGAATAAAACAAAATACAGTACTTTTCCTGAGTTTTTGTGTTTTGATTGGAACTTTCTCTTACTGAGACTTTTAAATAGTGTTTCTATTAGCTTTGAAAGTATTTATATTTTTGTATAATATTTTGATTATGTGATATATCGGTGTTCTAACACTTGCATCAAGACAGGCCAAACTGAAGCCTGAAAATTGATCCCTTATATAAAATGTTAAGACAGTTTGTCACCTCATTGGCAATACTGCATCATAATACATCTTTTACAAACTTTTATGATGACCTAAAAATGTCCTAAGATTTTATTTGCTTGAAAAATCTAGCTTGATAATTATTGTAGATATTAAAAGTTATTTGGTTTTGATGTATGGTCTTTAAGTAATTCAGCTGATGTCCAGTGGAGAATATCTGTTTCCTACTGTCTGTTTTACTAAGTGTTGTAAGAACATGTTTATAGTCACAGATATTAAATGTTTATGTTCTTAGGCATTAAGAATGAAGGACATGTAATCTGCCAGAAGACTTGTGTTTAAGAAAGTCTGCAAAAATTACCTTATAAGGAAATTATCTAAGACAATTTATTTCTCTGTTTTATAATTAGAAATCTTAGTACTTTCTTTAGTTAACCATATTTTATATAATTGAAAGCTATTAGAGTTTTAAACTTGGAAGGAATTTTGCAGATTTTATAGTTCCCCTCCTACCACAGAACCTGATAATTAAAAATGAAATTTGACTAAGTTAATTTATGTTTATTTTGCTAATACAGAAAAATGAACCTGTTGAAATATTCTCCATAACAGGAGCTACTGTGATGATGAATACAGCACGCCCCCCCCAAAAAAAAGAAACACGTTAGAGACAAGACAGCACCTCTGAGCACCAGTGTGCACAAATACTTACGCACAAATGTGAATAGGAATAGTTTTGCTTCTCGTGCCTTTTTTGTGAAGTAGTGGGGAATTGATGCACACACTGATGGTGGCAGGATTAGGGCATCCTTGACTGCTACTTAATGTGGTGCAGGCTGAGATTTCCTGACAACATGGCATTTTCACAGAGCCTTAAAACACAGTATGTGTTTTATCCCCTTAAACCCCCTGGGCTTTCTGGTGGGCGTTTTTCAGATGTGGGGTAGTAGGGAGAGCAGGTAGCTTAAGAGGTTGAAGGTTTTAAGTATCAGAGAGCAGAAGAGCGCTGGAACCACTTAACAAAGTAAGGAAGCACCTGGACCAAAAGTGCCAGTGAGAAGGGAAGACCATTCCCACTGGCTGCACTTCTGGCCTTGGCTCTGCTGAGGAAAGTATTTGCTGTTCTCAGACCCACCCAGCTGTGTATACGATATATAACATTTCTCTCCCTTCCCGCCACCACCTTTCTACTCTGCCTTGCTTGCTTTTCTCCTTATATTATACAACCCAGTCCAGTGGCATTGCTTTATGCAGCCAGTTAGTTAGATAGGTGCTTTGATCTCGCCAGCTAAATCTTTTATGTAAAAGCACACTAATGTGAATATGGTTTTATTTCATGGGATTCTGGTGACCTTGTTTTGTTGTCTTGATCTTGGGCCCTCCATCAATACTCAGTTGATTTCTACTGAGTTGATAAAAGAGGATAAAGAACGTAGTTGTTGGGAGATAAGGAAGGGAGGACAGCCAAAAACTGTGACTTGGGCCTATAGTTATGAAGATGTTTGGGGACCTAAAATGTGAGAGCTGGTCCTTGAATCTGAGCCGTAGAGAAAAGAAGGCAGAGGACTGAATTGTGGGATCCAACTACGGGACTGAAGGAGGTTAGGGAGAAGTCGGTGAGCATGAGGGCAAAGGAAATTTCAGAAATTACAGAACGACCAAGGTGTTTAGAGTATTGCACAGATGCTGAGAGAGTGGGAGGGGGAAATAATGAAAAAGTCACATTTAGTGAATGGGCAGTCTTCAAAGCTCTTTCAAAATAGTTCAAAGAGTGGTTAAAGTGAAAATATGCGTTTCTTTATGAAATTGTGTTTCTTTATAAAAATGCATTTCTTTACTCACATGTTTTCACATGTCACTTGGAATGATGTGTTGGATATTCAGTTTACATTATTTAGGTGTTTTCTAGTGACCCTTCTCCCCTGAGTAACCAGAATGTGAAGGATTTCTTGTGGTTTGTAGTTAATTGAAAGCTAGTCTTTGGGTAAATCATATTCGAATTGCTGGGTACTTCTGTGAAACTGTACAGAATAACATTAGTGTTTTTCTGTGGTTTCCATGGGTTTTCTCCATTTGTCCTTGACTTGGATTGAGCCTGTTAACTATTAAGCTATCACAGTTCTTTGGGTAGAGTCAGTTTATATAAGTAAATGCTGACACCTTTGACCAGTGGAGCTCTATCTTGAGAAGAACTGAATGCTTGGCAGAGAGTTTAATTTTTAAATCGGGGAATAATTTTCAAAGGAAATAAGAACAACAAAGCAGCTTTTCGAAGCTGAGTAATACCTGCATCTAGGGTGAGCCGTATGTGTTGTCTCAGTGTTTCTTGGATACTGCTCTTCTGCTTTTAGATTTACAATTCAGGCGGAGATAGATGCAGTCAATAAAGGACCATAGGTTCTCTGTCTGACTTAGTCATAAATCATACTTTCCTTTTAAATCTATCTCTTTTACATTACTGTTCATACGTCTTCTTTATAATCGTCATGTCTTCTAAATACAAACAAGCTGGTCAGCTATGTCCTACTGAATGAGATATCAGTTGAGTCATACACAGGACTATAGTCATTGTTCAGCGTTACATAACAGCAAAATTTGGGGGAATGCTAAGTTATATAGAGAATGTACGTATGCACATCTATATTTCTTTTCTGTTGAATGCTCTACAGTTTCTTCTTTCAAGCTTTCAGCTAATCATATTTAAAGTATCCACTCCAGGCATAGTGAGGTCAAGGCCAGTCTGAGTTACAGAACACAACCCTGTCTCAAAAAACAAAACAAAACAAGCAAAAAAACAAAACAAGCAAAAAAAACAAAACATCCCTTCCAGATAAAGAAATATCTTGGCTTAACATCATGATGCTGTCTGGAAACAACTAATATGTACACATGCACATATATACATACATGATGCACACGCATCACAAATGGAAGTCCAGTCATTCTGTATGTGTCAGTGATATGGTTTGGCCAATACAGTTGGGGATGATTTTAAAATAGTAGTTGCCTTTGAGTTGGTTTATGAGGTAAGTAAGGTACAGATGTAGTTTTGCAAAACAGGGATTAGAAAAACAGAATGTGTACTTCTCTTACATTTAACCACAAGGCCATCAGCCTTTCAGAAAAGGTCTCTGTTCTATGAAGTCATCCCGAGGTTTGGGCTTCTTTGTTGTTCTTTTGCTTTGTTGCAGCACTGTCTCCATTCGTATGGTTCAAGATGGCCAGTGGTCATGGTCACAGTCCACGTGGTTGAATGGTAGAGAATACCCTTCTTTGTAAGGCCAGGACCTAGAAGTTACACACATCACTTGTCTTTGTGTCTCATTGGTCAGAATCTTTATAAGGCACATCAACATGATGGAAAGAAGTGCGTTTCTATGAGAATCAGTGTGCCCAGCTAGAACTTCTATTACCAGGCTATGAGGGGAAAATGAATATTGGGGTGGAGCTTTGGCCCTAGAGCCTGCAGAACTTGTGCATGTAAACAGCAGATACGTCGTTTTGTTTATGTGCATTATTACTCACCATCACGTATCAAATGTCCACTCAAATTATGCATAAGACATTTTCAATTTGAAAACACGGCGGTCTCACACTGCAGAACTTGAATAGCTGAGAAATTTGATTGTGTGATAGGTAGCACTTAATGACCGCTGTTTTCTCACAGGTTGGGGGTAGTCTGTTCCTTCTTGTTTCTAGAATATTGGTTTGTTCATTCATTTGTTTGAACTCTGCTAGGCTTTGCGTTGGGTATAACACGAGTCGCACATAAGCCCTATGTTGGGCTTTTATAGTTTTGTGTGAAGCAAGCTTTGATAAAAATGGCTGTACCTGGTCAAAATCACAGAGAAAATTGCCCAAAGACTCTTTTCCCCTTTCAAAAACATGGAGATTGATTTGGCCATATCACCTGAATAGAGCCAGCTTTGGGCCAGGTTACTACTGTGGAGAAATTTTTTGAAGATTCAAATTCTTTATGTTTCCTAAATTACCCTCGCACTTTCTAATGGATTATTGAATTGCTCCTCCTGTGCTCTTCTGGACAGGGTAGCAAATGAGAAAAACACAATTCTGTGTCTGTTTTTCGAAATTTGGGGGAAGTTAACAAAAGTGAATAATTGTTATATATTTATGAATTTTATATTTTTTTTCTTTAAGCAATTCAGAATTAAAGTTGTTCCTGTAATCAGGTGATACCACCTGGATTTTTTAGAATGTCTGCTATGAAGAAAGAAAAGGTTGGGGTTGATACAAATGTCCCAGAATACATCAATAATCATTAAAGTGTGTTGGCTAAGCCTTCCTTAGGGGCACTGTTTGGTTTTTATTCTTAAAATCCAAAGCACAGCAAACTCTGAGGTGACCTTCATACTGCACATACGCGTGCATACACACACGCGCACACACACGTGCATACAACTGAAAAACAAAAAGCAAACACTCATTAACCCTTGAGGACATTATAAACAACAGCAACAGAGATCTGGTCCACCCAGATTGATCTTGCTTTTTAAAATTTTCTTTAATGAGAATTGTTGGTACTTGTCCTTTTGAACAATATTCTGTCAAATTCAGTTGATTATTTCTTTTGCTTATATATCTAATTATATTAGAACAATGTGGATCAATATCAGTGTCACTAAAAACTCTATACAACCGAAGATGAGGCACTTTGCCTGACTGTAGTTACGCCCAGCACATTTGTGGTAAGGTCAGCCTTCGTTCCTAATTCACTTTGTCCTATTGCATTTCTGTCCCTTTATTATTCTCTGCTGGATCTCAGACTACTCTTTGTCTTAGAATACCAATGTATGTGTACATTAATTATTATATAGACAAGTTTTGAAAGATTTTTTATGGTATGGGTAGAATCCTACCATTGCAGAGGGAAAATTCAATAGGGAAAAGCAAGTAATTATAGGTGTTGCCTTACGTTTGGCAGGTGGTAGACAATATTTAAATATAGATGGAAATACCACATTAGTATTCTTTGTTTTTATTTCTAATAAATTAAGTCAGAAGAAACTCTTAGGTTCTGGCAGGCAAAAGCTCTTAAATTTCTCCCCCGTTTATGCCTGTTATTTAGATGACGGGCAACCTAACATAATGGAGAAAGTAATACCGTAGAAGTCAGGAAACCTGGGTTTCAAGTTAGACTTTGCCACTAAAGTGTAACTTTACCACGATATGGAGCATATCCAGGCACCTGTTTTCTCATCTGTAGAAAGCAGGAGTTGCATTTTTGTCACCTCTTAAGATTCCGGTCAGGTTGGTGATGATTATTATCTGGTCACTTTTATCTTAAAACCAATGCAAAATTAAACAAAAAGCATTTTTTAAAGCCATGTTGTACAAAGCAGGATTTGAACACTCATATGTAGTTCAAGTTATCTTAATGCTGCATACCTTTTTAGTAGTTTAATCTCTTTGTAAATCTGTGACTTAGTAGTATTCCATCCTGGTTCCTCAGTTACAGCCTGGAGCCTCTCTCTATAGTATGAGCATTTAAGTAAAATCTCCGAGCAAGATGTCCATGTAAACTTGGTCACCACAGACTCATCAACAAAGTAGCCTCCATGAATGGAGAACCAGGTGCCCAGCCTAGAATGGAGCTCTGCGTCCTGCTGGTTGTGAACATTTGTCCCAGCCCTATCTTTTTTCCTTTAGATCTATTCCCCCAAATCACATGTGTGCTTACATGGATTGGCTTACTTCATTTGTGGATGGTGTTTCCAGTCTCAACTAATCTTATTTAGAACAATTTGGGTGTTACAAGTGGGTGAATGGGCTGTTCTTTGTCACTTCTTCCCCTTTTGGTAGTTGCAGTCAATTTTAATTTGACAGAAATAATGAATTTCAAGATGAGAAAAACAAGTGTGATAAACAAGTCCCTTTCCAACCTTCAAAAGTTACAAGATTTATTTCTAATACATTCTGATTTGTGAGGGCGGAAGAGTACAAAACCAGATTGCGGGGCCATTTGTGAGAGATGAGATTGCTTAATGAACTCTGCACCACCTACAAAATTTGAGTAATCTACTTTCTTTAAAAAAGATGAAACACTGATTCTTCTCCCTTTATTCCTAAGACAGGTACTCATTACATAAAACAAGCATCTGTTCCTCTAGCATACCAGTGTGAACTCTTTCTGGTAGCTCATTATCTTTAGTAGGACTGGCTTAGCACACTAAGTTCAAGTTCCAACTTCGAGGTATTCAAATGTTGGGTATTCAGACATCATGGTATCATGCTGATTCTGTGCTGGGGATCAAAGACAAACAAGGAAATGGTGGTTATTGATTGGTTCTCTATAGAAACCTTCAATGTCAATGACCTTTGGTATCATCTGGTTTTCTCTAGCCTTTTGGGAGTTGTTTCTAAAATTGGCCATTCAGTCTCCACTTAAAAATCTCACAATGATAAGTAACTGACTTCCTACTGAAATAGTTCTTTCCTGGAGAAACTTGGCTTTATACCATGCTGAAATCCATATAGCTTGACCCAAAGCAGCTCCTAAAAAGGGCATTGAAAATAATACATCAGGTTTCATAGAAAAATGTTCCAAAGCACTTAGTAAAATTTGAAATGATATTCAAATATATCATCTATTCTCGTTTTCTTTGTTAAAAGAGAAATTTTGGACTATGTCATCTAGATAGATAGTGGTAGTTAAATTATGGTAGTTAAACTATGTTTTCATCTTGTGATCAACCCCTAACATGTCATCCTTTTTAGTCTAGCAATTCCAGGCCATGCAAATTAAAGAAGAAATGAAATTTCAAAAACCAATGCCTATGAAAGACATTAAATTAGTGCTCCTCACTTTTACTGCCATTGACATTCTGCAGGAGGCAGCTATTTAACATGTGGGGCTGTCTTGTATATTCTAGAGTGTTTAGCAGTGTCCACATCCTCCACACATTCAATACACAGTTATGACAGGCAAAACATCTCCAGTACTCATCAAATGTTACCTGGAGGGCAAAATCGCCGCCGATGAGGACCACTGCATTAACTAAGCAAAACTGATTATCACTGCTTAACATCACAATGTTTGATAGAATAATGTGGCAAACCTCGGCTGATCTAATAAAAATGCATTATTGAAACATTTTGAGATTTATTGATTTCACTTCTTTTGGATACATGTTGACAGATCTAGACTAGAGAGTGTAGGGTGAAGCAGAGTTCAGCTGTCTTCTTTGTTGTAAGAATGCTAATTCACGTAGACATGTTTGTATAAGTGGACATATTAATTTCAACATCAGTTCCCTAGCCATTTGAAACAGCCTGTATTTGTGGTAGCTTTGCTGTTATTATAACCAGGGCTGTGGTCATCTCCCTGTTTATGCTCTGTATTGTGTATCTGGGAACCCTGGTGTCAGGAATTTCTCAGAGAAAGTTACCAGGCATCCATGGAAGCTTGGTCACCAGCTGGGAGAACACACCTGCTCTGACCCGTGCCCGAGAACCCTGAGGAATTCACTGGTTTGATTTCTTCATCTGGGTCACTGATGGGCTTTGAAGTGATCACCCCAGAAGAGTAGGATGATTCACGCTGGGACTTTTCTGTATCTTCCATTTTGGAGGGTTTAGAGAGCAGGGCAGGAATGAAAAGGATATGACTCATGCCCCCTTCCCACATGGTATTTCTTATGCAAGTAATCTATGTGACACTTTGTGGACTGGGGAATCTTTCTCAGTAATTCTTCCTGTAAAATCCTTCAGCTAAAATTTTTACCCCAGGACCCAGCATTGTGAATAACTCTCTATCTAGGTCTTTGCAGGGTGCCACCTTTGCTCTCAGGCTAAATAAAGGTTGAAGATTCCAGGCCTTGCTAGGTGTTGCTTCTCTCTCTGCCCATTCTCCCTCTGTCTACTTCTGTCCCCCTCCCTAGCTCCCCCCCCCCGCCTCCTTTCTGCCTTCCCTTCCTCTTTCCCACCTTTTTTCTTTGCTCCCTAGCACAGAACCCAGGGCCTTGTGCATACAAAGCACATATTCTTTCTTTGAGCCACATCCTCAACCTTCTGGAAGGTTCTTGACAGTGAATTTCATGTACTTTTCCTCCTTGGAGGGCACTGAAACATCACTTAGGAGCCCTGAAACTCAGCGATTTTTCATATCCCTGTGTGGATTGTTGCAGGGGAAAGGTTGATAACTATGAGTTGTTTGCAGACAAAATCTAACCATACTATTCACTGTAATATATTTTTCAAATACTTATTTTTCATTCTGAAAGCAACCTACAATTTAGATGGAGAATAATCATTGATTTTTTAAAGAAAATGGACATGTCTAGCCAAAAATTGCAGTGCACCTAAGATCATGACATATTAACACAGTGACAGTTTCAAAATTCATAGACTTGATAGCTAAAATTTTTCATGACATAGTGACCTAAGTATTTTACTGACACCAAATTCAGATAATGTCACTTCGAGCCGTTGCTTGATAGGTGAGTCATTATTAAGAACCACCTTAATAACTCTACAGTACAGAATTTAAATGAGAAGAATATAATTTAAATGAAACTAAAGCCCGCTTTATTGTTCATCAGTTGTCAGTTTAGGAATAAATTCAAGTAAAAGACTAAAATAACCCACAAATGAAACATTTAGTCACATTTTCTTACTGAGTGTGTTTCTGTGCCAATTGTGGACCAGTGAAAAAATATAATCTGTAATGTGTGCATACAGAGTTGGAATGAATTAGAAATACTTTAGGCTGCAGTTCCCGTGCTCCACCCAGCATCTTACTTGTTGAAGGGTGCTACTATGAAATCCTGTGACATCCAATTTCTTTCCAATTCACTGCTCTTGTTGTAGTCTTTTTCCTTTCTCCTTTCTAGATACTGTCATTATTCTTTAGTATTGTTGAAAAAATAAAAAGCATATCTTCATTTTGCATCCCCGGAGCTTATATAAATTACTGGTCTTTTATGGAAGGTAATTTTTTATGCATGAGGAGTTGTCATTAAAAGCTTTACATAATGCATAGCAGTCATATTGTGTTTTCTCTGACCTGTTTGCTAGGATAACTGTTACTTTAAAAAAAAACCAAAAAACTCTTTTATATGGTTTTCCAAAGAAGGGGATTCTGCACAAGTGCTTACAGTGAAATGTTTTAGTGTTGCCATGAGCCATCAAGTTCCGATGTCTAAATCCAAGTCATCCTTATTTCCTCCGTGCATCTATCTGACCTCCCCTCAGCGGAGAGTGTTTGCACCACTCCCTTTCCCATCATTTCTCACTTTTCCTAGTTTATTAAAGTATTGTGATAAGTATGACCTCTAGTAATTAACTCCATAGATCTTTAAAGGGTCTGTTCAATTTGGTAGCTAGTCGCTCCTGGTGACCCTTCCAATTGTGAAATGTGAGTACAGCACAGTAAACTGTTTATTATATTGATCATTGACTGAAGTGATAATATATTGAATATATAGAGTTAAGTAAGGTACACTAACAAAATCAAGTTCACCTCACCTTTTCAAATCTGAGTTCTGGAAGCTTGAAGATTACAAATGGCAGCTCACCTAATCCTTCCATTGAGCAGCCCTGCTGTATATTTCCTATAGTGTTTTCGTACTTTGCCACCCAGATTCAGTGTTTCACTTGGGGCCTGATAAATATAAATTGTGTGGAAAGAATATTTACTGTCATCGTATCGTATGAATACTATCTAGTATGTTTCTCCGCCCACCCCTAGCATTCTTACATTTTTTTAAATTGGTTTTGGTCCAAGATGTGATCTCTTTAATTCGTGTTGTTTTTGCCTTCAGAGAGTCAGTGTCCACACTCACAGCAGGCCTGGGCCTTTCCTGCTCTCCAGCTGTAGAGATAAGGGGCCATGACCATGGGCTTTGATCTGTGTGTTTGAGTTTGTAAATCTTTTGCTTTGAATGTGGGCGGGGATTCTCAGAAAGTTTTTTTGTTTTCTTTTAAAATAAAGCTTCAGTTATCAATTACAAGATATTTATAAGAGGCTACATTGTGTAGTGAAAGGTGACCAGAAGAAATATTTCTTCTTCCAAACCACAACTGTTAGACTTTTTAAAAGAGTGTTTGAAGTAGTCAGTGAAATAGTACATAGATCTCACAGCCTTTAGCCAAATCCATCACCCTGGTGCCTCCTCCAAAGGAATTTGAGTCTGGCCCCTGGGCTGGCCATTTGGTATCATCTGGGCTTAAACCCCTGTTTGCTCATTAAGATCACACTGTGGAATTCACAGTGTGGAATTCCGCAGGCTGAGACATCACTAACCCATTTTGGGACAGTGAATGTAGAAAGTCAGAAGGTTTTATTTTGGTTCAGTGAATCTGTCTGTGACCGTGGGGCTGAAACATGAAACAAACCAGCCCTGGAGACACAGAGTCTTGCATTTTAGTGGGAGTGATTAGATAAGTGGTCTGCCGGTGACATGGACATGATTCATGATCCAGTGGTGACTAGACTTTCCAAATACTTGCAGTGTACTGATAGTACATTTCTTAAGTGCTAAAAATATCTAACTGTTAACAGCTAATTGTCTGTTGGTCTTATTGTCTGTTACCCTTAAAGGCTAAGGTCACGGTGTCCTTCCAGTTCCGTGGATATGAGAGTGTGGCACAGGTACAGGACAAAAATCCGTATTTAAGTGTTTACTTGTCAAGCTGTTAGTTTAAAATTTTGAAAGTAAACATTTTAACTGCTGTTAAACTATTCGCATTTTATTCCTGTTACTTTCTACTCTTCTTTGCACAGAGCAGAATTGGAGCATTGCATTTAGGAGGACAAAATCTCAAAGATCATCTGCTTCAAGCACTTAATCTTAACTTTTTGTTCATCCGTATACTGCACTTAAAGCACACAACTTTTTCAAGTCTGAGGTAATTGATAGGGTTAATCCATAGTTCAAGACAGTTAGCTTTAGGATGATCAAGTTTGTCTGATCCTTCCTTTATTTTATAAAATGATATGTCATAGATGATTTCTAAGATTCATTTATGCCCTTACAAATATAGCATGGAGTTCTGTCCTTTAAAAAAAAAAACACATTCAGCTGGACATGGTGGCACACATCTGTCATCCCAGCATTCAGGAGGCTGAGGCCCAAGGATCGTTGCAAGTTTGAGACCAGCCCTGGGCTACAAGGTGAGCTCAAGGACAGCCTGAACCACATGGCAAGACCCTGTCTCAAAAAGGTAAATGACATGTTCAGTATTTCCACAAATATGTGTGTGTACGTGTGTGTGTGTGTGTGTGTGTGTGTGTATATAATTTTTTTCAGTCTTTTAAATAGCCACTTCTGTTTCAGAGTGTTGTTAAGTACCACTTAAAATCCAGATGAAATTCGGTGTGGTTGAGCAAGGGACACACGTAGCACATGCTCTGAGATGTATCGTGTACATCCAGGAGGGAGGCTGAGGCAAGTGGCCAGGGCATTAAGATTTAATAATGAGAGCCCTGCTCTGGTGTGTCCTTCGCTGGCAGCATCTGTCTTGCCTGTTTGGTTCTCGGGCCAGGAAGCAGGCCAGGGAGCCGCTGCGAGTTGGCCTCGGGAGTTGATAGGCTCGCCTCCCCCTTGCAGCCCGGAGCCCCAAGGCCGACCTTCTGTCACTTTGTACAGCTGGTGGCGGGATGGGCTGCTTTTTCTTTTCATTCTAATTCCCTTCTCCCATCCCTAAGCCCATTCAGTTTGATTTGCCCCAGTGTCCTACTTCATCCGTGAGGTACATTATGGACAGAGTGTAGCTTGGTAAGAGAACTCGCTACTTAGGGAATAACCAAGTGGGTCCAAGAGGCAGCTTGTTCTCTGTAGCTGGATGTCACTGGCCGTGCCCTGCCCCCTTCTCCGGCTTTGGCTGCTCCAATATATACATGCATAGGCGGCGTCTTCCTGTGAACGCTTGTTGCAGTAAAATAACATTTGCTTTCCCATATATGGGTACACTGTACATGCATTTTGTGCTCATTACTGTCGTCCTTCGTGCGGAAGAAAGGCGCCCTCACTCTACCTTTAGTTTCCCTCTGGCATGTGCAGTCGTCATCCCTGTCTTGATAACTCCAGTGTTGCTTAGGTGGACTGGCCCAGGAGCTTGCAGTGCAGATTCATTATTTCAGGCTTGAAGGACAAAGGCCAAGGCTTTTGTGGTGGGAAAATGCCCTGGTGACCGTTGCTATGAGCATTTGACCGTGGTCAGCTGACACCCTCCCTTGATTCTGTCCTCATTATTGCCCTTTCCCTAAGTTAGATTCTGACTTGACTTCCTGGCTGAAGTGACTGCAGAAATTCTCCCTCCTCCTGGCCCAAACTCAGCATTTCACAAAAAGCCCAGGTTAATTCTCCAGAAATAATTTATGCAGTGAAAGAATGTGGCTGACAGAGGGTCCCGTGTAGAGAAACAGTGTTTTCTTATGTTAGCCTTTGGCTGCGACTAAAACAAAGCAGAATTAACCATGGGATAACGCTAAACAGCGGCGATAACGGCAGAGGCCTGGGTGTGTAATTAGGACAGCGCCAGCACAGTTTCACTTCATGTGTTAACATGGGCAAACCAAGTTCTTAATTCAGAAGGGGAATAAACGCCTGAGTATATCAGGTTATTGCTTCTTATCTCAGGAAAGGACACCATATGGCCCTGTATTTTTATGCTCTTGCCATGACAATTCCTTCCGTCAAAAATGATTTTCTCCAGAAGTTTGGTTTGTAAATTCTTGGCTGATCATTCCACAAGGGAAGAGAACAGCATTTGTTTACAAATAGTATTTGTTAAAGTACTATTTTCCCATAGGAAAGAGGAAGCAACAGCCCTCGCATGTATTGACACTATTGGTGTCCTTTTCGTTAAAATAAGTATATATAATTTTTAAACAGAAGGGCTTTATCTTCAAATTATCTAGACGTAAGGTTTTATTTTTGAAATTTCATATTCTTAAACAGTAAGGAAAAGCATCAATGAGATTCTGACACTAGCTATTTGTGAGATCACCTTGAAGCTAGTACCTGGTCCTACCTTGAATGAGATTGAATTTACAGTAATAAATCAGTTTCCATTTCTTGAGAGTAGCAGTCCAAAATGAGGATCCTCACATGGATCCTCGCTCTATATCTAGCTCCTTGCATCTGTTATGATCATACTTAAAAAGAGATGTGACCAAAGAATTCCACTGTTTCCCTTAAATTCAGTGACTTTTTCTCCTTAAATACTTTGTGAACTATACAAGAAGGCACCAGTACCCTTTACTTTTGAATATTTGAAGATAAAGAAATTCAACAGCTTAAGACTGGATGGCATTCTTTGTTTACTGGTTTATGCCTTGTGAATTAGTAGAACAGCTTGATGTCCTAACAGTGTTAATTCTTTTTAAATAGAAATAAATTACATAGGGTCACAAGTCTACCAAGAATGTATTTGTTTTGTGGGACTAAATACTCTATTTCTACAGAAAATCTTCTTAATTAGTATCGAGCATTTAAAGGATGAATACTCTTTTTTGCTTCTGATTAGCTCCAGTAATAGGGGTTTGTAGTTACAGTAGTTAGTTCTTACCAGTCTAATTATTCTCCCATTGCATGGTGGCCATGGTTCAGATGCTGTTTTAATAAGATTAATCATACTGCTATTAGTACTTGAGAAAGCACTGTAGTGTTGTTAGAGTATTATTTAACATTCAACATGATCAAAGCTAGTGAGTTACACCTGGACAGGAGTTTCATTAGTCTGTCTTTCTTGATTGACCAGGTAAATGGAATTCTGCGGAGTAGGAAGTGGAAAGGGAAGCATTTTACTTCTTCAGAAATTACTTTTGCTTTTAGTTCAGGTTAAGAAAATTTGGAAAAACCTGTTCTGTTCTAACTGCATTTTTGAAGGACCTCTAATGTTTTGCAAACCAGAGTTCATGTGGATAGAAATGCCTGCATAAACCCTTTTAAGTCATCTGCCTAGTACAAAAAAGATTGTGTCAGAATAAACTGTAATTCATAAATTTTTAATTGAAGTTTACGTGAATTAGACATGTACAAATATACTTTTGAAGACTTAGAGTAATCTTAATGTTCTGAAATTCCTCTTGGACTGGTACTCTATTTAACTGTTACAGGACACAAATGTGTCTTTGAGCAGCTGCTTGAGCAGCTCCAGTCTGTCGGGGTGAGTTAGACTTGGCCAGAACTCAAGTGTATGTGATGGTATTTCATCTAGTTGCTATCTTAACAGATGGATCTGTTTCTCCGAGTATTTTGTGGTCTGTCCTTCAGCACTGTCTACATATACCAATGCCTGTAGAGTCCACGGACCAGAAAGAGTTAATGATGCTTCTCTGTAGAATGTTATGTTTCCCACTTTTAAATTTATGGATCAAATAAGCAACCAGTAGTTTTCAGCACTTTCTCAGATCTTTGAAAGTCATCTCCAAAGCCTGATCCAAGGAAAATGAGGCCATTTATCTTTCTAGGGGTTTCTATGCCCTCTCAACACCTATGTGTTAATGGGGTAAGTAAGAGTGGTTTTCACTTCTTGAAACCTGCAGGCTATCAAATGGAGAGAGGAAAAATGAGGAATTTTGCTGCTTCCTCTGTCTCCCAGGTTTTATTGTGGAAACTGTTCAGCCACATAATTGGGTTTAATTTGTAACAGAGGGGAAGATTTATGTGTAAACAAGAAAGTTCTTTGAAGATAAATCTCTTCAGTAGCTATTGGAAAGATGCTGGAGGAAGCCTTGAAGTTTTCAAATGGCCTGGAGTTGGAGGGTTTTTTCGGTTTTCTTCTTTTTTTGCTCATGGGGGCTAGGAAGTGATAATTAGTGTCTTCACTCCAGTCTGCTCCTCTTGCATGTATTTTTTGGCATGCTGACTAATTAAAATGCATAAAGAACAGTTCGCTGTTTTTCCCAAAGGGAAATACACTTCCTTTGACATCTGCCTGCTTTCTTCACCTTCCTTGGCTATCCCTATTTTATTGGCTGCTTATTTACATACTTAAGCACTGTAGTATTCTTGTTTGTAACTCCTAAAGTATTAGCAAAATGAGTCTTATTGGTAAGTGCAAGATTTGTGGCAATAGTTACCAGTAATATAGTATGCATATTGTATGTAAATCAAGTCATTTATTCTGTTCTTGTTGAGCTTTTTATCATTTGCCTTGTGTCATTTTAAGTGACCTTAGGTAACAGTGTGCTTAGAGTCTTTCATATTGCAGTGTGTCGCTGATGGGATAGTTTCATTTTAATACACACATCACCTCCCACTACGTACTTCATCATCACAATAAGAATCACCTAGTTTTTAAGCATGTTAAAGACAGTATTTGTAGGTATTGAGTGTAAGGTGTTAGCAGTCTAGATTGACTGTTTGATTTTAAATGTCTTGCTTCAAAGAACACATTATTCATATGTAAGGGAAAGACATGCTTTATATCGTTGAAATGATTAACTTTGATTTTGTAATCTGGAAGGATACTACAGAAGCAGTGTTTTTAGAAACATCACTACAGTAAGTACACTACAGTAGTATATTTTAGTTTTGCCTGATGGTAATTGTCAAACTTTTTGTGGTTTTCAGTTTTACTATTTGCAAGTTGTTCATCATCTCACAAAATACTTATCATAGAATTATTAGTGACTGCCTGGCTGTGTGTGCATGTGTGTGTATGTATTTCTGTGTGTGTTTAACCAGTACCAAGTAAAAATACTCATTTCTATATAATATTATTTTTTTTATATATCCAAAATATCCAAAAGTAAAATTTTAAACTTTTGTGTCACTAAACTGTGAAAAAATTATCTTGTATTATCTATGATATGGATAATATAATTAAAGAGACTAAATCAAAATTATACATTATTTGTGGGCTTAATTTTGAATTTTTAAAATACTGATATATCTATATCTGTATCTATCTATCTGTATCATCTTGTGGTAGAAGAGTTTTAAAGAGTAATTAAGCCAGAATGAAGGATCTATTTCAGGATTTAGATGCTCTGATAGTCAAAAACAGGCAAGTGACTCATCCTGGGAACAAGAATGTTTACTACTGACTGTTGAGTAGTTTACATGTTACGTGAGATTTTTAAATTATACCTAGAAATTTGTACCCCTAATGGACAACCCCCCAGCCCCCAGCTGAGAAGGTGAGAAGGTCAAACCATCCATCTGGAAGGGAAAGAAAGCTGGCAAGGCGATGCTTCTAACAGAGCTGTAACATGTTTGCCAGTGGTAACTGAATACTGGCAGGAAATTAAAATTTTCAGGCCTCTCACATTCACAGACTCAGAACAGAGAACTTGTGAATTAGCTTTGTGAGTAAATTAATATCGTGAGAATACCATTGAGAGAATGCATTCTACTTATTACCCATCAATTACAACTTCTAGTTACTGTCTTTGCAATAAACCCGCAATTAAGTAGCCCACATGCTGTAGTGAATTGTTGGGAGTATAAGTCATGTGGGGTTAACCAGAAACTTGTTTTATTTCAAACGTTATTTGTAAACATTTTTAAGAACACATTTTGGAATACTGTGGCTATTATGACACACTAATGTATGGAATTATATATATATATATTTTTTAAATAAAAACACAAAAACATATTAACAAACAGACACAAATTAGCATAAAAAATAGTACAGTCAAAACTGATCTACAGACAAGGTGACATGGACTCAATTATATTTTATGGAATTCTATTTTAAATTAAAGAGTATGCACTGATTCAGGTGAATGTTTTCAGAATTTAAATTTCATTCTAGATTTTACAGGCCATGATCCAGAAGTTAAAGGAGAAGGAATAAAGGTTTATTGAATAACTGATATAAATTTGTTGTCAGTTTGAACTTTTCTTCAAAGGTTGAAAAAAAGTTTTCACATTTATGTATAATTAATAGGTTCTGCTTGATATTTTATTTCTTATAGTGAAAAGCTTATATTGAAAGTGATAGCAGGAATTTGAAGTATTCCAGCACTCTAACATTCATGCTTAATAATTTGCTTCATTCAGATTTATTTTGATTGGCATGTGATGCCTATGTTGTATTCTGAAATACCTGAAATCACAACATCTTGGTAAGACTCTGCTCTATTTTTGAATTGTTTTAAATAGTAACTTTAAAATTTGCATTAATTGAAAGGTATCTTGTCATAACATTTGCTTTGTGTCATGAAAGGTTATCTATATTTGGAAGTAACATTTTGGTAAAAAGAAGATTATGGAATATTTATGAACTTTCTCTTTCACAGGCTCATAGGTTATTAGAACAGGAAGGAACTTCATGTCTTTTCAACCACAATCTTCTTGGTTTACTGTTAAAGGAATTGTGTTTCAGAAAGATGAAATGACATGCCCAAGGACACACAGGGTGTAAAAGGAATTATAGCCCAGGACACATAGAGTGATGTAAGAGAAATTGTAACTCAGCTCCTGATCAAGTCTTATTACCATGAAAAATTCTCTTCAGTAGACATAATACTCTTCAGAAGATCATACTCTGAAGCTAGAATGAATGAATTTTATATATCACATAGACCACTATCAGTGCATCTTTACATGTAGTTTTTCCATTTTGTCCATTAGATGTTTGGTTAAGAACCAACAGAATGTTTTGATAACATAATTTGGAGTATTTCCTCTGTATAAATCTATTTTAGTGACTAAAATCCATGTTATAACCAACTGCGATTAATACTGACTGCTTTCTTCAAGAGCCACGGGGAAAAACTCACAGCCCCTTGGCATCAAGAAATGCTGCAGAGCTCAGTGCCACAGGCCACATCTGGTAGAGTTCGCTAGAAAAAGTGCTGTCCGGCTTCCCCTAGACCTTTGATGTTCACACTGTGCAGTCAGTTCGCATATTTTAGAACACCTAAACTTTTAAACTACATTTTAAAATTCTATGTTTTTTGTACATATAAACATGGTGATAAAAGCTATCAGTGGAGCTTAAACTCCTGTATTATTTAATTTAGTTCTTTGCTGGCTGTTACCTGTGTACTCACCCACTTTGCATACTTACTACTAAGTAAGTAGGGAAAACAGGATGCTTTTCCTAGGCAAATCATACACTTTGATGGCTATAATCAGCCCTGATTTATGTATGTATATAAGTAAAAAGTACTTCAAATGATGAGTATTCTCAATATAGCATTGCTCACTCTATATAATATACTTCATGTTTCATTTTAATTTCATTTCAGTTTTTCAAATAAGTAATTTTGGACCACTTTCCACACGCCTTGCCACTGGTCCAACAAACAAACCAAAATGAGGCCGCTCAATGACAATAACTAGATTCAAACTATAAGTTGTAGGATTTTCTATGTTTAATTTATATTAAATGCTTACACTTTTGATTTAAAACGCAAGGGAATAATTGCTTATTCACTACAAAAAAAATATTCTATCCTGTCATTGCTCTTTCCGAAGGTTCCAACTACTGTCACTCAGTGTAGAATTGGGCCATGTGTGCTGTACATGGCCCCCAGCCGGGACTGCAGAGCTGGGTATGGAGACCCAGAAAGCAAAGACTCTACTCTGCAGTCCTTACCCTCTGTTTCCAGTTCAAGAAAAATTTTAAGAAATGATTCTGCAGAGGTGGATCATAATAGCCCAACTATGTTTGAAAATTTCATTTCCTAATTCTTTAGGCATTTTGCAGTCAATCAATTCAAAACACTTGGGATTTCATCTCTTCTTTTAATAAAATCTTTTAGAGAAAAGTTTTATTTCTCTACTAAAATTAACCACTGATTTCCTAGCTGATGGAAAACAGTCGTTTCCTCCAAAGAGAGTGGGGAGGGAAAACTAGAACAAAGGTGAATTTTTTAGTAGACAGTATTTCCACTCCGTGGCGAAGGTGAGTAGGTGTGAAATACGGTCATTTCACTATAAATGTCCGTGGGGAATGGGAACATGCTTGGCTTCCTCTTAAACAATGTGGGAAATAAGAAGAGATACAGGTAGAAATGGAGGGGCCAGAGAAAAAGTGAAACAGTTACACAATAGCTAATTTTGACTCTTGATAGGATTTTCATTATGACCAAAAACATGCCTTGAGAGTGAGGTATTTCTTCTTTCTTACATTGCTTAAGTAATCAAGGAAGTTAGAAATCCTTTTATGTTTAGGTCAGATTTTCATTATATTAGTGCTTCAAGCTACACAACTTAGTTTTCAGGATTCTAGAAACTTGTATTGGTACTTCAGTTCAGCCTTCCTGTGTGTAAAACTAGGGACCCCCAAGAACTGTTATTTCAAGCATTGTCATCAGAGTAAAATGCACATGGATATTAAATTCGGTGAGAGTAAATTCTCAAACGTGTTGTGGTGTATTTGTTTATAAATCGCAGGTGTGGTTTAGATTCAAGTCTCCAGGTGGCTTTTGGAAAAATAAGTTAATAGGGTGCTGTTAGAGCAATGCACCCAGGTGCAGATGATTTTGAAAGGCAGGAAAATTCACCACTAACTTCATTATGGTCCATGTAAATTAAGTTGTTTTCAGTAGGGAGAGAGTCATTTAAATAGCTACGGGGTTATATGACACTGCCAGGGAGGTCAAGGTTATGTGTGTAGTGTACAGCTGTGGAACATGAGAACCTCAAATATTCTTTGGGAATAGTTGAGATTTGTAAATATTGTGAGGAGCGAACTGCTAAGGTATTCCGAGTACAGAATAACTAGGAAGGTATTTGAAACATTAATTTCGGTCACTCCCAGTGGGTTGGAAGTTAAATTTTATGTTTCCAAATCATTATGTCTACATTATGTCTACTGCTGGCATGTTCTAGACAGTTTGTGTTGAGATCACATATGAAATGTCGTAAGTAATATGATGCTGATCTTAGTTAATACATTTTGCAAACAGTTCTAGTCAGTCGTCTTGATGAGGTTCGTCTCTGCTCTCTGCTTTCCTCTGCTCCCCTCCCCTCTCATCCTTCTCCCCTCCCCTCTCTCCACCGCCTCTCACCCTCCCTGTGCTCCTCACCTCCCCACTCTGGCCCTCTAGGTTTATTGAGAGAAGTGGCTGTTGTGGTAACGGAGTCTGGAAAGCCCCGAGATCTGCATGGTGAGTCAGCAAGCTGGAGACCCGAGAGAGCTGATGGTTTAGTGCTAGTCCAAAGACCACTCAGAAAAAGCAATGTTTGTGTTCAAATCTGAAGACAGGCAAAAGCTGATATCCCAGTTCAGAGGCAGTGAGGCAAAGGAATTCTTACTTACTCAAGGGAAGGTCAGTGTTTTTGTACTAATGGAGCTTTCGCTTGACTGGAAGATGCTTGCCTGTGTCAGTGAGGGCAATCTGTTGTGTCAGTCTACAGATTTAAAAACATCCCAAAACGCTCTCATAGTAATACCCTGCATAATGTTCGGCCTTATTCCTGGACACTGCATGATCCTGTCAGGCTGACATATAAAATTAACCTTGAAAAGTGGTTGTCTGTCCAGTGACTGGGACGGTGCTTAACAAACATGAGTGCTTAATGTATATTTGGATGGATGGATGGTTAGATGGACAGACGAATGAATGAAAATTCATGAGAGTAGTTAAAGAATCATAAGTTTTCATATGGAAGTTCTAGAATTACATCTGGTTTTACTAGTTAAAAATCCACAATTTCACAGATGCTCGTTTGAAATATTACACTATTCAAAGTTTTTATTGAAAATATGCATCAAGCTACAGGTTATACCTACCCTTGAATGTACTCCAAGAAACTCAAAAGAGATCTAAACATTTTCTTCTCTTAAATTATGCATCTTTACTTGTTGTTTGCTTCTGTTAGGATTGCAGTCTCAATTTTTCTCATACTTCCATGGCCTTACTTTCATATTTAGATGTCTTAATGCTTATTTTTAATTTCATCTTTACTCATCTTTATATTTAATATTTATCTTCTCATCTTCATAACTCCATTTGGTTTTGGTTGATTTTGTCCTTCTTAAGTTTGTTTGTGGGTACTTGCCAATTACCTTTATTTTTTACTGGGGAGTTACAGCTCTGTAAGTTTAAATTGATATAAAAATGGTCAATGAAAAACTATGACTGGTAACCATATTGTGACTATAAGCATAAAAAGGAGACACAACATCAATATTTTGAAAATAACTTCTATATACTGTATATATCTTAAATCTATTTTCTCTTAATCGGGTCCCTTCACCATAGAATTTTAAAAATTCCTTTCCACCAACCTTTTTAGTTCTTAAAAAATAAATACTACTGATGCTTGGAGGACATAGCTAATGACAAATAACTTATAAACTAACAGTTTTAGATCTTAAAATCTAAAGGAGCATTTTTTATATGGAAGGAGCATATTTTTATTAAAGCATTTTTAAGGGGCATATTTTTGTTAATAGTTTTCTTCCCATAATTAAAAGTTAATACATGTTTGCTGTAGAGAATTAAATAAATCACATTAAAACAGTGATATATTCAACATAATCAAAGCATGATAAATTTACCTTTAAATAGCAGATTAATGAAAAGAAGAAAATGTTCCACTCATAACAGCCACACTTGGCAGTTTGCTGAAGTTTCTATGTCAGTTATATCTGTCCAAGTATATCCTGTGCTTGCAAATATATACCAACAATTTTCCTTATTTGTGGTTCCTGGATCCTGTAATTGTGAGTACATTTACTGAGATTTACTTAGTTCTTTTGGCCCTGTCTTGGATTTTTATGTATATATACAGAGTGACAAAACGTTTGAGTTGCTCAACACAGTTTCCCACCTGGAGTTAAAGAAGGTGACACTTTACTTCCTTGTTTCTGCTCTGAGACTGTAAACAAGTGTCCTTCTTTGCAATGTGCATAGTACAGTCTGTTAATTTGCTGATGATTAAGCTATGTAAAGTGGCCTCGAGATGCAGTACTGAAGTGCTACCTACTTTTCCTAAGTGCCTTGCAGAGAAGATATGTGTGGTATAGTAGCTGACTTTTGTTGAGGCAGCTAAGTTGCTGTTGGCGTTGCATTCAGTGTTATGAATCAACAATAAATATTAAATTAAATGTGTCCTTCAATGGCAGTATAAGTGAAAAAAGATACTGATCAGTTGACAGAAAATATTATGATCAGAGGCTTGCAGGAACCTAACTCTGTATTCTCCCTAGGAACAGTCAAAGTTCAGTGTTTGTAAATTCAGTGTTCTCCCCAATTTAACATCGTCATTAGTCAAAAATTGAACCTGACTGTACATTTTATGCATTTAATGGTATATTTTGAATAATTCTGAGTGTCCATGAATCTTGTTTCATATTATTTTAATCTTTGTAACAAGTCTACAGATGCTGTGTTAGTTTCTCCTACAAAAAACCCTTTAAGAGATCATTTACTAGTGTTCCTCCTCAACTTTTTTTTTGCTATCATATACAAATGCTGAATAAATACACCATAGTTTAATCTTGGTCACTTTAATGATTATTTCCTGAGGGTAGATTTTCTGCAAATGGAATTTTTAGATATAGTGTTAGCAAATCAAGACTTGCCTTTTTTTTTGTACCGAGGATCGAACTCAGGACCTTGTGCTTGCCAGGCAAAGGCTGTGCCGCTGAGTTACATCCCGGGCCCAAAACTTGCTTTTTATAAGACTCATTTTCGATCTGTAAAATATGCTCTCTTCTGCATAAAAAGAAAGTAACAAAAAATTCCATTTTATCAAATTTTGAAAACCTTCATGGGAATATGAAGAATTATGAAAGTTATTTTTGTCTCTTATTTCTATGGGCATTTGTAGTACATATCTTCTAACATATTTAAGCAAAGTACTTCAGGTATAGAGAGACTCATAGGTTAGATATGAATGCTGCTTTTGAAGGGACTGTTACTGTTTTTAGTCAACTCCTGACTTTTATGGAGACTGATTTGACTATTGTGAATTCCAATTTTTTTCAGAAGAACAAAGTTATGTAGTTTTCCTTTCTTTGGAATATTAGAATCATAGTTGTGCAGGCAGGTTAAAGACTGTTCATCGTTACTTTGGCACCCTCTTCGATTGCTTTTTGTAGCTGTTTTGCAATACCTAAATTCAAGAAACAGAAACCCACTACATCTAAGCCATGTAGGTACAGATGCGGATGTGAAGAAGGGACCCCTCTGTCCCCTGCTGCAAGGCAGGGCAGGCCCCCTGCACCTCTCCCGTGAAGGAGACCCTGATGGATGCCTCAGGTTACTGCAGAACAGACCTAAGTGCAGAGTTGGAGAAAATACTACTTTCTGCTGTGAGAACTGAGTGGCTGGACAGGGTGGTACGTGCATGTGTGACACTGAAGGATGACTTGAAAGATATCATTGGAAACATCATCTAATGCCCTAAATTTGCATATTTCTATTATGTCGGCAGATTTTTAACTTTGTATAAGTTCTGCCTCAAGTAAGGAGCATGGCCTAACTTGTTATTCTTTTAAACGCTACTGCTTCCTACAGAAGAGCAAACGTTGATTTTTGCTACTTAATGCTTGCTTACGAATCGTGTATGATATTTTATATTTTTTACATCTCATAACAGAGTTCTGGATTATTTCCCTAGGGCGTTCACGATCACAAGTTATTGACTATATAATATTAGATTATGTCAATATATTTTAATTTAAAATTCTTCCCTAATTTGATCATTTCGTATTTCACTCCTCTTTTGTGTTATTATAGATAATACCAAATAAATAGCTTAAGGCTTGTATCTTTTATTTTTGTGAATACTTTTTGAGAATATGCTCCTCTGAGTAAAATTACGTGAAGCTACATTATAGTTTTATGTATTTTCAGATTGCTTTATAAAAATTTCTTGCTAATTAATAGTATTCCCTACCAGAGTTACATCATTACTGTGTTATGCTTTATTTTTTTTTTAAATCCTACTTTCTACAAGTCATAAATGATATATCAAAGTTACTTTACTTACTTAAAAGTAAAGCTGTGTAATCATTGGACATTAAGCAAGGACCATTTTTTTCTAATACTATTTAATACTTGAATTTTGTCTTGTGTAAAATTGTTGTTCATAATTTTTGGAATAAATATTTGCCTAGTGTAATGTTTCTTTGTTTCACTTAAGATCATTCCAACCTTGATGGAGTTATTCCAAGTTAAATATTTTTATGTATGTAAAATTCAGGCCGCAGTACAGACCTTTATATGTGCAGTGGTGTAGAGGGAACAACACCGCATCTTATTGGGTTCTGACTTGGCACCAGGCACGTTCTGGAGGAAAAATGTGTCAGCATCACGCTCACAATGACCTGTAAAAGAAGCGGGGTTTGTGCAAACTGTTTTATTCCCACATAGTTTATTTTTTGCCATTGGAATGCGTCCAGCTATTCATAGTAATAGGCTCTAAGTTTTATGCCAATTCCTTCATCCTTCTTCAAGAGTGTTTTTATTGTACTTTGTATATATTCGGCCCTGTGAAACATAGTCACAGAACTTTATAATTAATACTTTTTTACACATCCCCTCTTCTAGGTGTTTTCTGAGGAGTGTAAACCCTTGGTCCGATTCTTTTTAAAAAATACTCCTCCTAAACTTTTATTGGATGTCTGAGTAACGTTATTGGGCATGGAGTATAGAAAGCTGAAAAGGCCTGGTCCCTGAGGTCTGGCCGGACAAATGACAGGGAGAGAAGAACCTGAGTCTAGATAACTGACAGAGTGTGGAATCTGATTTTAGAGTGCAGAACGGTCTTTGAGTGCTAAAAAGTATGAGTTGAGGCACTTTATTAAAGGAGCAATAACAAGAAGTTTCTAGAAAAAAACATGGGATACATTCCTTGAAGTTTATTTTCCTGAGCTTTATAGATTTTAGGCTAAATAGGCCTGGCCACTGTGAATCCTCCCCCTCATTGCTTGTAAACCTTAAGACATAGAAATGCAGTATTTGGGGGAGGCAGGAAACTTGGTAGTTGTCTGTTTTAACTCCTCCTTTTTACAGCTGAGGAAATGAGAATGTAAAGGTGGTGTAACTTTAACCAGCCTGGGTGAGAGGTTTTTTTTTTCCAGAAAGAGATTATTTCTGAGTAGTAGAGGATATATATTTTTATAAATATGATGATGAATGTTCCGTGCATCGTTGAACCGTTGAGTCTCAGAGATTGTAATCAGACCCCAAAAATACTGAATTCCACACATAGATGGGCTGCGTCTGGTTGCCATTGATACTGAGTCTGATCGCAGCCCCCAGGACCGCTAGTGCCAAGTCTACCTCTGGAAAGGTCTCTGGCATCTGGACCCTGTGCTAGTTATCATATTTTTATACTCTCTGCTTTTTAAAAAGTGAGATTAAAGTCTACTGTTGAGCTTAGTTACAGCTACCTATGACAAAGACATGGCAACATCAGTATTAGGTGTCGAGTTGCAGTTTTTCAGTACACTGCATAATAAGTAAAGGAATGAGATCGAGTATGTCCAGGCAAATGTAAAATGCCACTGGGCTGGCAGTAGCGGTGCTACTCAGAAGGTTTTATCTGAATCTTATGAAGCAGCCAAGTGTTTTATTGTTCTTGAGAACAGCTCAACCTTTTGTTAGTTGCGCCCCCAACACCACTTTGGTTAGACTTGTAAAGATAAGGACGGATCACTTGAAATCTTGCCAGACAAAGCTAACATAGTGGCCTCCATGTGTGATTAGGGTGGCAGAAGGGACAGAATGGGACCTTTGAAATTCTGTTACACATTAAAGACAGTTTTCCAACTTGGCTATGTACTCCCGTTTACTTTATTGTATGGCACCAATCCTTCGGTGAGGACCAGGGCTCAGGAGCAAGAGACTTCCCTCAGCATCTTCTAATTTGGACTTTCTTTCTTTCTTCTAATCCACTCAAGTGAGGAGTTTTTATTTCAGGGCACTTTTCAAGTCCGTATTTCAACTCCTTGAATTGCCAGGTTTTGTTTGTGTATATGTGCGTGCTCATGTGTGTCTGTGTGTTTTCCTGAAAAAGGAGGTTCATAACATCATGAGTTGTATTCTCAAAGGTGTTCTTGAGCTAAAATGAAGAGAGTGCTCCAAACGTTTACATGGTGACTGCTAGATTGGGGTGATTGATGACATGGCAAGTAACTTTATTATCACTGTCCTTTTAGACCGTCCCTCAGAGTGGCCCAGTAACAGTTTAGTGTTACACACCATTTTGAATTCTGCAATAGCATGAAAAATTCCAATTCATTCGTTGTCTTTGAAAAGTCCATATAACTTAGATGTAGGAGGTGGCTTAGGCTTGAATGTTGAATGATTCCATCTAGTCAAGAGTATAGTTTCTTCTTAATGGACTTTATCCTTTACTGTTAAAAGGCAGGGATAGAGGTAAAAATGTTTATAATTCCATCATTGTCATAGTTTCAGCGACCCAATGAAAAGTATATAAGAAATAACTGTGAGAAATATGCTTTGATAGCACTTCTGAATGATGCACTTTTTCTTGCTATAATTTCTTCAAGGAAATTTTATTTTACAAAAGAACATCATATATTTTTTAAACTGCTAAGTTGTGAGGCTTTTCCAGTTTTAGATTGTTTTCATGTTATGTATTTTTTTCATACAACCAATATTTTGATTTGTTAAAATGAAGCCATGTTTAAGAAATTTTAATAGTTAAGCTGAGTGCACTTTATTTGTGTTAGGCTTCTGAGGGGTGATGTCTGACTTACGTTTCATGTCATAAATAATCATTTCAAAGTTATATATATATATATATATATATATATAAAATCATTCCTTTAATAAAAAGGCTGACTGCAGTGTTAGGCTGACTCCTAACACTAACTTGTTGGTTTGGTAGCATGGTCAGTGATTGCTTCAACTTGCCTAGAGCCATCCTTTCTTGGGCTTGGTAATAAACAATTAAGATTTTTGTTAAAGGTTGCACTGTAACAAAAGTTCTGAGTTCAGGCTTGTTTAGTGAGGGTGTGACAGATGGACTTTGTGTCCTCTTGAAATTCATGTGTTGAGATCCTAACCCTTAGAACCATAGGATGTGATGGTATTTGGAAAATCGGGTCCTCACAGAATTAAAATGAGATCATTGACGTGCCCCCTATCCAGTGACTGATATGCTTGTGAAAAGAGAGGACACAGGTAACACTCAAAGAAGACCACATGAAAAGATGCGGAGAAGGCCACCCACAAGCCAAGGAAACAGGATGCAGAAGAAACCAACCCTCTTAACACCTTCATTTTAGACATCCAGTCCCTAGAATTGTGAGTGAATGTATTTCTCTTGGAATGCCACTTATTCTGCATTTGTTTGTTGTAGCAGCCAAAACAAGCTAATACAGGACGGCTTGTTCTAAGAGTGACTGAAATAGCTCCGCTAATAAAAGAAAAGCTAAATTTAAGGTGGACATGCTGCCACACACCCTGGGAGTCTGAGGCAGGAGAATCTTAAGTTTGAGCCTAGCCTGGGCAACTTAGCAGGGCCATATCTCAACCGGAAAATAAAATAAAATAAAATAAAAATAGAATGAAATAAAATACTGGAGCAGTAGTCCACTGTTGGGTTGGGGGAAGTGATGGTAAATGTCCTGCTTGGCAAGGAGCATTTATTTGTATTTTTAATGTCACTTTCATATAACCCTGTGTGGATATCCTAAAACCATTACTGTTTCGTTAATTAATTTTCCAATGGTAGCTTCTTTAAATAACAGATAAGTAAGTTGTTTTAAAATGTTTTTCTCTGTGAAGGTTCAGGAAATCTATATGCTGAAAAATAATTTGAATTAAACATTAGAGTTAATTGCTTCACTCTTCAAAATGTTTCTTTTCTAATCTTGTTAATGGTAAGGAAAATGAATGAACATTTTGGGGAGGGTATTTCTTTGGCCACTTTATATAAACATCAGGGAGGAATTGTAAAATATTTGCCAGACAGACTGAAGGACAAAGTCTGTTCACCCATGGAACTAAAGAGAAAGAAAGTCAATTAGTTACAGAGTAGGTGAAAATTATTTATGTTTCGGAGGGTTTTTTCATTTTGTATTTCTCGAGGTAATTTAAGACCAGGACTGAGAAGGGAAATGAGGAAGAGGAGATAGCGCACTTACATCACCTCTGCTCTCACTTTGGTTTATGATCCTCTGCGTGGCTTTTCAGTGAGGGGGTGGGGCACGGCTCCTTGAAATCACATCGGCCTTGTAGAAATCAGTCCTCTCGCATTTACTTTCTTCTTCTGGCTTTGTATCAGATCTGTTCATTTTCACAACTTTGTCCTCGAAAAATATGGGAAAGTCAGCCTATGCAATTAAATGCAAAATCAATGTAAACTGCCCAAAGGAGCAACACATTGGGGATTAGCTTGTAGAGACAAATGCGTTTTCAGGCCTCTTGCGATTCAGCCACTATTGGTTATAGAAATTTAAGGCCTTATCTCTATTATCTCCATGTTCCAGTTGTAGGCAGAGTGAAAAGGAATAAAACGAGTTTTTTTCTCCCAACCTGAAAGGTACATGTTCTGTTAGAAATATTATACTGACTCCTGGGTATTTTTAGGCCATGATAAATATAGCATTCTACAGTACAATAAAAGAAAATTTGTCTTTTGCCCTAAACTTTTGTTAAGTTCTTATTGCTCGTAAGTTGGAAAGGAAAAGGCGTTTATATCATTGCCCAGATTTCAGTGGAATACAGTGAACCGTAGTAAACGTGTGTTGAGATTAGTTTGAATTATGTAGCTGAAGAGTTGTGCTTTGTGCTGAAATGGTTGTAGGTAGCGCTTGGGCAGAGAGTTGTAGACACTGCTAGAGGGAAACTATGGCCATTGTGTTCTTGGGAACCAGTGATCCAACCCTGGGAAGGTGGCTCAATAATTTCAGATCTTCCATTGCACTTTATGGATGACATGGTGCAGATGTGGCTTTTTCTTGCCTTTTAGGGGCTTTGGGATTATTGCTCAATACACTAACCCCTTTGTCAACCAGTGCCACATATTTGTCATGGGGTTCTTCAAAATAATTTGTTATTGAAGTTAATGTTAATGTTAAGTTAACAGATATTCAAAAGAACAATTACTAATATGTGTGTGTGGGGTCCTCACAGGTCCATGTGTTTGTGTGTTTTGTTTCGTCTATAGAAAATCATCAGCCCCTCAAATTCAAAGACCAGACCCAGTCCTGAAATAGGCATCTGAGATGAATACATACTTCTCAGATAAAGAAATACAAATGGTAAACAAATGCATGAGAAAATGTTCAACATCATTAGTCATTTGAGAAGTGCAAATTAAAGCAACATTGAGATTTCATATCACCCCAGTAAGAATGGCTATCATTAAGAAATCAACCAATAACAAATGCTGGCCAGGCTGTGGAGAAATAGGAACTCTTCTCCACTGCTGATGGGAATCCAGACTGTTGAAACCACTGTGGAAATCAGTTTGGAGATTCCTCAGCAAACTAGGTCTAGAGGTTCCATTCAATCCAGCTATTTCCCTTCTGTTTTGTCTATAAATTTAAAATTGATTCTTATATGTGTAATAGAAAGGAACAGCCAAATGCATTAATCTCCAGGGCCCTTGTGGCCATGGCATTGCACAATTTTTGGAAGCATGCTGACTACACATTAGTTTCTCATTATTTTTCAAGGTTTCTCAAAGGTTTACTGAGAGAATGTAATCAAAGAGATTTTAACCGCACAATTCATTGTGTTATTAAAGATGCTCTATGTGCTGAACATGGATCTGAAGTGTGGAAAGCTCCATTATGGCAGGGCTCTGGGCCTCTCTTGATTCCAGCTATATTCTTTGTTCCTGTCACATACCTGTAGGTTGAAAGTACCACAGCCTTTGTTGCTGAGTATATTTCTTAGAATAAAATACAGTAAGAATATCAATCATGAATTTTGCCACTTACTCTAGTTGTTCTAATCTTGAAGCTTTAAAACAACCATTTACAGATAGAACCAATTAGAAAACCAAAATTAGATGCAGTGATTGGCTTTAAACGGGTTACTGGACTTGGACAAAATCATGATTGAAATTGCTTTCAGTTATTTAAATGACTTGAGGATATTGTGACTTTATTTATAGTCTGTAATGGAAAAAATTCTACCTCTGGCCTTCAGACTTCTTGTCCTTTACACAATGCGAAGTTCATCAGCTTCTCTGTGTGTTCCCCAAAGTCTGTGTGTTACAGCAGCAACTGTAAAGTCCTCTAAATGAGATACGTGTGACTCTCAAGGTCCGGCTCCTCCTCAGACAAGCCCCTCTGTTGGCATTGGGGTGTAAGACTAATTCTGTCAACAAGGTACAAAGATGTAGGTCTGTCAGAGCCATGTGTATGCTTTAGACTATTTCTATTGATGAATTATTAATTTTAATTTTACGAGTTTTATTATATTAATGAGTACTGAGTGGGAAAAAAGTACCACAAAAAGTAGTAAGGTTTTAATATTTGAGTGTTTATAAAAACACATCTAAATTTTCAACACTGACTAATTTTGGAGATAGAGAGTCCAAAAAGGAACACCAGAGATAAATTCCTATATGAATGACAATGAAAATACCGATAGCTTTCCAAAAAAATGGATCTTTTCTTCAATTGTAATTCCTAAGACAGTCTGCCAGCAGGACACCAGCAGCTTACACACACACCTCTCACACTGGCAGCACACATCTTTTGCTTTCGCGGCCCTTTTGTAGGACCTACTTGCCATCTCCGTGGTCTTGCTGCTTGGTCGGGAGGTTCTTATTATATTGTATGGTGTGTAGTTGACAGGAACATAAAATATCAATAAAATAAATTATTAAATTCAATAGGTATCATACATTTAGAATAGACATCAACATTTTCACATGAGCGGTGTACTTTCTAAAAACCTAAAAGGTAACATCAGAAATAAATTGTCATTAAAAAAAGAAATGAATTGTTACATAAACTACCATGAAAATAGCAATAGAGTTCTACCACAAAAACAAGCTTCACCTGCCGTGCGCAAGTCAGCCTCCGCACCTGCTGCGTGTGCATCTCACGACAACAGAACGTGTGCTTAGCTTGCCTGTCCCTTGTGGCAGTCCCGTCACTTCCTGTTCTATCAGGAGCTTGCTACTATAATGTGCATCATGCACTTAGTAGGGAAATACGATCTCAACAAAATGAATATCAAACATGTACCAAGTGCTTAGAATAGCCATCAGCATTTTCACATCAGCTGTTTACTTGCTTAGAAAACCTAAAAGATGGCATCAAAAATAAAAGCCTGGATGAACTGCAGTATAAACAGCAGCAAAAGTCTACCACAGAAATACACTTTGCTTTAACTGTCACACCCAAGGCGGTCTTCGCACACGAGAACTGCATGTTCCATACTCAAGAACTGCGGACACTGATAACATGTAGGTGTGTTTTCCTGTACTTTCTTGTAGGACAAATTTGATACCCTCTTTGTTTTCCTGGTACGTCTTTGTGACATTGCACCTGTCTGTTTACCTGTCAGCTCACCAGTGTGCTCCACAATTTTTTTGTATAGTTCCTCGTGTAGAAACATATTTTTCCCTCTGCTATGAATGATCTCTCATGAACTGCAGCCCCAATCCTCTAAGAAAATTTTTCTGTGATATATAAAATATCAAACTACACCACACATGTTTAGGATGGAGTGAAACACAGTCATTGGCCAATGCCTTCTGCTTCAGGTGACATCGGAGCTGCTGCCTGATTCATTCACATCTACTCCAGGTTTGGGTTTGTTGCTGAGAGTTTCCATTTTAGGCTTTTGTCTTGGCAAGGCTTTTCTATCAGTGTGTCCATAATGGTGAAATACTGACATCAGCAGTACCAGTTTACTTTTCTTTGCCACATACGAGGCCAGTGAGATCTAGAGAGTATACTATACAGTTCTCTGTTCTGAAGTTCCAACATTTCATTTGGAATTTTTGCTCTGTTCCTGTGTACAGTTCCTGCACTGGTCAACGTGTCCTGTGTTAGCAAATATAACATCAGTTGGAAATCAGTAAAAACCATTGTCCAGTGTCACATTCTGGTTGGTTTGGGAGATGGGAGCAGCAAGTCTGTTCACAACATCATTCGGTTTCTTCCTATATGAATAAAGACTTGATGCCTGAATTCCAGGACACATGTCTAAACTGAAAGCAAAACGCCCATCACATCGCCAAGGGCGTACATTTTTATGCTATATTTTGACCCATCATTTTTCCACGAGTCTTTTACATTCCTGTGATCACCATGAGAAACCTGTGCTGAGTACAGCAGCCCTGTGCGTGCTTCCAGTTCAGCAAGTGGGGTGTCATAGTGCATTTTTGAAGGTGTCTAATAGTTGCATGGAGAACGTTTCACTTGCATGTCAGTCTTTGTGCATTTCGTAGCATCTCATAGCATTTTGTCTGTTGCACTTTCCGACAGTGAATGGCACCGCTGGCACTGTGGCCAATACGTTTCACCCCTGCCAAGATTCTCACTGTATTTTCAGACCTAGTTCTGTTCTAACGTTGGCTCATTCCATTTGGTTGTATAGCCATTTTGCAACATTTTGACTAGTCAAGTATGTGCTCACTTTGCTGTTCTGAATCAAGGCAATCTTCTTCCCTGTGTGTGTATCGGTCATTTTATGCTCTATTTCACTGTCACAGGAACATTGTCCGTATGGCCTGTGTCAGAGGCATCATCATCATCATACAATTTCTTCTGTTATTGATACAGGAAAGTAAATCTCCCAACCTGAACGATACCAGACGAGTTCGTGTTCTCTAAAACCGAAGAATGAATTTTAGGAACAATGGAGGTTAAGAGCAGAATATATTTATTGAGAGAAAGAAAGCTTCTGTCCAAGAGAGGGACAGAAGGGGGGCCCGAGTGGGTTACCCCCGACTCTGTCTTTTCCAGGGACTTTTATAGGGAAAAACCATGAGGTGAGACGGGTCTAATGTAGGGGAAATGGACAAAACTATGGTCAGCCAATAAGACTACAGGTCCAGGTAAGACTGAGTGAACTGGGATCAAATGGGGAAGCGAGTCACATAGCAAGTGGGCCTGAATACAGATCAGGGGCTTTTCCTGTGGGGGCTCGGGCTAGGGACTCTTCCTGGCTTTTAGAAGGTGGTTGTTACTTATTTAGAATATCAATCCCTGACCTTAACACCTAGGGAGGTATGTGGGTGCATTTGTTTAGCACCCTTTGTCTTGAGGTCTGGCCCTCAGGTCTGTCGGCTCCTTTAGGTCTGTTAGCTCCTTGGAGGGCCCAGCCCTGTCTGACTGCCCATAGGATTTCTGTTTAACTCAGCTGCCTATAACATTATGAAAGCAAGTCAAACTTCTCATTAGCAGCTTTTTGCCTTTGCCCACTTCATGTTACTATCCTAGGATACCTGAGGCTGAGTAATTTATGAACAGTAGAAGTCACTTGTCACATGGTTCTAGAGACCAAGAAATCCAGGAGCATGACACTGGCACTTGATGAGGATTTCCTTGCTGTATTTTCCCTGGAAAAAGGACAAGAGGAAGAGTGCGGGAGAGGCCAAATTTGCTTTATAACAAGCCCACATTCGGGACAAGGAGCTCACTGTCGTGGTACGTACAGTAATCCATTCATGAGAACACAGCCCTCTAATCCCCTATCAACCCCCGCCTCCTGAGTCCATTCCCCGTATGGAAGGGAGAGGATACATTCAAGCCATACCACAGACTATCCATTTATATGCTACTTTTGGGGAATAAAGGTTATAAAATGCTATACACTCCTCTATTTAAAAGAAACAGTTTAAAAAGTCTTTCACAGTTAGGAAATCATATTAACTATGATTATAATGTGAAAAAACATACTATTGTATGTATATCCTACGTTCTGACTGAATGTTACTGATTTTTCTGTAGTCATTATTTACTAGAGGGACTTTATTTCTGATTATTTGGGGATCCTAAAGTCTGTTTCTTCTAAAAGGTTATCATTTGATATTTCCATAATCTGGCTTAGATTCAGAGGTTGATGTGGCTTTTTGTGAAATTTGTTTGAAGTTGTTCTCTCTTATAAAACTGTCTTCTGAAGCATGAATAGATTTAAATCCCAGATGAAGGGAGCATACTTCTGATCGCGTCTGCTCTCTTCAGTTAGAAGAGAGGTGTGAGTAAAATTAAATCACACATGTGTATGTTTTTGCTTCTTTAATTTTTCAAAGGACTATTTTGTGAGTTATAGTGAAGGGTATTAATCTGGGCATTAACTTTTTAAAAGTTAAGGTTGAGTTACCTTGGTACTGTGGTTCTTACCTGGAACCCAGCACAGAATGTGTGTGTGATTTTTTTTCACCCACGATAGGTACTATCTTTTCCCCCTCACACTGGACTCGCACTGTTTTATGTCGGGGCTGGCTGCTGCTGTGGACAGGCAGCCCCCAGTTTAGCAACACTTGACTTGCTGTGAAGGTGGCTGCCAGTGAACATCACCAGCTCCCAGAGAAACCCTCCCACAGTCTGCAGGAACTGTGGCTCCTGGGAACCTTCCTCTCCAGCCTGCAGGTGTCCAGCTCACTAGATCCCTCTAGGCCAGACCTATATCCTGGGTTCTTTCCCCCCAGCCTGCAAGGGCATGGGGCTGGCAGGCAACATTGTGAGAATTGTGTGCTATTCATAATTTAGAGATGTCCAGCTTAGTTTCAATTTAGTTTGAATGAAAAGAAGTGTATGTAGTTCAAGTGTCAGGTTTATAAATTAACATTCAAGATTGAAGTCCATTTGCATGTTTGGGGCCTCTTACGTATGTCTTTCGCACGTTAGATTTCAATCTGTGGAGGCAAAAACACTTGTTTAAAAGTGTCAGTAGTGATTTTAATTTATGCCTGTATATGTAACTGATTCTGCGTCAGCATATTCCTCCTCCACCTTCACCTCCACCCAAAAATGAAAAGGAAGTTATGTGTTATAACTGATGTGAAAAGGTTCTTCTCTTTAACCTATTTTTTGTCAACTTAATGTAGTAAATGACTTACTGCTCACTCAGTTTCTAATTTTTTTCTGCCTTACTCTCTGGTTTAATATTTTCAACAAGCAACCTTGTTTATTGAAGGCTCATCTTTTCATTTTGATAAATCAAGTATATCTATGGAAAATTGGCATTTGTAAATCTTACATAACTTTTTTTGAGGATAAAAAAATTAAACAAGGGAGTAAAATTCTCAGCATGTATAGCTGCATCTGTCTGTCCTTCTTTATAATACAACACAGCTATAATTTCCATCTCTGTCTTAAGAAAGTTGCGGTCAGCCATCCTTTTGCTGTTTTGTCTTTTCTTTCTTTCTTAGGTTTGAGTTGCTGAGCTTGTAAAGATTGGAGCAGAGGTGAATTGGTAGCTCAGCAGAATGTGATGGCAGTTCAGGGGTCTGGTCACAATTTTTTTTTAAAAAATGTAACAATGCTGTATCAGAAGAATACATATTTGGGTTTTGAGGCTTTTGAGATGTAGGCAGAAGAGGATATTTTTCTCTTAACGCATTGTAATGAAAAGTGTGGTTGAAGATAGTCCCTGCAGTAAAACCCCAGTGTATCTAACTGATGTTTGCAAAAGGGCAAGATGCTAGGGGAGCTCAGACCCTGAGGTTTGTTTGGGTTGGCGCGTGGAGCGTACAGAGGGCATTTAAAAGTGCCCTGGAATTCGAGAGAGCCGGAAGATGCTGTTAGTACTCGCGCCCTGTTACTGTTTCTATTCAAACGTGCGCCTTTGCTTTCGGTAGGCAGGCCGGATGTGTTTCCACCATTACATCCTGGGCGTCCTCTGGTCACGGCGCAGGGAGACACTGACTGGGTGCTTCATCGTTGCTTCTCTTCACAGGGACGCACAGCCTTTTGCGTTCCGCCTCAAACTCATCTTTCATCCTGTCTTTTGTATCTTTTGTGAGGAAACTGATCGCATAAAGAATGCTATCAAATTCATCAGTGGGCAAAGGATACCATTTCAAAGTCTTAAGTAAGAGACATAGTAATGATGCAGTCATAAGTTTGACTATTTCAACGGTGCTGCATAGCAGAAAATATTAAATCAGCCTGCTTGCTATTAAATCACCCAGGGAAGAACTAGCCAAAGAATTTCACAATGTGGATAACCTCCAGCCCTCTGACTGTATGCAAAGTAGGAGGCCTGAATGAGAGCATTGTGTTATAAAACCTTAAGCGGGAGCAAGACTAAAAAGCCCAATCTTGCTGGCTATTTTGGAGATTCAAATGCTGTCTAAGAGAAGAGAACTCATTATGACTCAGTTCCGTTAATTAGACGTAAATTACCATCTTTTGTTTGATACAAAAGAAGGTAAAGGGAACTCTGCAAGACCAGAGGATACAGAAATTCTAATGAGATGAGAGCATAGGCTGGGAAACTTGAGTGAATACAAGAAGCCATTCAGTGTGCCTCGAGCCTCTGGTTTGTCTTGTGTATGAACAAGAGGCAAAAACATACATCTGTAATTGTCCAGAGTCATATACTATTTAGAACCATGGTCAATGTCCCCACAGAACTCAGAGGGTCCTGATTTTGTCAGGATGTGAGGCTGACCCAGGAAATACTTTTCTATCCCTAATTACACCGGAAGATTTTTATTGTGCCCCCACTCATTCTCAGTGGAACACAGAAAGGCCCCTAACATGACTAGATGATAAGCAAATAAACCTTTTACCTAAAAACAATGAAGCCTTAATAAGTAAAGGAAATTAGCAAAGTTTGAGCGGGAGATTTAAGGAAGGAAACAGAGGTGGAGGAATTGTTTAAGCACAAGAAAACTGAGGCGTGATAGAATTTGAACATTAAGAAAGACTCTGGTCATTCTGGAACTGCAAAATCTACTCCAGTAAGTCAAGAAAATAGTAACCCCATTAGTCTCTTCTTCAGAACTCTGTAAACACAATTTCTTAATTCTTTCAACTTCTCAGGTTGTTCCAGAGTAAATTTAGCTGTACCATTTCTGCCTGATAGGAATTTGAGTTTTCCCCTGGTCCAGGCAGAAATTAGTATGGTCTCAAAGGTCCTGTATTCTGGTCACTAAATGACATTCATTCTTAAAGCAACTTTATAATTAAGTGGTGAACAAGATTCTAGATGGATAATATTCTCATTCTTTTTCAGAGAAGATAGGGGCAGTGGGAATTGATAACTTTTATCCTGTGGCATTGACTATCCTGTTGTTAATTCATAGGATCTAAGGACTAATTTCATAGGAAATCATAATAACTGCACTACAAGTAATTAATCAGTTCATTCATTCAGAACTTGAAGCACCTCCCAACATATTGTTATGTACTAGGAATTCAAGGATTACTGTGACTCTGGTGCTGGGAAAAAAAATCAGAAAAGGCCTAGAGAGATGATCATTTTCAACAAGTTTATAGCCTGTATACAGAAAAATTTAAAGAAAGAAATTAAAAAGAAGAGGCTAAGGACAGCATATGTCTTTAAATGCAGTTAGGATCAAAGTCCGGTTTGAAGTCTGGTATGCAGAAAGTCTAGGACTTCCTCCATCCAGAGTCCTAGCGTCAGGAGTGAGTGTGAAGGTTTCTGCTTTGTAGTACTGGTGTGGCAGTTGGATTTGCACCATGAATCATGACCCCCAACTGCCCTGGTAAGCTGTGGGTTGAGCCAGAGTCTAATTCAAGATCCGAATCATCCCAGAAGAGACTAGAGAAAGATCTGGAGAAAGTTCAAAAAAAAAATTTCATGGTTACTGATTACCCAATTAGGACTCAAGGCAAGCACTGAAAGACGCACACAGCAGGGAGATATTCCTGCAGAAGCTTCCAACTACCTCATCTTGTGGGTGGATAGGTTGAAGGAACAGGACAGTACGGAAGCAATAGTTGCTTCACTGGCCAGGATGCTGGTAAGGGCAGTCTGGGACTCAGATATGTTAGATGCGCTGATGGGCCACGAAGAGGTTTGCGTGTGTGTCCTTGTGTCTGCCGCGTGTTTCGTGTTTACACGTGGCCTTGCGGTACTGCCCCTTCTTCGCTCCTAGAGGAAATAGTGTTGAAATTGGCCACAGTCTGCATGGGATTTGGAGAAACTGGGTAAAGAGAAGGATCTTTGCTTATTTCCCAGAGACTTGGCCACAGGTGAAGACACAAAGAGCCACTCGTGAGATGTTGGCATTTCTCACTACTCTTATTACTTCACACTCTTTAGTCTTCTAGAAACAAAACAGCAGAGAAATAACAAGTGCAGCAGGCACAGCTCTCCCCCCGTTGCTAGATCTCAGTGGGAATTTGCAGGCCCTGCCCCTCTGAGTTATGGCTTCAGGGTTGCCAGTCCTCAGGCAACATAAGAATGGTAAGCAATTGATCGGCTCGGTGTAAAAAGATCTGAGGCTAGGAAGTATACAGAGAATTAAACACAGAGGATTCGTGGTTGCTAGCTGCTAGCATGCAGGGATGAATTGCTGGTCTTTAGTCATTTGAATTTGTCAGACAAAAGTCTTCATGGCTGATTTGCTTACTGGCTACCCAGAAAGGCTTCAGTCTCTGTGTTGGCAAAGCCAGGCACGGCTCTATAAATGCAGCAGAATTGCTCTCTGCTGAGCTCAGCAGAGGAACAGGAGGACTCACTAACCCAAAATGCTTCTGCTCCCACCACACCCACGTAACACTGTGAATATGAGGAGTCCCTCGGTCACAGCAGCGTGGCATCAAAATCCTGACTTTAGGACAGCGATTGCCCTTTGTCCTGTTTGTTCCTCTTTCCAGGTGCCTCTATAAATGTTTTATTTCGTTTAATTATCATGGGTATTTATATTCGCAATCAGCCTTAAACTTGTCATCCTTTTATGCATAAGAGATTGTATTCAAATTCAGAGAAGCGTTGGGAGTTGGTGTAGTGGACTTTGGCCTTCTAATAAGAAAACTCTGGAGTGCTGACTTCTGTTTAGGGTTGTGACCTTAAGTACCTCACTTACTCCTGAGATCTTAGTTTCCTGAGACATAAAATGATCACTAAGGCATTTCCAGCTTTCACTACTTCATGATTTGTTTAAAAGTTCTGTTTGAAGGGTTTCTAAAATAATTTACTTTTCTTACTGTGCTCTGTTGTATTCAGTATAACCCGGCTTGGCTTGCCAGGATAGCAGCGCTTGCGATCAACTGTAGACAATTCCTATTTCTACTGTATCAAAACCCTGCCTTTCTCCTTCGTCTTGGTTTACAGGGTGACTTCATTTGCCTATTCATTAGTACTTCCAGCACTAGGTGGACTGGGATAATAAAATACGGAATTCGTACAAAGTGCTGCTGTAGTCTTAGCCCTGATGCTGAAAATGAGTTTCTGGGGGGGTTTATCTTTCTTTACTTAATAAGAGTACTCGTGTCTCCAGGAGGTAATTGAGAGAGTGACTGCAACAGATCAACAACAACAACAACCATGTTTTACCAGGTCTCTCCCCGAGGAAGGCCACAGTCAGAAAATTTAATATCAGCATTCTCTTCTGCTCCACTGGCATAAATTGTTCCTGCTTTTAGGCTGTTCAAAGATATTTTTAGACCCCATTAGGTTAGTTCACTGTGAAGAAGATCAGCTAAGCCTGACTGTGTGGTCACAGATTGGGGAGTAAACAACTACTAGCTGTTGCAGTCCATGTGTCCACTGGTACTGAACTATTCGCTTTAAGAAATGATACTAATGCTGACCTGTGGATATTTTTTTTTTTTCCGGTACCAGGGATCGAACTCAGGACCTTGCGCTTGCCAGGCAAGCGCTTATGCCACTGAGCTATACCCCCAGCCCCTTTATCTGTGGATATTAACGATACTTTTTTCTTGTTCCTTTCTCTTGTGTTCTAAATGAGTGTGTGTGTGCACACGCGTGCGCCTGCATGTATGAGCCTTGTGCTTCACACATGCTAAATATGGGCTCTATTATGGAGCTATTCCCTCAGCCACTAAATAAAGAAAAACCTTTTGAGAAATATGCTTTTCATTATACGGTGCAAGAAGCTAAAGCTTAAGTACAGTTAAGACAACAACCATTTAAGGAGCAGCTGTGTGATCATAAAACAACATGTGCAGTGCACCATTTTATCATCTGATACAAAATAGAATTAGTCGGATGATAAGGACTGCTTTTTGAATCTTTGAGCAATTTGTTGGAAAAACCTTCAATTAATTTTTGGATGGAGGTGCCTATGAAAATCTTAGGTGTGACAAAAGTGCTTAAGAATTTGATCTTTGTTGTTTCTTTGCATCAACCTCTGTTACGGTGTCTCTAGTGAAGAAGTACAAACTATGCCTTTAAGTATATTGGTATCACTTTAAAAACCTTGTAGACATCCTAAATTGGCTGTGATCCTTATAATGAGGAGAGCTGTTCAGATCAGTCATTCAGTCACAGTAAGCTTGTGAGCAGTTCAGTAAGATGTTACAAGGATGTGAACTTAATTTTGGGTTTGATTATGTGATATGAGTTGCTGAAACCGAACAAGGAGAAAGTAAAAAGAAGGTAAGGAGGAAAATGTTAGGCTAGTGCTTCTCTGCCTGCTTACACATTTTGAACAAATGAAATACTCCATTCTAAAATGCTTCACCTTTGGCAAGCATGATTCACTTTCATTTCATTACCTTTATGGTAAGTTGTATGGGAGGCCCAGCAGCCACTGAGCTAACTGTTTAACCGCTGTCAACTTGTGCAGACATGTGTAGCACAGAAAAATCACCGATTTTATAAGTGTATCATAATCATTAGTCAGCAAAAGTATATCAGCTATATGAAGTCAGATTATTTTTCCTCCCATAAAGCATTGCTGCATATGACGAATGAAACTATACTTAATAGTGCACTTTAAACATAGCCTAAGGAAATTTTATTGGAACTTAAAGATTAGTAATAACAGAATTTGAGATAAACTGACATATTAAAATGAGTTTGTACAACTTTTTAAAAAACCTGTTGAGACAATTCCTTGTAAGTTCAAAGTGTTTTCTAAAAGTTGATATTCATATGTAGCTTTTATTTCCTTTTTTATTAGCTTTGCTGAGATCTTCAAGAGTAAGGAAATCAATATTTATTTTGACCAGTGCTTTACAGGTGTAAGGTTGGATCTGTCATCTGTCCTAAGGGGAGACGAAATATAGCTAAGGAGAATAGCTATCATAAATCAACAATGAAAAAGTAATTAAAAGATAAACTGTTAGAATTAAAAGAATCCAGAAAAGGAGATCTTATGCTGATTCATCTAAATAAATAACATCTTGAGCTGGGTCTTTGTTTCATTTTTGCTGTTTGGCAGATGGAACCTCAGGCCTTACACATGCTAGGTAAGTGCTACACTCCTGAGCTACAAACCCAGCTTGTTTTATTTTATTTTATTTATTTTATTTTATTATTTTGAAACAGGGTCCCTATAAGCTGCCTGTGCTGATCGTCCTACCTTAGCCTCCCACAGGTGTGTATTACCATGCACTGCTTTGAGCTGGCACTTAAATGATGAGATTACAGGTAACACAGCCTTGAGTGCACAAGAAACCACGCTAGGCACATGATCAGCACTCACAGCAGGTTTTTCTGGATGAGGACAAGACACAGAGTTCAGTCCTTCACTTTTGATGGCTGCTCAGAGGCCTTCTTGCTTCTGGAAAGTAGACTTTCTAGCTAGAAGCAGTGCTTGAGAAAGGTACTGACACAGGCATAGCTGTGAGCTGTATAATACAGGAAATCTGGTGAAAGGATCAGTTGACGGCCCTTTTGAATTTACTGAGTATTTTTCCTTGTGTTACAAGGGGGAGAACAGCCTGTGTGCTCAGTAATATGAGTTACATATTCCCAGTTTGCCTCTGAAAGAATGCAAGAAAAGCAAGATGAAAGAATGTTGCATCTTCCCAAATTCCTTATAATATTTAAATTAAAACTGGTCATTTGGTTAAATTTCACTGTGAGTATGGTTTCATAGCTAAGCTGTGTTACACAAACAAGTCCAAACCTGTTAAGATTTACGATAATTTGTTGCATCATTTTTGGATAATCAAAGGTTTCAGGTTCTGAGTTTTAGAAGTATTTCCTTTTCCTCTGCTGTCTTATACTTCATTAATTTTTGAGAGACAGAATTATTAAATTTGCGCTATGATACCACAACCTAAAATTTTAGAAATTGAGATGTCTTTATAACAGGAAACAATTATGACTGTAAACCTGTATTTCAACATAATTTCTATGGAATTTAATTTGTTTCTAAAAGGTAATAAGGGATATTTCAAGTTGGCCTATTAAATGGAAAATGAAAGCAGAGATTTCTGTATGCTGGTGTCACTTCTGGTTTTCAACATCTACCCTGTGAGACTGTAAGGCTAGCGTTAGGTTGTAGGTTAGTGACCTTCCTGTACGTTGCTAATTCTCTCTTTGGCCTTAGAGTCAGTGTCTTTTTGTTTTACCTTCAAGGTTTCCCTTACCTTCAAGTAAATTAATTACGAGGACACTCTCGTTTCTCTTTTGAATATCAACTCAGTTCTCTTCTTGAGGAATCTGTCATATGTCACTGAAAGCTCCTCAGGGTCCCAGAATCATATTCTGGTAAAGCCATTTTAGAGATTTTCAATTTATTGTTTGATGTACAAAGACCTTTTTCTGGTCTCAAGTTTCCCTTTGCTAAGAATTGATTTTGCTGTTGAGTATTTTCTTTCTTACAGAAGAATGCAGTTTTTATGAATCAGTTAATTCCCTGTGATCACACAACACTTTTTCTCAGGCAAAAACAATCACTTTAAAAGCTGCCACCAACTCTCTGTCCTAGAATAAGTTCCTCTCACATGGCATTGGCATCAACATGCACATCTGCGGTTTCAGGACAGTGTCTTGCCTGACAGAGCCCACCCCTTTTGAATGGCCTGTCATCTTGTTTCTGACTGATAGTAGGACTGGAGTTGGGAAACTTGTGCCACTTTAAACTACTGACCACCAGAATCTTTCTTTTCTTTTCTCTTTTTTTATAAATTATCCTACAGGGGCAAAATATTCAGGGGGATCTCTTAAGAAGCAGAATAATTTGCATCAAGGGAAAGTAGACAGCTATAGAATAACAAATGGAAGAGACCCAAACACACCTGAACACACACTCAGATTGAAGACCAGACAGCGTGAGCATGATGTACACCCTCCACTGTGCCTGTAGAGTGAAATACGTTTCCCACAAAATGCTGCATCTTAAAAAATTAGTTGAGAAGTAAAAGAATAGAAAGAATGAGTATGCAACAAAAGGTTTTTGTAATGAGGAGGATGAGAAATAACTACCTGCCCTCATCTTATTCATGAAGAGGAAGGGAATTACCTTTTAACTGCAGCTTTAAACTAAGTAAACGAAAGCAATCATAGACAATTTGCATAGCTAAATATTAGACTCCTTTAGTTTGTATTTAACAAATATTTGTGGAGCGCTGACTAATTTGCTAGATGCCGAGGTAAATAAGAAATATTCCTGGAGGCTTAAGGAACTGAAAAATCCATTAGTAAAACTAAGCAAGCAAATAATTGCAGCTCCAAATAAGTTTTCCTGATCAGTGTGCACAGGAGTGAGGTCATTAGTGTCCAAAAGGAAGTCCTTGTCTAAGTTATCTAGAATTTGATGGTTCGACCCAATGTAAAATAAGCTGCTCACAATGGATGGGAAAGGGAGCAGTGGGATTTGGATGCATTAAAGACTGGGATTAATCTGCGGGGAGGTATAGAAAGCTTTTGATGTGCAGAAATGTTTTCCTAGGGTCTTGAAACCTAAGTAGGTGTTTTTCAGCAAGAGAAGGATATTTCAGGCAGAAAATGCAATGTGTGAATGCCTGAGTGCATAGAAGAATAGTGTATCATAAGGGAAAACTTAGTGTAGTGTCCGAATCGAATATGGGACAGAGACAGAGGCAGGTCAGGTCCAGAAAATGCTTGTCCCGATGCTCTCAGAGTTAGTACGTCAGAGCATCATTCACTCCCTCGTTCCCATATCCCAGTTAGTCATCCACAGTGTCCTCTACTTACTAAGTCTTTGCTTCAACTTGGCACTTTACCTTCCTCACCTGTGACTTCAGATATTCCTCTCTTCTTTAAACATTAGTAAATCTCCACTTTCATTTATATGTGCACTTTCTATGTATGAATTAAGTAGTGTATTGTTTGTCCAAGATGGGATGCTCAGCCAGCTCATCTGGAAAGCATTGTCGTGTTTGAAGAAGCCATTCAATTAGTTTGGAGAATTCTAGGGCACAGAAATGATCTTGAAAACACACTGAATGATTTTAACTTTAAACTCTTTTTCATGTCAATTGATAATGCAGAAAGAATGTATAAATCCTACATGCAAGGAAATTTTGCAATTATCAGAATATATGCTATGAGACAGATGTCTTCTAGTACAAAGTCTGTGTCCAGCAGAGAATAATCAGTCTTGAACTTCATACACAAACATTCCCTTCCCTCGGGTAGCAGTAGATTTGATTTGGTGATTTTGCAAAAGCTTCTACTTTCTAGAAATGTTAGTGACAACCACTGTTCTGTGTGTGTATGTGTGTGTGTGTGTGTGTGTGTGTGTGTGTGTGTGTAGAACAGGATACATTTTTTAAACTTATTTTTTACTGATTTTTGGGTGGCTTCTAGAGTTTAAAAAATGACGTTCATAGGTCTTCAGATGTCAGTGTGGGAATGCTTTGGTCTGAAATAAGCTGGAAAATTTCAATGTTCTAGTACTGCTAATTTTATATATTAAGGATTTCTTTCAATATTCTTTAAGTTTTGATCTGGTAACATGTTATTTTATGTTTTCATTTTCTTGAATTAAGAGATTCTATAAAGCTCTGACATAATTCATTCATAGACTACCCCAAAGATTATGACTTCCCGCCATTATAAACAAGCAGAACAGTGTTCTGCCACTCGGTTACTGGTCTTTTCTCCTTTTTGTAGATTTAAGATAGCAAATACTTTGGCCAACTAGGCTGACAGTAATGATTTAAAACATGCAGGATAAAGTTAATATCTGTTGTCAGTTTGGTTTTCGATGCAAGTATGCAGCACCCGGATATTCTTTCCTCATTGGGTGGCGATACCTGGTGGCTAGGATAATGATGATAATACTAAAGGCAAACTTTTATCAAAGGCGAGTGACAGACACTGTTTGGAGTATTTCCCATGCATTATGTCGTTTAATTTTCACAATTCTTTCCTATCTCTCTGAGATTGGCATGGTCATTTGCATGTACTTTTGTGACAGAGCTGCTAAGTTAATTAACACTGTTTTCAAGCTTGAAAAGTAAAGAGATCTCTTTTACTTGCGATTTAAACTATATCATATTAGTTATAAATGTATAAAACAGAACCAATGAAATCTTTATTATAATTGTATGTCACATGATTGTAAAAGCAAAGTAAACTCTAAACACACACCAAAAAGACCTAAAGCGATATTAAAATGGACATTAGAATTCGTGTGATGTCGAGAACGATGTTGTTTCGTAGAGATGGTTAATGTTGTGGCCTCGGCGGTAGGCTCCGCCCTTAGGTGCGCGTGTGGCGTGGGAAGGCGGAGCTTCCTCCCTGCTCCTCTCCAGGCTGGCTCAGCCCTTCATTCAGCACTCTATGGCATCGTTTCCTTTAGCTTCACAAGAAAGTGTCATCTGCACATTCAGGTCACTTTTACGTGACTACTTTGTACTTGTTTGTCCATGTAGATACAAGTGGCTATTAAATGTTCTAGTTCACTTGAAAATTTATCCTGTGAGTTAAACCCAAAAATAAATTTTTAAAAGTTCTTGGGGAGAACTTTTTGTCTACCATAATTCTTTGGGCAAATCACTCTGCCCTCAACCTGCAAGTGGAATTAATACTGTGGCAATAACGTGACAACGAATGGCTAGACACTCAGCTGTGCTCTGGATAAGCAGTATCTCATTGAATGTTGCAGTGGCCCCAAAAGTTAGATAGCTTTGTCATCCCCCTTTTATGGATAAGGACACTGAATATTTGACATTTTAGTGAATGCCTCTCAAAAATCACATGGCCAGTAGAAAAATCAGACTGTATTGAATGTAGGAGCCCTCACTGCCGAAGCTTCCTCGTACGATGCGTTCCTTTGTCAGTAAGATAGCTGTGTGTAATGCCCCCTCCGTGGGTGTCACGTCCAAGGCCAGATGCTTCTGTTACATAGTAATATTTACAACACTCTCTGCAGAGTGGGTTTTTTCTCCTGCCTTCAGAAAACAAAGATATTTCAAGGTCATCCTTACCCTATCTCCCCATACCTTAAAAGATTTTTTTAAAAATGTGAAGATTCATTGTAAGGGACAATCTTAAAAGCGAAATCTAAAATAGAATTTCTGCATTCTACAGCTTGGTTTGTAATTTTTAAATAAACACAAGCAACTAAGATATCTTGTAGTCACATTGATTCTTTGAAATAAACACTTTAAAGATGTCGTTAGAAAACGGAGCAGTTAAAGGCCTTTGTGGGATGTGAACCTTGACGAAAGATATGAAGTGAACGCATGGTGAAATGAACTTCTCTACATGAAAAACATTTTTGGTCAGCAACTTTTGTGGCAAATCTATTGGTGTAGTAAATATTTCATTTGCTAATAGGGCTGTTTGGGAGAAGATTTGTTTACACTAGAGAACTGAAGAAAATGTAATCCAAATTATAGGCATGATTCTCATTGACATTCTTTTAGTACTCTCTGGTGTAAGTGCATCCATAAATCAGAAGTGTTTTTTAAAAAGTACTCTATCATTAAGTAATTTATGTGACATTAATGATAATTTACATACATTAGTAGGCGCTCCGGATAGGTGTATCTGTGTGTTTATTTGTACATGCATGTAGGTATGTATATTGGCTGAGTATCCCTTATTCAAAATTCTGGGGAGCAGAAGTGTTTCACATTTTAGAGTATAGTAGAGTATAGTGTTTCACATTTTAGAGTATTTTTAGTTTTGGAATATTTGTATTCAAATATAATGCATATATATATATATATATATATATATATATATATATATATTTAGAGAGAGAGAGAGACAGAGATTCCAGATCTGAATATTGGAAATCTGCAGTTCTCCAAAAAGTGAAATCTGTTAAGTATCATTTCAGTCTCAAAAGATTTTGGATTTTGAAGCATTTGGATTTTCGGATTGGGACTCCTACCCTGTATGAGTGACAGTGAACCTTTTAGTGCTTGCAGTGATACAAACAGCTTGCAGTGGCACTGATGCCGTAGGTTCACCACCACTGGATGTGGATTTATACATTGGCTCGTGTGGAACCCATGAATACAACTAGGCTTTAGGCACTTTTGAACATTGATTGCTTTACTAGTTTGAATACATGATACTACTCATATTCAGATATTACTCTGCATGAAGCAGAAATCAGCACCTTATCTGTAAAGAGCTATTTAAGGTCTTTGAATTGATTTCTGTTGTTTGAAGAATAACACACATTACCGGTAAATATACCATGGAGATCACAGTCTCCTTATGTTTCTCGCATGTAAGAGTTTATGGAACACCATTGCTGAGCTTTTAGTCTCTGTCCCTTGGATTTGACCTTCTAGCCTATTTTACGATGCAAAATTCTGTGGGCTATTTGCTAAGCTTTAGAAGAGAACACTAGCAAAAAGGACAGAGACTTTGACCTGCTGGAGCTAGAGGGACAGTTGATTGCTGACAAGCACATAATCACAAATCACGGAAGGAGGAAACACGGTGCCTGTTGTGGACTTCAAGGCTGACCAGACCTTTGTCGGGGCAGGGCGCAGGGGACTGGAGAGGAAGGGAGGTGGCCCAGGTGTTGCTGCTCTGAAGTATGACGGGATTGCTTAGAAGCAGGAAGGCACGTGGCCTGGTGGCCACATAAGGCTGCTGTTGGCACAAGCTGGACGGAAAAGGGCTCTGTGTATCGCGTAAGAGCCACTGGGCCAGGGAGCCTTGGGGCACACCCGTGCGGGAGGGAGAGGGAAATCAAAGAGGCAGGTGAGGAGAAGCTGCGGAGTGGAGGAAGGAGGTGGGGGTGGTGAAGACCTGAGAGCTGTGTGCTGGGGAAGGGACAGAGTCTCAAAGCAGACAGAATAAGTGATTCAGTGTCAGAGGTGGCTGTGCTTTTCAAGACTAGCTTTCTCCAGCATGTTTGACTCTAGCATTTAAGGGGTCATAGGTGGCCTTATCAAGAACAATGCCATTATCTCTATTGTACATTGAATTTCTAGGATCGCAGAAGAGAAACCTGACACTAAGAAAGTCTCATAAACCTAATGAGCTTGTAACTGCTGTCAGGATGTTACTGTTACCATTAGGGTTAATAGTGTAATTGGGAGTGTGAAGAAGCACACTGAGGTGAGGAGGACGAGCAAAGGGGGCGTAAAGCAAGAGTTTGAGCTGCTTCAAGGAAATAGATATTGGACATAGGCTCATCTGGAATATTTAAGGCACAGTGCTATCTTAAGTAGCTTAATAACAAAATTACCTGGGTTACTGATTAAGAATATGCATGCCAAATTGTCAGCATGCCAGTGGATTGTTAATTATTCAGCAATAAAATAGGTTTAATTCTTTTCCTGCTCTCTGGCTAATGGGAAGATGAGGTGGGGGTTGGAGTCCTGTGGCTCAGGAAGGCAGATGTCTGCCTGGGCCCCCAGTGCTCTGATGACAGTGACAGTGATGGGCCCGCTGTCCCTCCCACCTGCACTGCCTTGGCGGCCAGCGCTCCTCACACTTTTCCTTCTTGACTTCCTGCTTCATCTCCAAGGAGCAGAAAGTGACCTTCTGCCGCACGCACACCTGCTTTTTTGCTTAGTAGCACTTTTAGTCCGCCTCTTTAGGAACCGTCACATACACATTTTTCCAATTTCTTCCTCCTCACTTAAAAGAAATGGGGAAGAAAAAGGCAGGGAAACAGAGGGAGGGAGGGAGGTAAAATTGGCAGAAACCCCTGAAAGAAAATGAGTTTGACAGATTTGTTCAATTCTGGGTTCCTGTCTTCCTGTTTCCCTGAATCTGTCAGGAAAGCGAAGGCCCTGCCCCCACAACGAACAAAAGCCCTAAGGCCACTGTCTGAAAGGAGGGGAGATGCACATCATTTTCTATCCAAATTATCAGAGAAAGATCCAGACAGGCAGAACCGAGACACAAATCATCATCTCCAAATTATTGACAGGAAATCAAATTAATTTTGGGGGCTTTAAAAATGGATGGCCTAATGTAGAGGAGAAAAAAATAATGGAAAAACAGACAGTGTCTTGAATAATAAACAAGCTAAATGTAGTTGTAATGTTACCAGAATCCTACCAGTAAGGAATTGCTCCTGATTCCTGCTTGGTAGAACACCTGCGTTTTTTCACCATTTCCTGACATGTTCACCTGAGCTGCCTCCCGACCTGTGCTTGTCTCCTTTACAGCATTTATTCTGGGACGTTAACTGCTTGTTGATGCTTTTTTGTTCCCAGTTAGCCCATGAGCTGTGTGAGGGCTGGGACCAGCCATTACATCGCATGCTTTGGGGAGGTCATCCAGCTGCGACCTCATCAGAGCTTTTCTGATCAAGTGAGGACTCCTCCCCTAGGACAGACACCTGGGCAGGGCCCTGGGCCCTGCTTCTTCTCCATGGCCTGTTTCTGTGTTGCTTAATGTATCTCAGGCTACCTGTGGCACATGGTGCCATAGAATCAGCACCTGGCTTAGAGTCCATGACACGCCAGTGCACATCCTGCCTCTACAATTTAGGGAGTTTCACTCTCTTGTCCAACACCTAGAAGTTAAAATATGGCTAATGATACCTACCTCATGAGACTGTGACTCAGCTCAGATGCGAATTTAAAAAGCAGTTTTTAAATTCTAAAAGTTATAGTTGTAGTTGGGCTTTTAAAGCAACTGCTAAAAAAACTACACTTTCTATGTAAGCTTTACTCTTGGCTGCATACCTTGTGTGGAGAGGGGAAGACATTTGTAAGTTTACCGTTAGTTTTCTTCACCTGTGGAATTCCAGCCTACTTCAAAGGCAAGTTCCTAAACTGCACCTCACTTTTCACCCTAACTATGACTCTACAAAGATGGATTAACTGTAACAATTCCTGTTCTCTTGACATACCTCTGCCTGCCAGGTGGCTAGTGATACACTGAAGATCTTAAAAAAGACTCATTTTACCCTCTCTTTGGAGCTGTTTATATTACATGTTTTTGTAGTGTGCTCGGGGAGGTAGTGCTTTGTCAGTTCATGGTGAGGTCGGAAGCTAGGCAACTGGTTCCCAAGACTCATCCAGGTCAGTAGCAACCTCAGTGTGCAGTACAGCGCAGTATCGTGATGGTGGTGACTACACCCTCCGTGTAACATCGGGCTGCTGTCCTCACGTGTCTTACACCATGGTGGGTGTCTCCCTTTTCCTGTCTGTGCTAATAAGACAGGTATCAAGCCTGCAAAGATGATATCAGACATCTTTTATTTTCCCATCTTTAATTTTCAATTACTTTGACACTCTGCAAAGGAGTACCAACAGGTTTGTTCTCATTGAGTCTTCTGGATACTTCAAGAGTGGAATGGAGTGAAGAATGAGGCTAGTCTTAGCAAGTGAGTAAGGAATGAGGAGAGAAGTTCCCTAAAAAGACAGAAATCTTGTTTCTGTCTAAAGGAAGTGACAGTGGAGGTTCAGAGAAATATTTATTCCTTCCCCCCTCAATCACAGAGGCCTTTACAGAATGTTGCCTCAAAGAAATTTTGAAGAAGTGTGCCAAACTGTATATAAATAAACCAAGGGAAGGTTAAGATTCCAGTGCAATCAAATTTCAAGAATTGAAAATATTGTCATGTAAATAGACACGTGAAACTTGGTGCAGAAATTTTAAATGCTGTGCGTCTCCCCAGATAAAAGCTCCTGGCTGTGCAACTCCATAGCTAGTGGGCATTTCTCGTCAGCCTTCTAAAGACCAAGCTTACTGTGCAGTCTGCTGGTACTGATTGATAGGAGCTAATGTTATCACCTTCGTGTAGGTCCACACAAGACTTAATGAAGCTATTTTTGTCATGCTGTTAACACTTCCAGTTTTAATACTGAATGTCTGCATTATCTGCTATACCAATATGTGTGGTTTATTTTTAATTCTACACTAGTTAGGAGCATTGATGTACATTCTTTCTCACAGTGGTCTTGGTAATCATACGACAAATGTTGCTGTGTTCATTACTTTAGCCTTCATTCAATTTCAGAAATGCACAGTATTTATTTCTGGGCTATCTGGACCATTCTTTGTATTTATAAAGAACAATTATGTATGTTGATAACTTTATAGGAAGCAGCTCTGACATTTTTACTTCCTCTTTCATCCTTAATTTCAAGGTGCGTAGTGAGTGCTTTATGAAATGTTTGATAGTCAGGGCTTTGCCCTAGAAGGCTGACCCACATGGAGTTATCAGTGGACTCCTTACTTTCTCTTCGCTATGAATGCAGCCAACGCATTCTTGGCAGACCGGGTGTGGGGAAGGAGACTGAGGACATTGAGTTTTCTGTTCTCTGCCCTGTGGAATGGTAACAGGCGAGTGTTACTCCAGAATGTTTTGGTTTCTGTTCAGGTTTACTTTTATAATTCTTTCCACTAATTTATAAGCATCGACTTCTCAGTTTCTAAAACGTTCAACTCACATAATCTTGTTTCATATAAACGGACAATATCATTCTGTAAGTGAGAATCTCGGGCCCACATAAGATGGTAGACCTTATTTATGAATATTTAAATTTGACTGCCAGGAAAATTTAGCAGAAGTGATCATGATCTTGAATATAAATTATTTGACTTGGAGAAGATGTTTTGTAGATCTTGATAAGATAAATATCCTTTGTGAAGAGGTAAAGCTGGATGAGAGAGGCTGTTTTAAGAAAGCAGTTGATTGTCCACAACTCCAGTGTCTATCAACTGATGAATAAATACATAAAATGTGGCCATCCCATCTGTGGAACATTATGTAACCAAAAAAGGGAATGAACTTCTGATTCATTGGTGCTGATCATGATCCCCAAAGACACAATCCCAGATGTCATTATAATCCCTAATGCTGAAATCCTGAGAAATAAAATCTCTTGAAGTCTAAAAATCCCCCACATCACAATTCCAGGAGACTGGAGTTCTTAGAGTCAGGTGCTGGAGACCACACTTTCCACTGGGAGGAAGAAAGCGATTTAAGGTGTAGCAACAGCCACAACTTGAGTTCAAAATTGTTTCCCTTGGCTGTGTTGGCATTCCTGCCATCTGATGAAATGCAGTGAGATTCGCCTCAAGAAACCAGTAAAATGACTGACGAGTTGCAGAACAGTTACGTGCAAGGTAGGATAAGAAGAAAGGCAATGATATGGCTGTGATCATCACTGGTGTTTCTACCTAATTTGCTATCTCTGTATGAGGGCACCTTCCCATACCAGGAAAAAATACACAAACAAGGAAGGCGGGAGGATAGAGGAAGAATTTCATAGGGTATGTACATCTTGGTGTAGATTGACTGCTGGAAGAATTTCAAAATGAGCAGGGCCAAACAGAAAACAGTTCAACAGTTGTGGACATATTCTCCAAGGAGAGCCATGCACTAAAACATAAACAAGAAAACAAAGCAAACAACTTAACAAAAGCAGCTATAGTATTAGTCCTGATGGAAGAATTCAAAATAGAGTTAATGACAACCACTGTCAGCCCTTGGGGACTACCTCCATGCCATTGTCTATAGTGTGTTCCTATTAGACACTTTCCGTATGTTGAATTTGTTTTTTCAGGTTTTTTTCCTCTTTTGATTTTTTTTTCCCCACAGTTTTCAGTGGTTAACATTATTTTTTTTTCCAATTCTCTGTGTTATTTATTCATCCTTCATTTTCATTTTTGGAGTTACAAATTGTATAAGGACTTTTAGAGTGTTGTAGTTTGTTTTATGCTTTTTTTTTTTTTGCTTTTGTAAATTTGATTCCAAGAAAATTCATTAGCACCCCAGTGACTTTGCGTTGTACTTGTAAGAAAAACACTGAAACATCTGCAGTAAAATAAGAGATATCCTTTTTGTTATGATAATATTTTTTGAAGTCTTGGCTTTTTAGCACTGACTACATCTGTGGTGGTGTTCCATTGAAGTTTTTGATTCATCTTGTTTTAGGTGACAGCAGATATAAAGCTGGATACAGATAATTACCAACCATAGCAATATATGCTTATGCCTTTAGCTTTATGACCTATTTCTTTATGACTGTGATTTATTTGCTTAACTATTCTACTCCTTTGACTGTCTTTATATATCTGAGTACTTTGCTGGCTAAAATACGTATATTATTGCCTATTTGATTGTATAAAGTGGCCTCTGAAGAAGTCTTCTGTCATGGTCTAGTGCTTCTCAAATGAATTCCCCTTTTATTTTAAATAATTTCAAAATACTTTTTGCAGAATTATACTTTTGAGGTTTTTATTTTAGGAATTTTAGACTTTAAAGACTTTGATCCTTTGCAATTTCAACATCAAGATTATAGTGTTTGGGATTGTATTTTTCAGGGTTATGGCTCAAATCTCGGGTACGTGTATTACATGAATAAACCTTGAAAATGTTATACTAAGTAGAAAATATTAGTCACAAAAGAGCACATTATATGAAATATCTAAAATAGATAAATCCACAGATGGAAAGTACATTCGCAGTTGTCTAGGGTTGGCAGGTTGGACGGGGAGGTTGGATGGGGAGGTATTGGAAGTGGGGGTAGCAGCTAATAGGTGCAGTTTCTTTTGGGGGAAACATTTTTAAAAATCATGATACTAGATGTACCACTGTGAATATGCTAAAAGCCACCGAGCTGCCTACTTAAAATGGGCCAATTTTGTGAAATGTGAATTGTGTCTCAATAAAGCTGTTTAAAAGTAGTCAGTGACCCTAGAAAATAAACAAGAAGCAAAGAAAACCAGAACCACAAAACTACATATTCTGTAATCAGTGAGTGCGCAGATATTTGTTTTTAGATGTTGTGAAGATTTTCATGAGCTCCTGATTATTGCGGTTACAAACAAGGGTGTGCATCCCTGAAAATTGTGTTGGTGTATTTGCAGTTTGTTTTCCTCTCTGTTTCATGAAGTTTCATTTTTATGGGTTGGTTTGTTTACGAGGAGAAAGATCCAAGTAGAAAACTCAGTTTCTATGACGTTCTCAGTTTAGTGCTCTTATTTTGAGTTTTACTTAAAATTTACTTTGAGTTTTTATATTGTGTGAGTTTTGCCAGTTTTTTTCACATTGGAGGACATGTACATAAATGCTGCAAGAGCTGAGACTTCTTCTGAATGTTAAATGAGCTCATATTGTGGACTTGAAATTCTAACAATAAACATTTTTGCAATTTACAGATTAAAATTTTTTCCCTGCCCAATTCACTGGTAAAACTTCTCCTTTATACAATTTGGATTCAGCTTGACTATAATAGAAATCATTATTCAAACAGTAGGGTACTACCAGCTTTTCAGTGGCATCTAAACCAAAAGGAGAATTAGTAAAATGGTTTTAATTACATGCTTGTCTCTTTGACAGGCAGTAAGAAAAGCAGAGTTTTGCCTTTGAAAAGTGAAAAGGGGTCTATTAGGAGAAGGGGGTTGTCAATACAATTCCATGCATTCTTATCAAGAATTAGTCTCAAAATTCTTGATGCATTAAACATAAGAGCTTTTGTTCAAACTTTTACTCTAAAGATGGCAACCCTCAAATCTAAAAATACTCTGGCTAGAAGCCCAAATTGTATTTTAATAATGTAAAGTCAGTATTTGCCCTCACAGTTTGAAGTTTATCTCTAATTAATTTTGAGTGTAATTTTTAAAAAATTCTTATGAACATCTACTTTGACTGGTCTTTTCCAGTGTGCAAGAAATAGGCCTTCCAGTTCAGTTCTGTTGAGATATATTTTTCCAATAAATATTTTGAATTTAGGAACAACTTTTAAAAACCAGAGGTTAAGTACTTTTCAAATGCTTGTTATCAGAGGGAGTTGTGACATAAATTGACTCACAAATCCTTAAGCATAGCAAGCTCTTGAATATTTAATGAACAAAAAGAGAGGGCCTAGGAATGCAGCCCGAGCCTGTCTTTGACTGGAAAGCTTTAGGATGCGTTCTTTGAGAGTTTTGGTGCATATCTTGAAGATAATCACCGACGCTAACAAGAGCGCCCTTTAATTTCGCGATCTCTGGACTCCAACCATGTAAGTCTGGCGTTGCCTGTAAGAAACAATGTGTGACTGTTCTGCATCTCCAAGTATTCATCGCCCTATAACTTTGCGGGCTACTGGGATCATTCTGTACCTCTCCGACCTGCTTTGTGATGGTCTCCTGCAGAAGTTTATATTAGGAAATCAGCTGGCGTACTGACGACAGCAGCAACAGGGCCGATGGCAACGAGAACAACCGAGAAGAACAGAATGATGTCATCACGCCAGCGCCATGGGCAAACAGTAAGCCAGTTATATAGGAAGTGACTGTGGGTTCCCTCGGAGGCTCACGATGCCTGCATTATCACAGTAGCCAGCGTTCTTGGCACTTGACCTAGTGTCTGAGAATGTAGAACCAGTAATCTGCCTTCCATATTAGGAGACAGACGCATACACGGTGGAAAATAGCAGTCCTCTGGAAAGAGCCCCTTTCTGTAATTGCTCTAGATTGGACTCCTCTTAACATGTAATAACCTAAGGGCCTCCTTTGGTAAGACATGTTTGGTGATTAGAATTCTGTTTTGGATACTCGTTCGTCAACCTCCTGTCTGCATCTCAGTGTTTGGGCATTAGCAGTTGGGAAGCATCACCCGCTGTTACTCTGGTTTATATCTTGGCTTAGCCCTTGTCACTTCTCTGAACAGTGACGTGTCAGTGGGAGATAAAACTCTTTGGTGATTGAGCTTCTGGCCCAGCTCCCAAGAGTTGTCTTTTACAAGAGGGGATGAAAAGTGTTGAAATGCACTACAAGTTGGAAGCACAGGCACTGACTTTATAGTTGTTTTTTAGTAGCCCTTGAGCATGACACCTGGATTGTAGTGTGGCTTCATGTGGGACATTTCTGGGTATGGGAAATCTTCTGTGATAGGCAGCTGCTGGGAAGAAGGCAGCTGAATTAATATTCATGGTTCTTGGAAAGGACAAGCTGAGAGAACAGGAAATAGTAGAGGCAGTTTTATCCTGAAGCTAAGGAGGGCCAGGGTTCCGGGTCCTCCCCTACAGACACCAAGTAATGGGATGTGCTGTGAGTCACTATTGGACAGTGTCCTAAAGGAGGAGGAGAACGCAGGTTGTGTCAGGAAAAATCTCAGATAAGCTGCCTGCAGGGTTCTGAAAGAAAGGTTCCTGGAACTTGCAAAGCTCTAGTAAGTTTAGGGGCGTGTTATTTATGCAAATTCTGCTTTATTATATGTTTTACACTTTTGTGAATAAGGCTTTTAGGACTGTGACCACTGCGGATTTTTTGTTTTCTGACGTTTTCCTTAATTAAAACTGGGGGTAGGCAGCCAGCTTCTGCCTCCCTGCCTTTCTGCCGTAGTAGTTTTAGTTCATTTATCTATTTGTTTTTTTCCCCTACTTTGCCATCTTACTCTTTATTTTTTCATTTCACCCTGAAGTATCCCTGTATGCTCTGCCTGCTCGTATGGAAAAATGCATGTTAGGAAACCAGTGCAAAAAAAGGGGAGACTAAAGGGTTCTTGGAATTCCCTAGGATTATTTCCATCCAGTTGCTGTGTACACAATGGGCCTCCTTTTGAGACAGGAGAGAGAAAATCTCCCCCCAGCCCCACACCCTACCCTCCTTTGAAGATTTCATAGTTTTAAGAGATTTCCAGATGTTTCTCATCCAGACATACCTGGAGAAATAAATGAAGGACAGCATATATTTTACTGTGTTTTGGTTGTTAACGCCTCTCAGGCAGGCGATAAATATTATATTACCTTTTCCTGAGCCTAAGTCCATCTTAATGAGAGAATAAATTGGGCCCAGTTATATCTAATATACTGTGCTGCTGGTGATTTTGAATATTGTAAAATATAAATACAAACCAATCATAATATGAAATTGTTTTAAGAAGAAAATGTAGAAAATCCTATTACTACTTTACTTGTATCTAAAAATCCCAGGAATGCATAGTTTAAGTGGACAGTTCTGCTGTCAGCTCATGCCCGCCAAGTAAATTCTTTGTAGACACCCCGCTGCCAATCATTACTGGGTTCAAGCTCCACTTTATTGCCTCCTGGGCTGTAGGCCTCCTGCTGACATTTAGTTTTGCATGTGGCTTGGAAAGGAGGCCCTGTGAAAAGTTTTTATTAGGACCTGTTAGTGATGCTTTAGTGCTGTATGCAGTGGTCCAGAGACCTGCTCAAGGGGTGGGTGGATACCTCCATAAATAATTACCAGAATTCCCCATTTTTCTTTGCTCTGGAGAAGACTCATAGTCTTCATGGAGAAATCTCAAATGGAGGCTTCTTCTCTCATTCCCCAAACATTAGGAAGTCCTTCTGCCTTTGCTATGTGTTCTTACCTGGTGCTTATTGGTTGTTGACTTCCCTGACCACTCTGTTTTTTTTTTTTTTCAGTCACCAAATAGTGAATATTTTTTACTAGTAATGAAATATTAATGTGAAATGGTTACAATACAAGATGGGACAAAAGTAGTATAAAGATGACTGTTGTCCCTTAATAATTTATGTGTACTTTTTTTGGTCAAAACAGTCATTCCTGAAACAGGCAGGATTTCACAAAACTGTAGACTTTAAAAAAAAACACCATAAATAATGACTTCAGAGAGCATACACTGCCACCTAAATCTTCCATTAAAGTAGCTGCCTTTAAAGCACTGCATACTTTTTTGTGATAAAATGAGTTTAACAATTTGAGAAACTTTTAGGTTTTTATGAAATGTATGCTGCTTGATTTTTGACATTTTTCATTCTGCTGTTCTTACCGTTGTATCATTAAGATTTGGAGAATTTTCATATATGCAGCCACCTATTTTTTGTTAATGTGGTTAATATTTATACCAGGAACTTAGTTGCAAAAACTAGATTTCTTGATGTACAGTATTGGAACTAATGTAAAAGTCATTTCTTTTCTTTTTCATTTTTTTTTTTGAGACAGGGTCTCACTATGCAGCCTAGGTTGGCCTCAAACTCAATGATCTTCCTACATTAGTCTCCCAAGTGCTGAGATTACAGGTGTGTATCACCACACCCACCAGTTTCATTTTATTTTAAAAACCCTGGGAATACTGTTTTTATTTGTAGTATGTTATGGAAATCATGAAGACAGGCAAAAACTGTGGCTCTAATTTTTGACTCAAGTTGAATGTGTTAGAATATAAATTGTTTAATTAGTTGGATAAGTTATGTAACTTCTTTTGGAAATTTAGAGAGCCTTTCACTGAAGGGGCATATGAATGAACATTTGCCAGTACACTGCCCTGTATTATATTCTCCCTTTAAAAATAGTTTTAGCCATTTTTTTAATTTTTAAAGAGAAATAAATGGGTAGGAAACGTGTCTCAAATTTATTAAAAAATAATAAGGCTGTTTGTTCATTGCAGCTATTTGTCAAATTTAAAGAATGGGACAAACCAAATGACTGTGAGTCAGGGATCGGTTGATTGGATGATAGTTCATCCACCTAAGGGAGTGCTCTGCCAAAAGGAGCAAGGATCAGCTATCAGCTGCTGTGCAGAGATCTCTACAATGAGTGTTAGATGAAAGTAGCATATTACAGAAAAGTACATCAATAAGCCACTAACATTTTATCAAAGGAGGGTGTTGTGTAGATTTGACTTTGGAGCCATGCATATTTTTCTGTAAGTATGAAGCAACCACTAAAAATGAAATAAACTTCATTGTATGTTTAACTGGTATATCCTAGTCAAATCGAAAAGAACCATCTCAAATGCTGTTAAAACTCAGAAATTCAATTATTCTCAGTGGTATATAGTCCTGAAGGATTTTTTTTAAAGGGCAAATAAAATTCCTAGCCTTTCACATAGTCTGATAGTGGGTATCGTTAGTTTTGGAAACGTGTATGTGTGTGTGTGCAGCAGTGTGCACACGTGTGGTGTGGCATAAGGCAGTATTCTGTTAGAAAAAGAGAAGCGCAAGTGCAAACTCACTGTGAATAAGTAATGTAACTGAATTTCTGAATTCCATTGAGTAATATCAACATGAGTTTATATAAAAATATGGATTGTACAGATTTTTCCTTTGAAGATTCCTGTAAACCCTGACCATCCAAGGATGAGTGCCTTTGGGGTTCCCAGTGAAGTTCCCCACAAGGATCCAGGACTCTGAATGGTGGCAAGGAGGGCAAGAAGTGTATGAGATGAACTGGAATATCATCCTGGCCTGCCACGTAGCATAGCAAAGGCCAGCCAGCACTTGCAAGTTTTATTCGAAGTTGTCCCAGGCAGGGAGGGGAGGGAGGACCCTTGTTTATTCAATGTCTTAGAAATTATGTGTAAAGGGAACAAGTGCTGTGTTTGGTTTTTTTATAATGACTATATTTCAGGGTAATCATTTAGAAAGACAAATTCCTCTTTATAGAAGTATTATAGTCATAGTCAATGAACAAAGGATTACAGAAATTGTCATAATTTTGCATCTTCTATTGAAATAGTAATCTAAGCATTAATTACCAAAGTCTGAAAAAGGTGGTACAACCTTGTACTAAGCATACATGGCATCATCTGTGAACTGTTTTTATGCAAAGAGACAGAAAGGAAAAGAAAAAGAAGCAAAGTAAAAAATTTAAAGCTGATCAAGCTTCTGAGGTTTGTCAGCTTATAACAAACATAGGTAACAAAGGATCATGTTACATGACAGAACTACGCTCAGCAAAATCCAGACTTTAGGTAAATGTTATAAGACAAGTGATCCAATTTCTTAAACAAAAACTTGAAAGGTATAAAAGAATGGAGAGATGCCATTAATCAATTTTCCATTACTATAACAAATGCATAAAATACCAGTTTATAAAGAGAAAACGTTTGAGCCGGGAATGGTAGCACATGCCTATAGTCCCAGAATTCAGGAGGCTGAGATAGGAGGATCACCATGAGTTCAAGGTCAGCCTAAGCTACATAGTGAGTTCAAGTCCAGTTGAACTACATAGTGAGACTGTGTCTCCAAATAATCAATAAACAAACAAACAAACAAATAAATAAAATAAGAGAATGAGAGTTTTTTTGGCTCAATTGTGGAAGTTTGAGTGCAGTGGTTGGTTGAACGGCCCTGTTGCTTTGAGCATATGGTCAAACAGCACATTGTGGTAGGATTGTGTAGTAAAACAGAACCACTGACACCATAGTCAGGAAGCAGAGAGGAGAGAGAATGGGGAACCATTGTCCTTGTCCAGGGCTTACTCCCCAGGCCTAAAGATCTACCACTAGGCTCCGCCTCTTAAAATTTCTGCTGTCCCATAGTAGCATCAAGTGGATTCCAAGTCTTTAAGCACATGGACCTTTGTGGGACACTTAAGGTCCAAACTACAAAGGAGACCTATCATCCAGTCTCCTGTGATTTAATTCAAACAAATGTGCATGTGTACTTACGTAAAATTTAAACACACATGCATACATACACATTTATATCTATTATGCCTCTAAGAAATTACTGAGTGGGTATTTGATAGTCTTAATAATTTCTAGTTACCATTTTAGGTACACTAAATATTATGTTTGAAATACCTTTGTCTGCGTGTGGTGGCACACACCTGTAATCCCAGCACTCAGGAGGTCAAGCCAAGAGAACTCACACGAGTTTGAAGTGGGCCTGAGCTCTATAGTGAGTTCAAGGCAAGCCCGGACTACATAGCAAGACCCTATCTCAGGAAAAAAAATGTTTAAACATGTTTTATACTTAGCCTTAAAATACTTAAGGTTGTACTAACTTGTCTGCCCATAAACAAAGTCACTGAAAAGTTTTTGGATTTGGAGATTTCTTTTTCATCATTTCATTGTTTCTTGGGCTACTCAGGCTGCTATAACACAGTACCACTGACTGGTCTGCTACAAGAAGAGAAGTTTATTTCTCACAGTTAAAGAGGCTGGAAGTCAGGTCCAGGTGTTGGCAGGTCTAGTTTTCTTCTGAGGCTTCCTTCTTTGGCTTCTCTCTAGCTCTGCCCTCCTATGGCTTCTCTGTGCACATACCCTGTCCACACTCCCTATTCCTGTGAAGGTGCTGGCCATATTGGATCAGGGCCTCCATTTTCTTTACTGCTTCAAAGGGCTTAGCTCCAGATAAAGTCACCTTCGAGTCACCTTCTGAGGGACCTTGTGTTAGGACTTCCGTGTATAATTTCAGGAGGGCAGAGGTTAGCCCAATACATGTGGCATTTTTTGAGTGATTTAAAGGTGACATTAATCTTTTCAAATTTCAGGAATGAAGTTGGTGAGTGTTAATGAGTTCTTTCTCGGTGTTGAACAATTAGCCTGAGCCCAGAGCACTTCTGGCCACTTGGTCAGGACGTAGACTTTCATTTTCAGGCCTCTGGTAGTTCGGGTTTTGCTGCTCTCTTCTTCTCCCCAGGACTGGTAACACTGATCCTTTTGCAACAAGCGGTTACAGCTTCATGTAATGGCTCTGAGAGTCTTCGCTGTGGTCTCTGAAATGGCACTAGCTTTCTAAACAAATAGGAAGGAGCGACACCTTCACTTTTCGTATAACTGAACCTCTTGAAAGGAGGTGCTACGAAGCTCACTTTTGTCTGCCTTGCAGTGACAAAGCTGACTTCCTTTTTCGTTTGCTCTTCCTATAGCTTAAGTGCAAATGAACATTTAAGTAAAGACCTCTCTCCTCTCATCTGTTCATTTGGACATTTGATACGCATATGGAGCCCATGTCCCAGGTCAAGAAGTTAGCACACTCTCTCTCTCATACAAATGACCTCCTATGTGTAATAAATAGAGAACTAAGATGATAATTTATAACTCTCCTAATTAGTTTTCATTTACTTATTTTTCCATTTAGAGAAGTATTGCAGAATTTGGAAATACAAATAATTTTCTTTGTAAAATATATTATGACAGGGAAGAAAACTTGCTTAAGTAATAAACTGGTTTCCCACAATGACAAAAGATTGTCATTAATTGTGTTAGGGCTCTAATAGCATTGCAGTTCTCTAAAGAAGTGTTCGCATTTTTAAAGATGAGTAACAACGGGATCCTGGATTTTTTTTGAAATGCTGGAGCAACTATAACAAAAGATAGATGAAGCAGATGTGGTGAAATGCTGGTAATTATCCAATCTGGATGATGCTCTGGGGTCATTATATAATGTGTAGTCACACTTGTGTGCACTTTGTAATCATTTTCAATAAAAGTACAGTGACAAAATCATTAGTACTACATCATGGTTTCATGGGAAAAGATGTAATAGTCAACATTTACTACATTCAGGAGGTTGACTCATGTGGGTAGTTGCCCTATAGACATAGAGGAATTCCTAACTGCTGGGAAGTGTATTCATGAACAGTTTTGTACTGATAGGAATCTTTTTTGAGTATGGTCCATCTGCATAAATGATTCAATTTCTTTAAATATCTGGCATTTAATAGCTTAGTTTTTAAAATCCATTCGCTCCTGTTGGAAGTAAGAATACTCTGGCTGTGCGCTGGATTTCTCAGGATGAGCAGGCACTTTTAGCTGCAAGTCTAATATTACAGACTGTAGAGATAGCCTCATCCTATTAATTATGCAGGGGTTATTTTTTAGTGCCTTTGTTGTTTTCCCAAGGTCATTGTTACTCCTAATCATTATATCTAGTTTGTGGTTTTACCTTAAAGTTTTAGATTTTTTGCCTGGCGTCATTGTAGCTATGTTTTAGATTCCACTGTAAAAAGCTCATCCTGCCTAACCTATTAAGAAATTTATCTGATAAAACTTGTGTGGGAATATTAATATTAATAATTGGATGTAATACTTGGGAAGATTTAATCTCTCTATCAGTTTCCCTCAAAAGGTACCCCAAGAAAAATGTTCATAGTTACCTATCTTTTATAGTATGGATATGGATTAGAATTTGGAATGGAAACTTGTTGGAAAGAATTAGGTCCTTTTTAGTTTTTAGTATGGGTTCTTTAGAAATATGCCCGGTTAGAGAAATGTATATTAAAAAAAAAACCTAATTTTTCCTCTGGGTAGCTCTACCAGGACTAAATTATCTTAATGATCATAGATGAAAAGACATAAACATTTTAGAAAGAGTCTCCTGAACTAAAACTATGGCTACCTTAGGAGTTTTCTAGGCTGTACCTCTCCTTCCCAAGAAGAGAGCTTTCAGGCATCCCCAGGGACCTCTCCTTGTCAAGTGGACCATCTGGGGGTGGGAACGGGAGAGCTATTTCAGTGCTGGATGAGTCCCCACAGAGTTACAATGGTGGAAAAGACATGATATCTCCTCTCTGAAGCCCGCTTGTTCCCTCTTTAAACATTTTTAAATAGAAAAAATAAAACCTTACTAAAATATGATTAAGTATTAAGGACTCATTTTTCTGAAAGCTGGAGCTGCAGCCTTTTAGCTCTGGGTTCTAAAATAAGTTATTGTCAGTCCAGATTTTCTTATCAGGAAAGGGGATGGTGCTTTACGTAAGGGGAATTGTTTGAACAATCAAGGGTATCATTTTGAGCTGGAGGCACAGAGATACAGTAAAGGACAGCAGCTACTTACAAGGGTGTAGGAAAGTCACAGGGTAAAAGTGAGGTGGTCCAGTGTACCACGCGTTCCCAGGAATGTCAGTGTCTAAACTTTACCATGAGCTACTTGTGTAGCCTAGGCACTATTTATTAAGTATAGTAACTGTATCATTACTAATATTGTTATCTCAGCTGCTGCCACGAGAATGCTACATAACAAACCACCCCAAAGCTCAGTGCTCATGAACATCAGTCACTGTACTTGTTCCTGCATTTGTAGGCTGAGTTGGGCTTTGCTGACCCTAGCTGGGCTGAAGATCCACGCTGTAGAGTGTGTCCAGATATGCTCCACGTCACTTTCATCTTTAACTCAGCGTTTGAGTAGAACACATACCTTTGCATGATGGTGGCATCCTTCAGGAACACAAACCGCACAGCGCAGCACATGTCTCATTTACTGATACCACATCCAGTCATAACCCAGTGACCACAGCAAAACACATCACCAAGCCAGGTGTCAGTGAAGTAGGCAGCTATGTTTTACCCCTAGCAAGAGGACTAGGTTAGTGAATATTTGCTGGCATTAATCCAAACTATTGCAGTGATTCTTGCCATCAAAATTATGACTATCTGTCCGCAGTTTCAGCGGTTTTAAAAGTTTCTAGAAGCTGGGTGTGGCTGAGGTTGGGCGTTGTGGTCATGGTTGGCTGAGTTTTGACACTCCTTGTGCATGTGGGTATCATTGGCACAAAACATCGTTCACTGGTAAATTAACCAAGTCCCCTGCTTCCTCATGGTCAATAGTAGGCCATCCCTGATGCACACGTGCCTGTAACAGTTGTAAAGCACATCAGTGTCTCTCTGGACTCATTAATAATCTAGTCTGGCTGAGGATGTTTTCTACCTGTTTTATCAATCTGCTTTATGAAGTCTCAGTTTCCCACCAGTACTATCACAGTATATATTTGTACTGTTCATTTCATCCCTGCATGAGAGCTTCCTCTCCCACAGAAGATGGAGAGTTTCAGGCGCGTGGTTAGCATTGTAACAGGTGCATTGGAAACGGCTGCATAGCACCTACAGGCTGTTGTTTTGGCTCAAGTGTTTCATGTCCACAGAACATTTCTGTGGAGTCATCACAGAGAAAGCTTTTGCAATGCGTTCTCCTTGCCGGTTCGGTTTGCCATTCACCACTTTTAAGTGCTGACTTTTTCAGACTTTTTACCTCTCCATGACCTCAAACAAATCAGTCAGAAGCCCTCTGCTCAAAAATTTTCCCAACTTCCCCACTGTGACTCTGGCAGTATCTTTTTAAAAAGAAATGACTACGTATTCCTCTGAATGTACAGCAACTTGGAATTATCAGGTCCAAGGAATGAAATAGACTCTAAACAGGCTTTGGGCTGCTGTGGACTTCGTGCCAGAAGGCAGCAAGCAGACTGACAAGGTTTGTCCTCCTACTCGCATGCAGATGGCATTGTCTCTTTTATTTATTTATTTTTTTCCATAGAGAAGTGGGAGGAGAGGGCTGTTTCAGCTGCCATTGATGAAAATCAAACTCCCAGCGTCCAATGGCAGCCTGGTATTTCACGCTCTACCGTTTTCGTTTCAATGGAAATTTAGTTTGTTTTTTCTGCTGGCAGAGTTTGCCTGCTGTGAAGTAGAGGCACTGCTGTATTTAGTTAGGGGTTCTGCATTCTTTGCTTACACTCAAATTTGTGTCATGGTTATGGTGCCTCAGATTTATTAAATAGAAACACCTTCACTGAGGCTGGGAAATAGCGCTGTGAATAACTGGTCCTGAAGAAACGCCAGCAAACTTTAGTGCTGGCCTCTAGGCACCCACTGTGTATGCTTTGGGAGCATTTGACCCACAATGCATATCGAATACAGTTATTCATTATAACAGCCAGGATCATTGCTCGTCACCCATGTCAGCTACATTTTTGTGTGGTTCTGTGTATGCACTTAACACAATAAAATCTTTCCTCATAGTTGTAAGTACAACACAAATATATATGTGTGTGGGTGTGGGTGTGTGTAGAAAAATATCATAGAAAAGCTTAATTCATTTCCCTTCTTTTATTTTTTTATCCTAAAACTGTAAATAGAAATTAAAAATGTGTCCCTATTCAAACGTATCATGGCTTTCATGAGGAGGTGAACTCTTTCATCAATTTGAAGTTATACAAAATCCAAATTTGAATAATATAATGTAAAGTTCTTTCTTTTCTTTTGTGATAGCTGCTAAACTAAGTAAAGTCCAGCATGGCTTCAGACAGCAAATCATTTCCTTTATTTTAAATGGTAAAATCATAAATACTACAGTCTTTTGGCTGAAAACTTGGCAGGCCAATCTCATATACCCTCTGGTGCTAAAACATCTCGATATAGAAAATGAGGAGTTGTTTTGATATGTTTTCTTGCTCGGCCGTGAATGCAGAAGGCCAGGGCTTTCGATGATAGATGTCTTGCTTTTATCAGTATTTCATTTCTGCCTGGCTTCTAGCAAGCATGTAGGTATGTAAATTTCTTAGTGCTTTCTTGTAACGTCATTCTTCTCCTTCAGAGAAGCATCCACTCCTGTGAAATTGGAGGCAGTTTTTTTTTTGAACTGCCTAGAGCCTGGCAGATCACAAGCCCATAGAAGTTTTGAGGTGGGAAAGCATTCCTTTAAGAAATCACATGAAATACAATCATTTGGTCTCCGGCATAGCCCAGTAAGGCATGATTCTTGAAATTCATAGTTTTCTTCCTACTCTCCGCTAGATTTGACAAAGGTAATGTTGTATACTCTGCCTTACGGCTGCTTCAAAAGGAGAAACCTACTTCTGCTTAATCAGTCATGGCTCTTGTCATTCTTACCTATTACGCCAACTCAACATAAATAAAAACTGAAATGCAAAATTATGGCTTTTGCTCTATGCACAGTTCATTAAAGGGCCTGCCCAATTAAAAAAAAAACTGTAAAAGTTAAAGTAGCACATCGATAAATCTATCAGAATATCCATTCGTTTCCTTTAGCTTTTAGTTGACTGAGCCAAATCTTTGTGAGTTACATCAGTTTTACTAAAGTTGGCGACAAAATTTCATACATTTGTTAGCTAGGGTGCATTAAAGGAACCTACGGAGCACTTCTGCAGCACTGAATCCTATACTATTTTTATAATGTCCCTCAAGTTGTCATTTAAGGTGCATACATAACATGGAAGGTGCTATAGGAGTTTTTCTTGTGCCATGCCCAAACCGGGCTCCCGAGCTGGAAGAGTAAGGCACCACTCCAATCTTTAGTCTGAGTACAGAAGAGAGTACATGAAATTCTGCTTAAATTGTGAGATTAAAGTTTGACTGCTGCAATGGAAATATTTAAGAGGTACAGTTGGGCACAAATGTGAGAGAGGGCTGTATTGGACAGGGCTTCATTAAGAAGTGATCCTTGAAATATGAGTAGCCACTTGCCAGCGGCATCTGAGTAAGGGTATTCCCCTGGGATGGACCAGTATACAGAAGGCCGCAGAAGCCCTGACTCATCAGACGTGTTGCAGAAAGTATAAGCAATTGAATATGACCGCAGTGGAGCTCACTAACAAGGCATGCATGATGAGAGAATTGACTTTAGGCCAGGGCTATACTGCTGAAGGACATGTGCAACAGCCCAAAGAGTAGATCTTTATTCTCTAATCAATGGGGAACTATTAATAGATTTAAACCTGATCAGCTGTGAGTTTTTCAAAGACTTACTCATCAGCTCTGGGGAGGGTAAATTAGGTGAGCATAACAAGGACAAACTGTGTCAGTCAGGAAGCCATTACTGGAGGCCTGCCGAGGGGCGTGGAAGGTCTGTGTGCCGGGGAGAGGCAGAGCTGGATCTAGGAGATGTCAAGGGGGCGATGGCTACAGGGCCTGGAGACCAGTTGGTATGGAAGGAATCTAAGATGATACCTATGGCTTGAGGAATTGGGGCTGACGCTATTCTTCGAGGTAAGGGAGAGGCAATTGTGGATTTCAATTTTTCTTTTTGGATTTGTTATCTGAACTCTGTCCATACGGAAAAGTTGCATAGTTGCTTAGATTTGTAACTGACTCCAAAGAATTCTGGTTTAGAGATAACACATTTAAGTCATAATGAAAAAACCATGACTTGCTTACTAAAAAACACTTTTTGTCCTAGGTCGTCTTATTATTATATATTTTGAATATGTAAGATATGATTAAAATGATGATGAATGCTTAAATTTTTAAAAATATGATAATAAAAGAAACATTGCCATTAATCTCCCTCAAAACACTCCCCCTGGCTTGGAACACACTTAAGTCATCTTTCATGCCGCTGTTTGAAGCAGTTCTGCAAGTTCTGTTCCATAAATGAATCTCTTTAACTGCATTGTCATGGCTGCTTAGTGTCCTGAATTTTTTTCTGGTTTGTTTGTTTTGTCTCATTTTGGTTTTTGTCTTTTGAGACAGGGTCTCACTATGTAATTCAAGCTGTCCTTCAGCTCACTTTGTAGTCCAGGCTGGTCACAAACTCACAAATGACCCTTCTGCCTCAGCCTCCCAAGTTCTGGGATTGTAGGCATGCATCACCATGCCCAGTTCTGAATTGTTTCAAAACGTTTATGTTCATGGTCACTTTGACTTTGGGAAAGGCCAGAAATCATATAATGCAAGATATGACAAGTGAGGTGGGTTAGGACTCACTGTAATGTTTTTATGAGCCTGACTTCCTTTAGATGATACTCGCAGCAGGATTTATTGTACTTCAGATCACACCAGTAAAGACACTCATGAAAGAGCTCTCCCAGAACTGCTTCAGAAAAGGCCGAAGATGATGGGATAAGTTTATTCAAAGCAAAGAAGGTCATTTTGAGGGGGATTAATGACACTGTTTAATACTACTACATTTTTAAAACATTCACCATATATTTTATCCCTCCTTTGTGTGTCGCATGTCGACTATCTCCTATCCAAAATGCTTGGGACCAGGAATATTTTGGATTTCAGATTTTTCCAGTTTTGAAGTATTTGCATATACTTAGATGGCTTAAGGATGAGACTCAAGTTATAACAGAAAGTTCGTTGATGCTTTATGTGTACCTTAAGTATATAACCTGAAGTGAATTTTATTCAATGTTATTAGCAAACCTCCCTTCTACCTGCAGCCTGTCACATGCAGTCATGTGAGGGATTTACCACATGTAATATTTTGTTGGTGCTCTGATAGGTTCAGATTTTGGAAGATTTCAGATTTTGAATTTTCAGACTGTATGATATACATATTTGATTTTATATATATATATATATATATAACATTTCATTACTCTTCAGTGTAACTGTAAGAATAAGATAATTATCGTGTTTCTTAATGAGTAACTAAGGTTAGAGAAGTTCAAAGATCTATGCAAGTTTCTACACCTAGCATTTGAATCCAAACATATTATTATAGTAATGTTCACTGTTCTTTATGTTATCATTTTTAGCAGTGTTTTAGGAAACATGGAAAGGTTACGTGTATGCATTGCTTGACAGTGAGTAGGTAGTCAGATCTTGTGAAAATCTGAAAGAGTCATCAGGAAGGATACATGTTGGAATATTGGTACATTTCGATTAATCTTACTGACAGTAGGAAACATAGAAAGTTTTCGAGAAAGTAGTTAGAAAAAGAGAATGAATTCAGATGAAGCATTCAGAGCACCAGTGAGAATAGTATTCTTTTGGTTGCAAGTAGTAGAACCAGCTAAACAAAAGCAATTGTTAATTAATACCAGGAGATTTTTCAGAGAAAGAAAATAAGAATTTTACAGTCAAGAACTGGAGCAGTTTATGGAACTTCACCTCTGGGGTGCAGCTGGCAAATTAACACAGAAACCCACGGGTTCATCTTGATCTCTGTTAGAAAGGAAGTCCAAGAGCCTGACAAAGGTGAGGCTGAGGTGAGTGGCCGAGTCTGAGGATGACCGCTTCTCCAGCCCAGGGTAGTCAGACACTGAGAACAACATCCCTAGCTTCTTCAGATGTCCCGTCTAACTGTTGACTTAGGAAAATTCTTCCGTTACTGCTTGCTAACATGGGTAAAAATGATATTTTTCAAAGACAATGATAAGAGTAGTGCTAATGCCAGAAGTCTCTCATCAGGAAAAGCTACCAAGCTTGGAGTAAAATGAGATGGAATGAAGAACTTTTTAGGCCGCCTGAGCCTCACAAGTCTCTAACACCTCCACACTGTGTTTGCTTTCTGGGTAGCCTCATGTCCTCATTAGGAAAGATCTATACCTTCCCTCCATCTCAGTGTTAAGTCACATTTCCTGCTACTAGCAGATACTCTTTAAATTTTGTTACTCATTTTCTTGAATGGCTTATAATGAAATGCCTTTATGTTATAGATTTCAAGCAGAAAGAAAGCTAGCACTGTACTTCTAAATCTTTGATTTCCTATAGTAACTTGTTTCATCCATGCAAAGGCTGCTTTACTTTTTCTTCAGCGTTTTATCTGTGTATTCCTGTTTGGTTTTGTTCACTGTCTATAACCTAGTGGTTTGAAACAGCCCCTGGTCCCCAGATCTGAAAGATGTAATTGTCAGATGAAGCTGTGATTGTATAAAACATGTTAGAGTGAAGTAACTTGTCTCTTTGTTTTCAACATGAAAAATAGAACAGAATTTATCAAAGATGAAGAGTTGTAAATGCTTTGGGAAGGAAATGTCAGACCATCAATGTAGGTATGCCAATTGTAATACTATTCCATAAAAAATGGATTTAAGTATCAAGCAAAGCACTTTAGATATTATCTGAGGCGGGTTAATCATGGAATTACAAAGAACCTCTAATGTAGAATGCTCTTAAAGTAAGATGAAAAAGCATTATTCCAGTAATTTCTATGCTGTATTTTGGGGGCATTATAAAAACAGAAAAGCTTTTCTAAAAGTAAGCAGAGAAAAGATGTTCTAAATACACTCTGATAGCATTTTGTTTTCTATATTTTTATTATCAGAAATTTTTAAAAATAAAATGCAGTAGTAAGATATAAAAGCACATACACTTCAAAGTGCTTACTTACTAGCAGTTTGCTATTTTAAATATACTGATTATAATTCTTATTTGCTGTTTTTCTGAGGATTGTCTATTGGGCAATTTTCAGTTGCAAGTACAAAGACCTAGTAAAAACTACAGCTATTTGAAGGGAAAATTATTTCTTGGTGTTAATTTATTTCTTTCATAAAGAAATTGTATTTCAGTGAAATAAAAAATTCTTCAGATGAGTAGAAACCTGTCATTGGAATGATATACTTTGTACATGTTCATTTCTTAGAAATACAATGACATTTTTATTCACTTACTCTTTATGCAGTTGAAAAAAAAGTGGGAGATGGTTGAATAGTGGCCCCACGTAGAGCACAGCCCTCTGTCAGCTCAGAAACAGGTATAAAAATGATGTTTCAGTAAGACCGTGTTTCCCGCGACGCTGCTTCTTTCTATTCCGAATGATGAGTCTGTAAGAAGGAAGGGGACGAGGTAGATTGATCGCTGGGCTAATTCTATTCCTAATCTCTTTTGAGTGTGCTAACAGCGTTGCCTGCCCTGCTGTAGCATTCTTTCCTGTTGTCATGGACACTTACCCATTGAAAGCACACAGATGCCTGCTGACTGTCCGTCTATGCATATTGCCTGGTGAGACTTGAATCTGATTTCAGGCTTTGATTAAAGTAGAAAGTATGCAGTGGAAATCCATTCTTCTTCTACAGCTCCATGTGTGATTTCCATTAGGAAATGAAATGAAGGTTGATTACTTTTTTAGAAAAGCCAAATTTATTTGTGTGTCCCTAGTGCCTATGGGTACCATATTTTAATGTAAATTTGACAGAATTTTACTTCAGAAAACTTTAAAAAACATGCTAATTAAGAGAGATTATTTCAAGAATCCATCAAACGATTAAGATTTCATTACTTTATCAATTTTTAATCTTATGTTATCTTAAGGAAAATGTATTTTTATTCATAAAGATATTAAATCATGGCTCATTTTTTAATACCCCAGTTATACTCACTGTGAACTCCTCTCCCAGAAGCTGAAAAGTAGTGTCGTTTTTCTTTAAGCACACTAAGTTTTGGAATCATATAGTTATAGCCAACTATCAGTTCCAGAACTCTGTGACTTTGGGGCCGGTTCATTTATGTTCCCACGACTCAGATATTTTTCATCTCTAAATATCATCTACCTTTTAGAGTTGTTCTTAGGGTTATGAGAAATAAGATATATAGTGTGTCTGGCATAATCACTGGATCAGGGGACCAAAGGTCCTTCCCTGTGTGCATAATGAACTAGAGTCCTCTGTATTTGTGTTCTCTCATTGCACTGTGAGTCTCAGAGCAACACCAGTGTAGTTACTTGCTTTGGCGTTCTGTATTGAGTATTGCAGCACCTGCTAGGGCAGCATTTGCAGAGGAAGGTTTGCAGAATTCTACGTCAAAACACAACGTGGTTGGCTTCTGAGGGTTCAGTGTCTACGTTTTCTTTGCTGTCTATATCTGATAGTTTTCAAGCAGTTTTTACTTTTACCACTCACAGATAATTTTTGCCCCGGTACTTCACAAGAGGTAAACCTAAGATTTTTTGGCATGAATGCATATTGTAAGAACACAACTTTTATCCCAACACTGACCTGAGTGAATGAACACTGTCTATTCATCATGCAATTTTCACTACTTGCAAGTGAGTTCATTACTTTTCAAGTGTGATAGATTTGCATGAGGCTTAGTCTTTGAATACTACCGTATCAGCAGTTGTCAGGGGTGAGATTTAAAAAATCTGTATTTAATTTTTTTTAAATTATAGTACTCAAAGACATTGCCATTAATCTCCCTCAAAATAGTTTCGCTTATATTGAATGTATTTATCCTATCATTCCTGTCACTTTCTGAAGCACTTCTGGATGCCCTCTTATGTGTCTTTGGAATGGCATAGCTGCCTTGACATCTTAAGTCAACTGAAAACATTTACACTTCCTGGTAAAGAGCCAGAACTTGCACAGATCTGGGGAATAAGGTGGATGAGGACACACCTTAATATTTTTATTTGACAGAAATTGTAAATGTTTCAAATCAATTCAGGATATCAAGGCCGCCCCAACAGGATATCTAAAAAGACTTATGAAACCTGTCGTTATTTGTAGTTCATTTGGTCCCCAGTAATGGCAGTTGGTTCTGTTGGACAGCTATGGGACCTAGGGCAAGTTGTTTAATCTCCCTGAGCCATAATTCATTCATTTATAACACGGAAATAACTGCTTCTGGAAGTGGCAAGAACCGCGTGATGTGTACTGAAACAGAAGGAGAGGATTTTGAGGGAGGTTAATGGCGATGTGTGTGTCCCGTAAATTTTAAAAATACAATTTTTGTTTACTCCCTGTATCTCTCCTTCTGCTTAGGTGAGGGCCGTCACCGACCTGTGAAGTTCTGTGGAGAGCCACAAGTTAGGGGAACCATTCTGGTATTGACCAGATGGTAAAGCTGAGATAATTTCCCTTACTGAAGAGCAGCATATTGAGCAAATTGGAGAGACCACACACCTGCTTGGAGATTTAACCTAAAGCCTTGTACACAAAGGTTCAAATTTCAATAAGTTTCTTTGGCTTCAACAAATATTTATTTGTAGCACCACTGTAAAATATTACACTAAGAAAACTATCTGACAGGTTTATTTGCAGCCACGCAGTTAAGAGATATGCTTAATTAAAAGCATCATACCACAGCCATTAATGCGCACCCATGTTTATAGTGGCAACATTTATAATAGTCAAATGTTGGAAACAGCCCCAATGCCCACCAACTGGTGAATGGATAAGAAGAAGTTAGGATTTTTTATACTATACAATGGAGTACTACTCTGCCATGGAGAAGTTCAAGACATTTCTAGGTAAATGGAAGCACCCATTGTTTCTCTGGTGTGAGAAACTGAAAAAGTAAATAAGGACCAAAATATATAATAGGTACTGTGAAATGGGAGAAAAAGTTCAAATGAGGAGGAGAACGAGAGAGTGGGGGGGGGAGAAGGAGAAAGTAAAAATAATGAGATAAGAGGGAAAAAATGGACACAAAGATTTTGTAAATGGAGAGGGGGAGAAGGGTTGAAGGCGGGAGGGGAGGAAAAACAGAAACAAGTTATGTCATGTACAGGAGAAAGTTCTCTGTTATGAATGTGATCATTGTATATCCCTAAAATGTACCAGTAACACCTGGCTGGAAGGAACAGAGAGAGATGCCCGTGCTTGTGACGCTGGCAATGTGCGGTCTTGTCAGCGTGCAGCTTAGAAAGCTCCCTCTAGCGGCTCGTTGTCCAGTAACCTCCTTTTCATGAACCATAAATGGTGGCTGAGCCTAACTTTGCTCTCTGTGTTTCTACCTCCACTGTAAAATATCAGTATCTATCTTATAGCCACACATAGCTCTGAGTTTTGTGGAATTACCTAACTGTACAACTGCTAAAACTGGGGAACTAAAACTATCCTTACAAATGAATGGTGAGATAAACTTGACAACAAAGCACATCCTACAGACTATGGAATCCTGACTTGGCACTGGTGGGGCAGAAAATAGGTAATTATCACAAGTCAGAAACTAAACATGAGCTAGAAACCTGTCATTATTTGTAGTGCATTTGGTCCCTAGTAATGGCAGTTTGTTCTGTTTGACAATTACGGGACCTAGGGCAAGTTGCTTAATCTCCCTGAGCCATAATTAATTCATTTATAACATGCAAATATGAGCTGCTGCCTATTCAGGCAGGAGTTGTAATGATCAAACCTGATTATGTATGTGAAATCATTGAAATATCAGTGCAACCTTCTACATCCAAGAACAGACCAGAGGAAGCATGGGAAGAATGGATCTGAACAGAGATCCAGTGTGCTTGACTGCCTGGACCCCCAAATGTTCTTCATCCCATGTGTTGTATGTCCCAGCCCTCCCTTACGTGGCAGAATCTTTACATGCCGGAAATGTGGGCTGATATAGCAGCAAGGTACTATAGATTATGAGCTTGCTAGGAAATGACTTTCAATGACTTGTGAAGGAAAAAATGAAGAGACTCCACATGGTCCTTGATCCAGCCTGGTAAGACATTAAGCAAGGATCCAGAGTCTAAAGAAGGAGTTGTAGAGACCACTGCCCTGTTCACAACCCAGAAATGGGATGTGGATTGCTCAACTCCTTCGTAAGAAATTACAGAACTTCCTAGGAATTTCAGAAGTTGGAAAGTACTTGGTATTCAGTAGGTGCTCAAATGTTTTGACGGCAGCAATTTACACCAGCAGTGATACTCCTAAGGAATTTAGTTTTGCTTTACATTTAACAAAGTGATTGTAGCACATTAGAATATTTGCAGAGGAAAGAGATGAATTATCAAGGGCCCAACAGGGAAAAATACCTACTAAATTTAATAAAGACAGAAAGGAAAGGCTGACATCTGAACATTTTTAATATCTTTTTGAAGAGAAGTCTGCATATGAGATGGTTATCATATGTTTGCTGTCAATAAAACTACTAAACAAGATAATCTCAGCAGGAAGATGTTAGATTAGACATGACTTTCTCCCTGAGAGATTTCACCTTATTCCTGGGACTTCAACTATGCAAATAATTTGTGTCTATTTCTATATTCGGACCGCTACACACTCCTGCTGGGAAGGTCTGTGTGACAATTTATGAATTCTCTGTACCTAGCAGAATGTCAAGCACAGAAGATGCACATTCCATATATATATTTTTAATGCTAATTAAATCAGTAGTTCTGAAAAGCAGTTTTATATAAAACTATTTCCCCCTTCCAAATTTAACCATTTCTGTTTATCTTTCCACCAGTCAACTAGATTCAAAATACTGGAATCCTTTTGGTCGTCTTTCCGTAGACTTGGTACATCCACACATCCAAATAGTTACCAATGTAACTATGGAATATTCTTTCCTTGCCACTTCTTTATATGTGGTCTTCTGTAGAGATTCTGATTCCTATCCCTTGGACTCACATCCTTCCTTGTATTCAATGCGAACCTCTGTGGTACTTGGCTACTCTTTGAGAGTTCATTCACAGTTTCTGCCTGGATATTGAAGTTGGATCATTTGTCTTAGAGCATTGCTTTCATTTCTCCTGCTCTACAGTGTTTGGGCCCTTGAATCCCAAGCTTTGCAAGTCCTCTGTGAATTGCTGTACTTGAGCTATAGATGCATCTTTGTGCATCTGTGTGGAATCTGCGTGATATACATTGTTTGACTTTGCTGTCCCTTGGGCATGGTGTGCCCTGCTTTCTTTGGCTGTGCTGTTTCTGGTGCTTAGTGGAACCCTTGCCCTTTCAACACCATAAGATTCAGCATCGCCTCAAAGCATTTCTGTTAGGCTTTCTTATTGCTTGCCACGGTATCCTTAGGCTGTACCAGTTTAGCTTACTGTGTCAACAGAAAGTTGATTGTTGAAGGTGGGGTGTTTAAAAATAAAAACATCCTGCAAGCCATTGTTAAAAGTACTTCTGTTTTCAGGCTGACAGCCTCTCTGGACCCTCATGAAGTTTAATGTCTGTAAAAGTCTAACAGAAAAGAGACACTTTCAGGATCTTTTGTCTACCCATTAGAAAATTAGTTTTTGGCATAGTTTGCACTTACAGCATCTTTCATCTTATATAGAGTGCACTTCTTTAATTATGAATTTTTATATTTTAACACATAGTCTCAGATATATTCTTCCTGACATTAATCTTGGATTCATACCCAATGTAGGGTGTAAAACCAACGACTCTTCACCAATCTTAATTATCTTACAAGCACTTTGAGTGCTGATAGATACACAGAGCACATTTATTACTGACTTTTCGCCAAGCTGCTTCTTTAGAGAAAGCTAGGAGAGCTTTTGACTTTTTTCCCCTTAGATTGCTAAATGACAAGTGACAGATCATCATAGCTGCAAAAACCAGAGAGAACAAATATCTAAGATAATCAGAAAGGAGAGATTTGTCCAAGCGTAGATGCTATTTTACCCCCTCAGAGTTTATTCTTATGTTGTATTTTGTTTTGCAAGCAGACAAAAGAACTGGCCGGGCTCAGGAAGGTTTTGTGTAGTGCCCCAGGTTGGGGGCAAGAGTTTGAAAGGGATCAGTGAGTCAGATGTAATATGGGCTCTGCTTGAGCCTCCCAATCTTTGTTTTGCTGAGGTCAGTATTCCAGTTATAAAAAGCTGCGTAGGCATTTCCGCCAGCTCAAAAGAACTTTATCCCTGTTTTCAGTTCTGACATACCTATTATGACTTTGTTCACTAAGCAGAAAGAATTATGGGAAATGGAAACTCGATGGCATGTTTTTATTAAGGAGCTATGGGTGTATCCTCACTAAGAAATTAAAGAACCAAGCAAAGTTGTATGTTTTCCTTTCAGGTAAAAAAAAAAATTTGCCATATTCATTTCCCATAATGTAGTGATTTAGTTAACTTGGAAAACAAAGTAGCATGAAATGAAAAGGCTTATGTTCAAAATACATTTTATATTTTAAACAAGGAATTCAATGAGTCTACGAATTTCGGTTATTCTAAATGAAGGCAAAACCACAAAAACTTTGCAGATTTACTCTGTGAAGGCAGCCAAAGGGGGGATGTGAAGAGAAGAATGTTGAAAAGCTGTATTTTTCTCATTTTCTGCCTTTAGAGTTGTAAGATTAGATAGTGGCATGTTTGTATTTCAAAACAAGGTACATATTTTCAAATCTAACTGGTAATAACCAGCAACAAACTCACTTTGTTCCTTTCTTTGTAAAAGACATTTTCTAGCAAACTGCAGGTAAATTATCATTCCATAAAACAGATAGGTACTGGGGGGAAGATGGCGACCAGGTAAGCAGCAAGGGAGCGAGCCTCTTTGATAAACACCACCAGCTCGAGACAGACTTGGCGAGCGTGAATACCGGGACCTCAGCTGGGAAGTTTAAACTGGGCGTATTTCTCTGAGATGCCGGGGGAGATGTGGTAGGGCGGACCAGGCTGCCGGGGCGAGACGTGGAAAAGTCCCAG
>PVLD010000890.1:132237-237057 GCA_004027595.1 Dinomys branickii | reverse complement strand
GAGAATGTCCCTTAAGCTTTCTGCTGAGATTTGTTCTTCTGTCTTCCCTTTTTTGGGTATCAGATTCAAAATATTGAGCAATAGATTCCCCAGGCAGTTCAGCAGGCAAAGGTCTGCTGCAGAGGCTGCTCCAATGACTTTTCTTTGGGGGAATGTCCCTTAAGCTTTCTGCTGAGAGTTCCGCTTAAAAGGCTATACACATGTTGGTTAGCTACTCCCTAGCGAGAGACCTGGGTGAGGTGTGTAAGACTGCTCCCCCGCCCTCTCAGGGTTCCCTGCAGGTATAGGGATGGATCTCCTCCCCCACTCGGTGATCTGGTCGCGAGCGCAGATAGCTCACCAGTTTTCGGAGTCCCTGCAGGCGGGAAGGTTCCAAGGTGCCAGTTTTTTGTGCTATGCTCGCGATCCGCCGCTCGCAGCCACTTGTTTCCTCGCGCTCTCCGGGTCTGGGGGAGGGAGCGGGATGCTCCGCTCCTATGCTGCTCCCGCCGCCCAGGCTGAGGGTGTACGCTGCGCAGCCTGCCTGATGCACGCGAAATGTGAGACTGCTGGGCGTTGCCGCTGCTAAAAAGCCGATCTCTGTCGGGAGTCACTGGAAAGCTGCACCGGCTCGGGAGGCGGGAGGGACTGAGCTGGCTGTGCCCCCAGGGCGCTCGGACCCAGCCAAGCCCCCTCCCCGCGCGGAGCGTCTCCGGCTCCCAGCGTCTGGGGCTTTCCCGCGTCTCGCCACGGCAGTTTGGGCCGCCCTACCACATCTCCCCCGGCAGCTCAGAGAAACACGTTCAGTTTGATCTTCCCAGCCGAGGTCCCGGCATTCACGCTCGCCAAGTCTGTCTCGAGCTGGTGGTGTTTATCAAGGAGGATCGCTCCTTTGCTGCTCACCTGGTCGACATCTTCCCGGAAGTCCAGGATTTTTATTCTTAAGGGGTGTTGGATTTTGTCAAAAGCCTTTTCTGCATCTGATATGATCATGTGATTATTAGCCTTGTTCTTGCTTATGTGATAAACAAGATGCTTACATATGTTGGACCATTCTTATATCTGTGGAATGAAACCTAGTTTATCAAGATGTAGCATCATTTTGATAATGTGCTGAATTCTATTTGCTAATATCATGATGAAGATTTTTCCATCTATGGTCATTGAAGATACTGGCCTGTACTTCTCTTTTTAGTTGGATCTTTTTTCTGGTTTGGGGATCAGGGTGATCCCATCAATGAATTTGGGTGTGCTCCATCTCTTTGAATTTCTTTGAAGATCTTGAGGAGTGTTGGAGATATAACACCCTTAAATGTTTTATAGAATTTAGCCATGAATCGGTCAGCTCCTGGGCTCTTTTTAGTTTGTAGATATTTTATCCTTCAGTACATTAGTAAGATACAAGATCAAGACACAAGAACAATTCTATTGCTTGTTATTGGGTTATGAAGCATATTTATGTCTTTCTGGATTAGTTTTGGTGGTTTATATGTGTATAGACATCTGTCCATTTCTTCAAAATTTGTTAATTTGTTGGAGTATAAATTTTTAAAGTAGTTACTCTCTTCTGCATTTTCACAGTGTCTGATCTGATTTCACATTTGTCATTTCTATTTGCACTGATATGTTTAATTCTCGCTTTCTTTGGTAAATTTTGCTAAGGACTTACCTACCTCATTTTTTCAAAGAACCAGCTCTTAAATTGATTGATTTTTATAACTTTTTTAAATTCTTAATTTCATCTATTTGATTTCTACTCTCATCTTTATAATTTTCCATCTTATTTTCAGCTTTGATTGTTGTTCTTTCTCAAGTGTCTTAAGATTTCTCAAAATGTTGTTTATTTGTGGTTGCTCTATTTTCCTCATATGAGCACTGATTCTAGTGAATTTTCCTCTTAGTGTCTGCTTTCATCGGTTTTGTCGAGTTGTACAGTCATTGCTATTAACTTTTAAATTTCTTTTTTATTTGGTCTGTGATACACTGGTTGTTTAGAAGTATGTTGCTCACTTTCCAGGAGCTTTTGCATTTTCTGACATTTTCTTCCCACTGATTTCTATTTCCATTCTATAGTGGTCTGATTTTATGCATGGGATGATTTCTATTCTTTTATAGCTATTGAAGCAAGCCTTGTGGACTAGCACTTGTTCTTTTTAGGAAAAAACTACCACATGCTGCTGAAAAGAATGTACGCTCTGTTGCAGAAGCACTGATAATTGTATATATCTATGAAATCTATATGTTTAAGGGTGTAGCTCAGCTCTGAATTTTCTTTATTGATTTTTTGTTTATTTGATCTGTCTCTGCAAATTGGGAGCATTAAAGTTCCCTACTGGGATTGTGTTAATGTATATTTGATTTTTTAATTTCACCAGGTTTTGTTTTATGATGAATGATGCTCCAGCATTTGGGGCATATATGTTTATCACTGGTTTCTCCCTTGGATTGTTCCCTTACCTGGTGTGTAGTGACCTTCTCTGAATCTTGGCATCAGTTTTAACATGAAGTTGATTATGTCTGATCTTAAATTGCTACCCCTGCTTGCTTTGAGGGTCCTGGAAAATGAAATTTTGTTTACTGTCTTTTAATTTTTAGTCTGTGAATGGCTTTTTGGATTAGATGAGTTTCTTGAACACAACAGATTATTAGATTCTGGTTTTGATTCACTCTGGGAACTTGGCAGTTTGAAGCCACGAGACTGCTCTGGGACCCAGGTCCAAATACCCAGCCCTTTCTCACAGTGGCATCCCTGAGAGCTTCTGCCCCATACTGTGGTGTCCTGGGATTCTTGAACTGCAGTCACACCCCAACTGTTGACTCTGAAGATCTGCTTGGGAAGCAGCATCTCATGTTCTTACTGCTGTCTCCAACTACACAAGCATCTCCTTGTCTAGGTGCAGGTTTTTGGTTCTGCATGAATACAACAGTTATTTTCACTTTGCCTCCCTTCCTGCAGCTATCCAGCCACTGTCCCTGGTGCCATGTGGTCTCTGTGGCAGCATCTACTTCTTCTGTATCGCTTTTTCCTGTTTACTTCTTTCCGATCAGTCCCTCGTGGTGCCTGTGTACATTCCACTCACTTTGGTTCCACTCCAAGTTACTGTTCCTACTTTGCTCTGGAAAATCTGAGTTGCTGGCACTCACTGCTCCAGAGTTTTCCTTGCATCTCATAAATACTTCTTCTAAATCAGAATCTTCCTTTCCAGATTTAAATATTAAAGATGATGGAGGAAGTTTCTCTCCCTCTGAAAATGAAATTTATCCCTATTAAAGCAAGTAGGAGAGCTACTTCAGGGACATGGTACCATTATCTTCATACATATATATATATATATAATTTATTTAACCCTTACTATACCTGTGCTTCATTTCTTAAATATAATTTCTTCCTTATATATGTTTGTGTCTTACAAAATAAATGTCCTTTTGCTACTGTTTTTATTAAACATATAGCAAGTACCACTTTGATAAAGTAATTATTCAATAGTCATGCAAATTATCTTTTCCTATACTTCTCACATTGGATTTCCAGGTCTACATGTGGTTGTGGGTCTAGTAACAAATGATCTGTTTTTCTTATCCAATGTTTCTCTCTTTATTTTATTTTATTTTTAATTTCACCTTTACTGAGTTTTTTATTTTCCTTGAAAGGTGTTGAATTAGATTCCATAAATCTCCATGAAATTAAAATTATCCTAAAATGTAATTAAAGCTATCTGAAAATCGCTGCCTCTAAAAGGTATCACTGGATACCAAAAATAGTAGTAAGTGATAAATTCTTTAGACACTCTTTGAAAGATAATTTGATATATTTTTTGAAACCCACCTTTTTCATTTAAAGAGCCACCATTAATCATCTAGCAAACAATAGCTACCGACAACTTAGTAAAGTGCCTAATAGACATTAAATTTCATATTTTTTTACATTGTGATACTTTCACAGGATAGATAACATTTCATGGACAGAACTTCTTAATATTTGGAATTCTTAGAACTCTCTTAATTGTGATGTTTTTATTGGTGATCCTTCTATGTACACTTTATCAGGTTCTACAACAGCTGGGTGTTTCTCTAGCATTCTCAACTACAAATGTTTCTATTGGTACTGCATGAACTTTTTTATTTGTATCGAGAAATTTTTCCAAGCCACTCACTGGTACACAAAAGAGTAATAAAAATTTTACTGTAGAAAGTCATACAGCTAATCCTCTACACTGAAGGTATTTTTATTTCTGTCTCCCTATGTAAAATTTAGCACATGTGGTTCTGCATATCTTGCTTAATTCTGTTCAATGTAATTTTCTTTTTTGAAAGATTGAGTCCTATTGTATAAACTCAGTTGCTGAAAAGTTGATGACTAAGATCAGTCCCATGAACTCTCAGCCAGGCATACATCTGTGGTGAAACTTACATAAAAACTCAGCTGCCAGGATCTTGGAGAGCTTCTCTGGTTGCTGTTTTTTATATGTATCTTCACATGTCTATGAGGAATACATTTGATATTGTTAGAATTGATCTTAGGTATCACTTGATTGACTTTTATCTGTATACTTTCCATGTAATAAAACTCACCTGTGAGTAAAACAGCTTTTTTTGAATTCTGTAAATCATTCTAGTGAAAGGTGGAACCTGAAGTTGGTTGTAAGAATCTCAACAAAATTGCAACAGGTATCAAAAGCAACATTACTGTTATATAGATTTTACTTTCTAATTTTAGACTTGGCTAATTCCTTGTAGTCCACAATAGAGTCTACATTTTACTTTGTTGTACTCATCTCTTTAAAGAATACCAAAATGAAACTAAGTTATAGTTAAATAAGAAAGTTCTGGTTTTCTGTTGCATAGTAACATGAATACTGATAATAATAACATTTCATATATTTCTATATATCTTCTATTTCTATGTGCTTTTTTAAAAGGCTGGAACATACGATTTTAAATCTTATTATAACATAATGGTAAAAATTTAAGTAGACAGGCTGGCCTTGCTTTGGGTAATTGTACAATATGGACATTCCTCAAAACATCTCAGAGTACCTCATAAATGTATACAAAAATAAAATGAGGTTGAATGTGTACTATTGGTCAAATTTGCCTCATTACTTATCTGTTTTTTCCCTGATCTCTGCAATGACTTTTTGGTAGGACATCCCAACAAGACCAACCTATGTAAACAATGCACTCCAAATTGGATGAGAATGTTTCTTGCTGACGCATAAAGATGAAATTGAGAGATAGATCAGTTGTTTGACAAGTTATGTTAGAACAAAGTGAGGAAATTGCATTGAAGAAATTGAATTGCTTGAGAACAAATGTTTTCTTCAGTCCAAAAATGAAGAATTTAAAACTTTTCAAACAGCATGTTGTACCCAATTTATATCCCAGAAAAAGAAGCGAACTATTTGACTTTAAAACATTTTTCATATATATGGAAAGCATGTGTTAAAGACACGCTGCGATGTGTCACCAGGAAGAACTTGTCCAGCGCTTCAGAAGAAAGTACACAGATAATTGCATAGTCCAAGTTTTAAATTACAGAAGTCCAATTTTGATAGCTTTCACTTCATGACATCTCTTGTTCTTTCCCCCAGGAAAATGGAGCATAACAAGGTTTTAGATTTGTTACTTTTCATGCTGAAGACTTGTTTCAACCTTAAATGTACTTGAAATAGACTCATATCCAGAGTCTATAAATTCCTGTTCTTCCTTTTTTTCTCCTAAAATATATAAAATAGACTTGAAAATAAATGAGTTCATTGTGCTTTTCCATCTGAAATAGCAGGGCAGTTACTGCTTAAGCAGAAGTTAGTTTCACAACTTAAGGCATTTCTTTTAGTGGTTTTCAATATTTCTTCTGGAGTGGTAGTCTATGATTTTTTCTAAATTTTTCAGTTCTAAGTCAGCTCCCTATTTAAATTTTATAAAGTTCTTATAACACCTGTAAAACATTTCTCTCAAAATAGAGCTTATATGCTTGAAATTGACGTCTTAACGAGTTTCTGCTGTCCTATTCATATTTAGTTTGTGCAACTCACCAGCCTCATTACTAAGAGCTCCTGAGCCAGAAATTTTTGTAACAAATCTTATTATAATTATATCCTTGGAAAATGCTTTTCCTGATATATTTCTGAGAAAGAAGATATAATATTTAAGCTTAATTTAATGTCCCTTTGAATAGCCAATGAAGGATTCTTGATATGTTTAAGAATTCCCATATGTAAATTCAGAAAATTTATATATAGTTTACTGACCCTTCTTTTGAACATGGCATAATAAATTTTCTCAAGATAAGTACAAAAGTAGTATAAGATGATAAGTGTTTTAAATAAGAAGGCATTTGGCTGTGGAATTTGATACTTTAAAACCATTTTAAAAATTAAAGTACTAAAAGTAGGGATCCACTGAATGATACATTTTGCGATCTTTTAATTGTCAAGAAATAAAAATCAGGCCAGGGACATTGCTCAGTGGTGCAAGTGTCTGCTTGGCAAGAGCAAGGTTGTGAGTTTGAGTCCCAGTACAAAAATAAATAAATAAACGCATAAAACTCAATTCCTCTAGAAATCTTCTGCTATCAGAAAATTAATATTATTTGATGCACATTCAGCAAAAATCTACTAGTAGCTGAATAATTATGATAATCAGTATTTTATATAGTTGTTGCTGTAGAGCAGACATATTTTTAATATTTTACAGGTTTAATGTGATCATTATGACAGGTCTAAGTATTATTAGCATCCACAGGTAAGAGATGAATCTTTTGTATAGAAAGATGTTAATTTTATCAGGATTTTACAGTTGACAGGAGGCAGGCTGAAATTTGGGCTGCATCCCACTGACACTGATCCTCTGTTCATTGCTAGAAATGCTATAATCATGGACACTGAAAAGGGTAAACAAAGCAGAAGAGCATGAATTAAATGAAAATACAAGATTGAGTGTTCACTCCATTGTTTATCATGAGCCATAACCTGACTACTCCTTTTCTCTTATACAAAATGTTTAACAAATAATATTTCCTAAACATTAACTGGTGTTGCTCTAAGAAATTTATAATTACTTTGTCACAACTCATAGTTTTATAAGGCAATGAAATAAAAATGGTGATTTTATTTCCATTATAAAGATAAGGAACCTGAGACCTTGACGATAATTTGCTATGTTATATTGTATACACACATACACCCACGCAACAATAATCCCTAATGTTGCAAATCTATATTGTATTTACTACATCACAAAGCCTAGAATCAAAGTAATATATAGATTCTGAAAACATTGTCAACCATTATTCTGTTATTATTTTATATAGCATGATAAATGATTTCAAGTTCATTTATATACAGAAATTTGGGATATTCATACAGCTAGAACAGCTTGCAAAGGGAAGTAAGATGTGTCAGCCCTACTGCTACCCATGATTCAATTACTTTGTTATAAAAAGGGGCTTTTATTATTAACTTAAAAGACTCAGTGTTTCAAATTCATCCTAGCTCCATACTATGATACCATATGTCTGCTGATCATGGTCCTCTGAACTCTGCATCTCAACTTTCAGATACTTAAAGGGGCTTCATAAAGTTTTGCTTATAAGAGATTGTGAGAAAATTATGGTGTTACTTGGTCATATTCATAAATTTATTATGGTCTAATTTATGGTTCTCAAGAGAGGGGTACTAAGGTGTGTACAGACAATTTTTGAGAGTGGGTGGCATTCCTATAATAGAAAAATGAGAGACAATTTTTTTGGAGTAAAGATTCTATTCTATGGCTTCTCTTTGGATCAAAAAAGTGGATTATGAAATTATACATTTGAAGCCATCGTTGTACACTATATGTATTTGTGTGGGCTGATTTAGATGCATGTCTGGTCTCTTACAGAAAAATAATTCACCTTAATTCTAATACACTCACTTTTACGAATCCAAGTTATCTTTTAAGAAATGTGACTTATGACAATATTGTATGATGAAGCCCAGCTACCAATTAAAACCAGGCCTCGGAGTACAATTATGTGGCTGTTTTTATTGAAATATTTGCGTGTGGTAATACATAATAAAATTTTATGAGTTCATTTGTTATATAGCTATATAGTTGGCATAGATATCCAAACAGGGAAGATGATTAACCATTGAAAATAACAAGTTTGGTAAGTTTCACAAATATAGTTCCAGAATAAAAGAAATTCAAAAGTCATAAATTAATAGCTCATTTTAAATGATATTTTACAGAAATCAAGAAATTAAGTAAAAAAAAAGACATTATATTTTTTATACCTCTTCAAACTTTTCCACTTATAAAACACAAATACTATTTGGGAGATTAAATAAGTGGTGTATTCTTCAGCTAAAATGAAGACATTTATCTTTCTGTACATTACATTAGAAGTATTAAACATAAAATACTGAGTTCGGAGTCTTTCATACATAAAATTTTGTTTGCTTAGAAAATTCAATTCATCTGTTGAAATAAGATGCTTACATTATCACTTCCTGCTTAGCAGTTTCAATGGTACAGCATCATAAACTTTGATTAAGCTTTTAATTCTTAATCTTGTCTTACCACAATATTAATAAAATGATGTTTCTACCACTGTCTTTAAACAAACATTATATTTTCCTTTTTAAGATGTATTTATTACTTTTAGGATACAGAGTTCAAAAATTTTGTAGTTCACCTCTAGAGAATTATTGATCTCTTGAAAAGTCAGAACAGATACATTGCTCCCAAAATCAATGTAGACAAATATCGCTGCTGTGTTTATGGGAACATTAAAGAGCTGTCTGCATACATTGAGTGAATAATAGTTACGGAGTGTAACATGTACTGATTCTTCTCTGTTGTAATACACATAAGAACTGTACTAGGAAACTACTTTCCATGGTGAAAGAACTGAGATTATTTAATTTTCCATTGCCTCTTCCAGGTGAATGAGCACTCTCGCAAAAAATCTCCAAATTTGAGGTTGTTAGGTGTGAGTGTAACCCTGCTACTATCACTGGCTTCAGTAAAGGGACAAAAATGCATTGAGTTTTAGTTGCCTCATTTATGCAGGTGATTAAAATGCATTAAAGGGTCAGCTGGATAAGCCACGGCAAGAAGTGGGCGGATCCTGAGAGCTGGGCGCCCGAGGCGATTGGCACTGCGCTTGGGCCGCAGCTCGGCTGAATCCGCCTACAACCGAGAGAGCGATTGTGGTGGGACCGACCGTCCCAGCTCCTGAACCCGATCGGCTCGGAGGCGGCGGTAGCCAGGATCTGTTGGAGGCGGCGGAGTAGAGCAAACTCAGAGAACATGATCCTCAGGCAGACTGCGCCAATCTGGGCAGCGGTCGGGGATCCCGCTCAGAGCCCCACCCCTGCAGCTGGCGCTGCGGGAGCTACGGTCAGCGGCTCCTGCGAGAAAGCCGAGGAGGGGGAAAAGCGCCAGGGAGCGCCAGGATCTCCTGTCGGCACAGATCTCGGAACGGGGAAAGCCGAGTGAACACCGCAACAGGATTTCTGAGTCGGGAAGAAGCTCCGCCCAGCGAGGGACATCCGAGCAGCTTTACTGACTGCAAGATCTCCAGGTTGGAAGAGCTGGCTGGGCGCCCCAACGAGATTTGTAAGGGGAGGAGGAGCTCCACCCAGGGAGGAACACCTGAGTGGTCCCCTGCCTGTAAGGTCCCTGGGGCAGTGAGCTGTTTATGTGCCCCAGCCAGGTCTTGTGATAGGGAGTAGAAGCGGAAATCTCAGCAGACAGCTTAAGGGACATTCTCCCAAAGAGAAGAAATCAGTGGAGCAGCCTCTGCAGCAGACCTTTGCCTGCTGAACTGCCTGGGGAATTTATGGCTCCACATTTTGAATCTGATACCCAAAATTGGGAAAACAGAGGAAAAAAATGCAGTCTCAAAACTCAACCCCACCCAGAACAAGTTCTGAATGCGAGGATACAGGGGAACCAGGAAGTCACATACCTGCAAGTTATGAAACGATTGCAACCGAAATGAAACAACTCCAACAGGCCATAAAAGAGCTTAAAGCAGAAATAAGCCACATACCTGCAATGATCTCTCAGACAAAAAACAAGCTGAAAACAATGATGGAAGAAATGTTCTGTACACATAGGGAAGAAATAGACAAAAGACTAGAAGAAAATAGGAAACAAATGGAAACGTTACAAGAGTAACCTAGGAATGAATTACCAAGAATGAAACAGGTCCAAAGAGAATGCCAGGATTTGAAAGCTTACACTGAAAGCATGAAAAACTGCTTAAATGAAACCGAAGACAGAATTTCAGAACTTGAAGGCAGCATGGCAGCTTATGAGCGTGAAAGGAAGAATCTCATAATATCATCAAAGACACAAGAAAAGTCAATCCAAGAGCTCCAAGATGAGGCAAAACGTAGCAATATTCGAGTTATAGGAGTGTGTGAAACAGCAGGAGACCTCACAAACGATATAAAAAGAATATCTGTTGAAATAATAGCAGGAAATTTCCCAAACAAGGTAAAAGATACTGAAGTTCAGTTAATTGAGGCATATAGAAACCCAATGATCCATAACCCAAAGAAAAACACACACAGGCATGTAATAGTCAAGATCCCAGATATCCAGCAAAAGAACACAATATTAAAAGCTGCTAGAGAAATGAAACACATCACCTATAAAGGAAAGGCCATCAGAATCACAGCAGACTTCTCAACGGAAACCATGAAATCAAGAAGAGCTTGGAGTGAGATATTACAGATTCTGAGACAAAACAACTTCCAACCCAGTCTGATGTATCCTGCAAAACTATCCCTCAAATTCAATGGAGAAATAAAATATTTCCACGACAAAGAACAACTGAAGAACTTCATGAGTGCCAAACCAGCATTGCAAACAGCACTAAAAGATATTCTAGACAGAGAAAAAAGAGACCACAATTCCAAGACCAACATTAGAAATAACTCCCCAAACAGAACAAGCAAGTAAACAGTCAGCAAATGAAGAAAAACATCAAATAACTAACATGACTAGAATAAGCCAACACATAACCATGATAACCATTAATGTAAATGGCCTCAACTCAAAAGTCAAAAGGAAAAGATTGGAAGAGTGGATTAAAGAACACAATCCAATGATATGCTGTATACAGGAAACACATTTTACTCAAAAGGAAATCCACAGGTTGAAAGTTCAAGGCTGGAAAACAATTCTCCATGCAACAGGTCCCCGGAAAAAAACAGGGGTAGCTATTATGTTTGCAAACAATGTAAACTTCAAACCAAAAACAATCAAAAGAGATAAAGAAGGCCATTACATACTAGTTAGGGGAAAGCTGCAAGAGGAAGAGTTAACAATCCTAAACATTTATGCACCAAACCATGGAGCACCTAACTTTACAAGTCAAATCTTGACAGACGTAAAAAATCAAATAACTAATAACACTATTGTAATAGGGGACCTAAACACCCCTGTGACGCAAAGAGACAGGTCAACCGGACAGAAACTCAGCAAAGAAATAACAGACCTGAACCAAAAGTGTGAACAAATGGACTTAGTAGATGTATACAGAGTGTTCCACCCCACAACATCAGAATACACATTTTTCTCAGCTGCACATGGGTCTTTCTCAAGAATAGACCACATTCTAGCCCATAGAGCATATCTACATAAATGCAAAAGAATTGAAATTATCCCATGCATATTATCAGACCACAGTGCAATAAAATTGGAAATTAATGACAAAGAGAACTCCAAAAACCACATAAACACGTGGAAATTAGACAACAACCTCCTGAATAACCAATGGGTCACACAAGAAGTTAAAGAAGAAATTAAAAATTACCTACAAATAGAAGAAAACATAAGTACAATCTACCGGAATCTGTGGGATGCAATGAAAGCAGTCCTCAGAGGGAAATTTATAGCAATGAAATCATATACAAAGAAAATAGAAAGAGAGCAAATAAATAACCTAATGATACACCTCAAACTCTTAGAAAAAGACCAACGACCAAACCAAGAGCCCAAAGAAGGGAGGAGATTATAAAAATCAGGGCAGAAATGAATGCAATTAAGATGAAGAAAACTCTACAAAAAATTAGTGAATCAAAGAGTTGGTTCTTCAAAAAAATAAATAAAATTGATAAACCCCTAGCCAACCTTATCTAAAAAAGAAAGGGAAAGATCTCAAATTCATGCAATAAGGAATGAAAAGGATGAAGTCACTACAGAACCAAAAGAAATACAAAAGATCATTAATACCTACTTTGAAAATCTGTATTCCCATAGGATAAAAAATACAGAAGAAATGGACAGATTCTTAGAAAGGTATAAATTACCAAAATTGAATCAGGAAGACATAAATGTCCTGAACAACTCAATATCAATTAATGAGATTGAAAATGTCATTAAAAACTTACCAACAAAGAAAAGCCCAGGCCCTGATGGATTCACAGCAGAATTCTGTAAAACATTTAGAGAAGATCTAATGCCAACACTCCTCAAACTCTTCAGTGAAATCGAAAAGGAAGCAACTCTCCCCAACACATTTCTGGAGGCAAGTATTATACTGATACCAAAACCAGAGAGAGACCCAACCAAGAAAGAGAGCTACAGGCCAATCTCTTTAATGAACATAGATGCAAAGATACTCAACAAAATACTGGCAAATAGATTACAGAGAATCATAAGGAAAATTATGCACCATGACCAGGTAGGATTCATTCCAGGAATGCAGGGATGGTTGAATATTCACAAATCAATTAATGTAATACACTATATTAATACAGTCAAAGACAAAAACCACATGATCATCTCAATAGATGCAGAGAAGGCTTTTGATAAAGTCCAACATACATTCATATTAAAAACCTTAGAAAAAATAGGAATAGATGGCCTCTACCTCAATCTGATCAAAGCCATCTACAACAAACCAACAGCCAACATCATACTAAATGGACATAAACTGAAAACCTTCACTTTAAAGTCAGGAACAAGACAAGGTTGTCCGTTGTCACCACTCCTATTCAACATAGTTCTGGAAGCACTAGCCAGAGCAATCAGGCAAGAGAGAGAAATAAAAGGAATAAGGATAGGAAAGGAGGAAGTCAAACTATAACTATTTGCAGATGACATGATACTATACATGGAGGACCCCAAAAACTCCACAAGAAAACTCCTCGAATTAATTGACAAATTCAGCAGCGTAGCTGGATACAAAGTCAACACCCAAAAATCAATAGCATTCCTATACACGAACAACAAACAGACTGAGAGAGAAATTGAGGAAACCATACCCATTACAATAGCAACCAAGAAATTGAAATACTTAGGAATCAATCTAACAAAGAATGTGAAAGATTTATTCAGTGAAAACTACAGTACTCTGAAAAAGGAGATTGAAGAGGATTTCAATAAATGGAAAAACATGCCCTGCTCATGGTTAGGAAGAACTAACATTGTAAAAATGGCCATACTACCAAAACTGTTGTACAGATTCAATGCAATTCCCATTAAACTACCGCTAGCATATCTCACAGATGTGGAGAAAATATGCCTCAAATTCATCTGGAACCCGAAGAGACCCAGAATAGCAAAAGCAATCCTGGGCAATAAGGACAAGTCAGGTGGAATCACAATCCCTGACCTGAAATTATACTACAAAGCTACTGTAAAAAAATCAACCTGGTACTGGCTAAAAAACAGACCTGAGGATCAATGGAACAGACTGCAAGATGCAACCATAGTGAAAAACCCACTCAGCTACCTAATATTTGACAAAAGATTCAACCAAACCCACTGGAAAAAAGAAGGCCTGTTCAATAAATGGTGCTGGAAAAACTGGCTTGCCTCTTGCTGAAAACTGAAAATAGACCCAAGTCTATCACCATGCACCAAACTCAGGTCAAAATGGATCACAGACCTCAAAATTAAAACAGAAACTCTAAATCTATTGGAAGAGAAAGCAGGTAAAAATCTTGAAGACATAGGAGTAGGCAGAGAGTTCATGAACAAAAATGAAACAGCAAGGGAAACACTTCAAAGAATCAATAATTGTGACCTCATTCTACTGAAAATTCAGTTTTTGTACATCTAAAGAAATCACCAGAAAATTCAAAAGAAAACCCACAAATTGGGAAAAAATCCTAGCTGGCTGTCCATCAGACAAAGGTCTTCTATCTAGAACACACAAAGAATTAAAAAACATGTACCTGTCCAAATTCAAAGACCCAACCCAGAAATGGGCATCTGAGATGAATACACACTTCTCAGATAAAGAAATACAAATGGCAAATAAATATATAAGAAAATGTTCCACATCCTTAGTCATTCGAGAAATGCAAATAAAAACAACACTGAGATTTCATCTCACCCCAGTAAGACTGACCAGTATGAAAAAGTCATCCAATAACAAATGCTGGTGAGGCTGTGGAGAAATAGGGACTCTATTATACTGCTGGTGGGAATGCAGACTGGTGCAACCACTGTGGAGAGCCGTTTGGAGATTTCTCAGCAAACTAGGTCTAGAGGTTCCATTCAAACCAGCTATTCCCCTTCTGGGTATTTTCCCAGAAGATCTGAAAACATCATATCACTCTGATATATGTGCACCCATGTTTATATCAGCGCAATTTGTAATAGCTAAAATGTGGAAGCAACCCAAGTGTCCATCCACAGAAGACTGGATTAAAAAATTGTGGCATTTTTATATAATGTAATATTATTCAGCTATAAAGAAAGACAGTTTTGGGGACTTTGTAGGTAAGTGGTCACAATTAGACACCATACTCATAAGTGAAATAAATCAGAGGTGCATGTGCAGGCAACGTATTGTATCACTGCTGTAAGAACCTGAGGGTGCGAATATAAACTAAGAGACATCAAGGAAATCTGTTCAAAAACAAAGAACAGATGGGACGACGGAAAGGAGAAAAGAAAGAGACAAAAATGTATGTATGTATATATGAATATACATAGGTTCAGGAGGGCTAACATGGTTCTACTATTGTATTATATCACTTAATGCTAAGGAATAATTGATGACGGGTTATTTGGTCAATCTTGTATGTCTGTATGTGTTATCCTGAACACACACTTCGAAGATATCAATATGCAAAGCAGCAACTAGTGGTGTTTTTTTTTTTTTTTGTCTTTGGTTTTTTGTTTTTTGTGTTTTTCTGTTGGTGAGAGGATTAATTGTCTGACCAGTTTTGCATGTCGGTATCTGGGTTCATGAATATACACTTCGAAGATATCAATAGGTAAAGCAACAACCACTGTTGAGTCCCTGTCACCTTCTCTGTAGATCAGTTTTTTTGTTTTTTGTTTTTTTTTTTTGCGGTACTGGGGATCGAACTCAGGACCCTGCGCTTGCTAGGCAAGCGCTTATTCCACTGAGCTCTATCCCCAGCGCCCTGTAGATCAGTTTTGATTGTACTATTTTTTATGCTAATTTGTGTCTCTGTGTTAATATGTTTTTGTGCTTTTATTTTTTTTAAATTAAAAAAAATTATTAGGTCATCAAATATCATGCATATTAGATGAGAATGAAAATACATCACATCTGACCCAAAGGAAAAGCTTTGAAAACAGAAGACAATTGTGAATTTCTTACTATATAATTTTTTTTTCTTTTTGTGGTACTGGGGATCGAACTCAGGACCCTGCGCTTGCTAGGCAAGCGCTTATTCTACTGAGCTATATCCCCAGCCCCTATATAATTTATTTTTAACCACAGATTAAAACTGTGGGAATATAACATCTGAAAGTCCCATGCATTGATTCAAAATGATTCTCCATAAGAAATTTATTTAATAATATAATTTCATATCCTAAATGCTGATATACATATATTACATTATTATATGTTATATATATTATTGTATAATTTTAAATGTATGTTAATCTGAGGTATAATTCTCAGAACAGGCTATAATGCTTCAGGAATTACTACTCCAAAGTTTATCACGTGCACACCCACCTTTAATATTTAAGTGTGTGATTCACCTTTCATTCAGATACCCATGATTCTCTTCTTGTTTTTAATGATGGTATTCTGATACTATAGCATTCAAGTACTGCTTGAGTTTAGGAGTGAGATTTATACTTATGAAAGCATTTCATTTCTGCTTTTAACATGTTTTGACACTATGTTTCACCTCCCTGGGTGACTTCTTGTTCTTGCTTCTCAATCTATTTCAGTTTATTATAGATGTAAGTGATATTATTATACGTTTTATGCAAACCATGAAACTGCAGTATACAGTCATTTGTTCACGAATGAATTCATTACTACAGGAAGCAATAAAATATACTGAGCCTTAGGAAAACAAGATCGATATTTTATAACAAATAAATTCATAAATTAAATTAAATTAATTTATTAGGAAGAACTTCACATTGGTTCATGAAATCTTGACACTACCTGAATAGATAAGGAGCCATGACTTTTTTTCTTTTTACTTTCTTATTTTTTACCTTATCTAGGAGCTACCAAAGCACTTTTTATGCCATTATTAATACAAAATTCATGTATTTCCGTACTAGCAGTCTAGATTCTAATTTTTCCATAAATTATATGAACTTCATTAGGAATTCCATGAAGATCCTGAAACCAGACATACTTTATTCTACATAGTAATGATCTCATTAGTTTCTTCTAATTTGATGATATTTCTTTTAAAAAATTAAATTTCTGGATTCCTGAACTGCCCAGTGAAGCTGCAGTGGACTTCTGGAGGCAAGAAACGAGGCAAGACAGTGCTCTGGCTCCACTGGCTCCTTGTGCCTCTAGACCTGTAAGTACGCAAATCCCAGAAGGTACCGAAAGACGAGGTACAGAGTGCGATCCCAAAGCCTTCTTTTTTGAGTTTTATTTGTAGTATTTGTAATAGTTTATATATACAAATAGTTTATATATTATGACTATATATTACAAATAGGTTTGTAATATATTACAACCATATATACAAACCTATTTGTTATATATTTCAAATAGGTTTTATTTGTAGTAGTTATTCATACCGAAACCTTGGAGCCATACATGGGAATGTATACTCAGAATGCAGGCATCTTAGATTCTCTCTCATCACTGGACACAGTAGCTGATACCCACAATTGTAGAGGAGGAGAAGTTGATTTTCCCTGAATGTTTGGGTATTTTCAGACTCTGGTTAGCTGCCTTCAAAGCAGAAGTGGCATGGTGGAGAGGATGGAGTGGACAAAAGCTGTCCATCATCTGGTGGTCAAAAAACACAGAGGTAAGGGAGGAGCCAAGGACAGATCCGGGCACCTCCAGATCACGGCCCCAGTGATCCACCCCTTTCTACCAGATCCCACTTCCTGACAGCGCATTCAGCTCTCACTTTATGAACTCATCAATCCCCTCCTGAGCACAGTGCCCCAGGATTCTCTAACCTTGCAAGAGCCCCATGACTGAACACAGGAGGAATCTGGGTGCCACTCTAGTTCTAAAACCCAGCAGGGTGCATAGAAGAATGTTGAAAGGAGTAAGTAAATTTGATCAGGCCAAATGCACTAAGGTGGGCTTACCAAGAAGAGAGTCTACATTCAATGCGGCAGCTCAAGGATTTAGAACAAGGACTAACAATTAGTTAAACTGGTTGTTTAAAGCATAGAGCAGATAGCGGCCCACAGTGAGCAACCTGGAGATACCCAATCTGCACTGGTTTATTTTTAAGGAAAAGAATATTAAAGAGTCAGGAGACTAAAATGTTAGAATGGTTTTATCATGTACAATAGAAAGGTGCCAAGACATGCTTTAAGCACACTTGTGAGAACTAAATTGGTGAGAAATAAATCTGTGAAGGGCTCAGTGATCACTGTTCTCTGTAAGACAAGGGAGAACATAAGCCAGCAAATTGAGAATTGTTCATGTAATGGAAGCAGATTGGATTCTAGAGTGGCGGGGATCAATTGGTGGCAATCAGCTGCTAAGGGCATACTGGACATGCAAGGAGAATGGTCTGGCTCACACAAATTAATAGTGCTGGCTAGTGGATAGCAATGTTTCTAAAAGTAAAATAGGTAGAAAATCTAGTGGATTGTTATTTGACTTGTACAATGAAAGCATTTTAGGTGAACTGAAAAACCTCTCACATGAATCACAAGAACCAAGAGAGGCTATCTGTCACTTCCTATGTTAGATGTAATTTATAGCCTCGCAACCCCTTAAATGATGAGCAGTTCCAGTTGTGGAAGAAGAAAAGTATACATTCTCACTCAGTCTTCTACACTTCTACAAAGCATCCTGTGGTCCTTAACCAGAGTCAATATCCATTGCTGGAAGAGACGTATTCACACCTTTCAGGGATGAATGAGTATTAGCCTGAATTTATACCAATTCTAGAAACTATATAACATCACTGTGGTGGTTACCAGAGTAAGGCCTAAATGAGGGCAAACGATCAATACAATTTTAGCTTTGGTCCATCTCACATTGCGTGCACTGGATCTGTGAACACAGCTTCTGTTTATTTCAATCCTAGAATACCTCATTGGGATAGACATACTCAGGAGCTGGCAGAATCTCTATTTTGTTTCTTAAACTGAAGTCAAGGCTAGTCTGGTAAGAAAAGCCAAGTGAGAGGGCTCAAAACTGTCTTTACCTAGGGAACCTAGTCTTCTATTCCTGAGTTTTGTGTTGTATTATATTGTATTAGAGAGACTAAGGCCACCATGAAGTATGTGGAATATACAGGGGCAGTAACTCTCACCGCATCATCCCTTCAACTTGCCTATTTGTTCTCGGTAAAACAGACAAAAACCATGGATCTTGGAATATGACGTGGATTATTTTAAGCTCACCAATTTGCTGAATCCAATTTGCAGTTGCTGTATCAGCTGATGACTGCTGCTACTTCTGTACCCACACCCTTGATCCCTGAACCTCACAAGAATAAATTTCTACCTTCACACCCTCGTTCTTTCTATTTTACCCTTGCTTTCATTCTGCATTCCTTAAACCATCAGAGTTTTAAAAGATATGAGAAACAAAGTTTAGTTTCATCTATATTCATATTCACATTTATACTGATACATATTTACTTTAGTTCCTGATATCCATTCTTTTGTACAGATACTATTGTTTATTAATATCAACATTTTTATTGCTTATAGCATTTCCTTTAATAATTGCGAAAATTATTGGTGATTCATTTTCTCAGCTTTTGATTTTTTGAACATATTATTTATTTGTCCTTCATCATTAAATATTTAAACATATGTATCTTATTCAGTTTCCCCCAAGCCTTCAATCCCAGCTCTTTAAAATGATTGTTCGTCTGGCTTCCGACTTCCACACTCTGATGTGAGCAGAGGTCCTTCTCTTCAGCCTTCTTTATTTTTTTTGGTACCAGGAATCTAACTCAGCACCTTGCTTTTGCCAGGCAGGTGCTGGTGCTGCTGAGCTACGTCCCTGGCCCCTTGTTAGTTTTCTTCATTTGTTATGCAGCATTTTTCTTTGATCTGCTTTTCCAGCTTTCTCTTCCTCTTTGGTTTTCAACAGTTTAATTATGGAATGCGCGTATGTCACGCTTTTTATCTTGTTTACGTTTCAATAAGCTTGTAAGCTGCAGCTTAAGAGTTTCCCTCAAATTCTTATAATTTTATTTCTAAAATGTTTCTACCTTTTCACATCTGCTTTTCCTTTCATCTATGACTCTATCCAAACGTACATTAAACCTCTTGATAGGGTGCCACAAGGCATTTCTTATGGTTGAGAAAAATGTGCCCTGTCTTACCATTTTGCTTTACAAAATGTTTAGTTTATAATACTAAACCCTTACCAATCTGTAACGTAATATCGTCCATGATAGCCAGTCAGAAATTGTTAACAAGAAATAAATTATGTTAAACATGTACTAACAAACAGGGGAAAGTGAACCAAATTCAACTGTAATAATACCAGCATTTAAAGATAGAAAACAGAGAAAAGACAAACACTGAAAGCAAAGTTTTAAGATGATACGGATGAAGAAATTCCCGAATGTCAGAAAAAATAGACATATTCTTACTCATGCTCTGAGTCCATGTTATCCTTCAAAGATATATTTTTATTTTTAACCTTTCTACTATTTTAACACAGATTTTAAAAATATATTAAAAGCTCTCAAACTGTGTGGTGTTATATGCCTATAGTCCCAATACTCTGGGAAGCAGAAGCAGGAGGATCACAATTGAAAGTCTAAACTAGGCAGTTTAGCAACTTAGATAATTTCTCAAAATAATAAAAGAAAATTTAAGAGGTCTGACATGTAGCATAGGATAAAGGCCCTTGTTTCAATCACCAGTTCTGCACAAAACAGAACAAAATTGTTCCAAATATTGTCATTATTTTTCTTTGAATGTTTAATATTGTGAAAATTTTTATTTTAAAAAAATAAAATGAAATTTCCTTAGTCTTCCTATGATATCATGTATTAGTATTTGTCTTGGTTACTTTTCTCTCATTGCTGAGACAAAATACCCCCAATGCCCAAAATGAAGGGACAAAAGGTTTACTTAGCTTACAGTTTGTGGAGATTTCAGTCCATACTTGGCTGGCTCAGGGGCAGAATGGCACAAGGCAGAGGGCAAATGTTCATGGCAGCAGAGCACAGCAAAAACAACCAGAGAAAAAGGGAGGAATGGCAGACAAGCAGCCTCTTTCTACCTCCCTTACATTGTAAACAGGCCACCCCTACCCAGGGAACACGTAGCACTAACATAATCTGCATGTCCTCCTCTTCCACAGGCTCAGGGTGCATACAAAGTAAGCACCTTGGCTTCCTGATGAGTCACTCAGTAAAACCTCTAGACTCCACAAGTTGACACAATGTATCAACCATAAAAGTATCTTTTTACACTGGCAAAAATTCACCTTTAAAATAATGTTAAGATTTATGAAGTTTTATAACAAATATTTAGCAAGCCCTTCTGTCCATCTTTCAATTTACCTTCCCTTGACATCCATGAGATCTCCTGGAGTGAATTCCCCACGCTCTTTGGTAAATTATCACCTTCCTCTTTCCGTCATTACTGGCTGTCAGTATCAGCAATCTGAGTAACATCCTCCTGTTTGTATCCATTTCTATAACCACTGAGGCACCAGCTTGCGTCCTCTCTTATTTGAATCAGGAAATATCTAGGTCCTGGTAATTTACAGAGAAAAGAGGCTCACATAGAAAACAGTTCTGGAGTTTAGAGGACAGGGCACTTGCATCAGTTTACCTCTCGTGAAGGCCTATTCTCCTGGTCACATGACAGCAATAGGATAATGGTGGGAGCATTTGCATTTAATGTTGTTATGGTTTAACCAACCATCTGGGGATGAAGGTGTTACAGCAAAAATTGGGATGCAATTCTGCAAGAGAACAAAGAGCTCTATTTGGAACAAGCAGAGTTTATTAATTTGAGGCCAATCACCCAGTGAGTAAGTTGGCAGTGTCGGCATCAACTAGCTCTAATTCAGATCTTAAATAGATTTTGGGTTCCCATGGTTACAAATTGGGATGTTACATTTGCTGATCCAGGTGACCATATGGTTTCTCTCATCCTGTGGTACCCTGGGTCAGTGTCCAGTCACATGTCTAACTATGATAGATGTTTCTCCCATTATGTTCCATTTGTCTCCTTTTTACAACCTATGCATTCCTTTACAGTTACGGTGTTTACCTAGGGCCAGGAGAAGCAATGAAACTACCCAGGCAGGATCACAGAGGTTATCTAGGACTGGGTGTTCCTTATCTCTGGAAGACATTCCTGGGTAAAGTTTGAGCTCTTACAATGTCCCAGGATGCTTCCCAAGGTACCAGTTAGGCTTTAATAAAAACTATTACTTTATCTGGAATAATATGCTTTGATTCACTGTCCCCTACAAAGGTAGGGTAGGGAGGGAGGGAGAGGAAGACTGAATGATGGAAAGGCAGTCAAACACAGGAGCGAAGCCAGATATTTCTTCTATAACACATTGATTTCATCACAGCTGACTCAGTTCACCATGGAAAGTATGTAATCCAAGAGCAGCACCCCTTCCCTTCCTCCAGACCCCCGACCTCAAATCCCTGCCACTTCCTACCGCTGGCTCCCATGCTTGAATGTTCAGGGGACAAAACGTATCCAAAAAATAGCAATACACTTACATTTATTAGGAGAATAAAAAAAGATGATTAATCAAAAGAGGGTAAATGGAGACAAAAAATTTTAAATCAAATAGTTAAAATACTATAGTCAATGACCATCACTCTTCCACTCAACGAATATATACATGTAGTAACTGGGAGATGGTCTTCACTTGTATTTTCCATTTATTCTATGAAGACTTCACCATCTTCAAATACAGTCAGATTTTAACACCAGCCTGGGCAGTGAACATCATTCAATACTCTTACTTGCTGCTCAATTTAAAAAAAAGTTAATGAAAGGAAAACAAAATGACTATATTTTAATTAACTGAATATGTTAGTCTTCAAGGTAGTAATGCTAGGGAATTATTTAAAAATTCTGTAAATTGAATTCTACCAATGATTGCCTTAATAAAGTAAATTTAAAGCCTGCTTCCAAAAAATATAAAGTAGGTGTTATTGTGTTCTACCTAAGCTCACATGATGAGTCACTAAGTCTGTTACAGACTCTGCTAAAATTGAACTGAACTTGTATTTCTTCTCTACTTTTACCTAAAAGTGAGTGAGACTTGAAAATACCAAATCTGATTTAATAAGATGTGTCTCTCTGTCTGGGTATATCATCCATGACTTCAGACATATACTTTCAAAAGGAACTTGTGGATGTGCAGGTAAGTTCCACGCTTTTGACAAGTGAAGCCAATTATCTTTTGTTGTTTGGGGGTAAGATTCATTCAGTTGCACTTCTTTTTGAAATTATTCACCAAATAAAAAGATATTTAATCAAGTTTTACTCATGCATATTTTTCTTTTGTGTTTAGGACATTATAAATCAGAGAGATCATTAATAATTATTCATTAAATGAATCAAGTAATATCATTATTTCATCTCTACACTGAGTATCAAGTATAATACTGTGTTAAAAAGTTGTATGAATAATGATATGAATGAGTTAAGACAGAAAAAATAGGAAGGACATTAATTAATATTATTCTGATGGCTTACCTGAGTAGATAAGTCTACTTCTTAGGATCAGCCAAGGTTACCTATTTCTATAATATCTCTTCAAAATTCCTAAATAGATAGAACTCACAATAAGAACATGTAAAGGAAACAACAGATTTTGGAAATATATAACTCAGTATTTTCATTAGTAACCTAGAATGCCCAAAATGTAATTGTCTTGAGTCTATCTTGATTTTAAAACTATAAAACACCAGGTAATGTCTGAATAATATTTATCATAAGCCATAGAGATCAGTGCAAAACAAAGAATGGGTGAGATTTTCTAGTAACTTTATAAGGAAATAGCTGGCTTCTACATCCCTTTGTCATTTTAACTCTAGTGTTTAATACAGAAAGAGCCATGAAGTTTGAATCACTTGTATCAGTCAGGGTTTACTAGAGAACAGATACAACACAAGATATACAAATACGCAGAAATTACAAGATTGGCTTACAATGGTCAGCCACAGAGTTGAATGAAGAAGCCCTCTGCACGCTGGAGACTGAAGAGCCCAGGCCCTGGCCTGGAGCTCACTGCAGTTTCTATGCAAGTCCATGTCAGGAGGCTGATGGGCCTGTGAGGGAATGCTGAAGAATCTAAGATGAAGGCCGGAGAGTCTATGCCAGAAGGCTGAAGAGTCCCAGGCGGAAGCTGAACAGTCTGCACCAGAACTCAGATGACGTAGCTGAAGGTGAAGACTAGAGCTCCTCTGAAGAACCAGCATCCAGTCCTTTCTGAATTCCCTTTTATTCACGCAGCCTATCTGCCGGGGGTGGGGGTGGGGTGGGGGGGTGGGGATCCTCTACATCCACAACCTCTGCATGCCTTCCTCTTGCATACAAAGTAAGCACCCTGACTCCCCGCTGAATCACATAGTTAGCCTTCTAAACTTCTCAAATTGACATAGTGAACAACATCCCAGAAGGGTAAGGGCGTGTCCCCTTCACCTCAAGATGCAGAATTGTTGTGTCACTTCGCCAAACCTCTAGACTCCCCAAGTTGACACAATGTATCAACCATAACACCACTAATTGCAAAAATCACTCACACTATCTCACTCACTCAGCCAAGCAATTTTCCTTTCCTTGACTAAATATTCTAGCATCATGTTATAATATATATTAATTCAAGTTAATATAAGTTTAACATGTTTATTGATAGTGAATAAAATATATTTTGAGAGATTCTGTTGTATAAAAATTTTGCAAACTCAAACAATGCTCCCATGCCTAACTCTAATTGAGTTTAATGGTAGAAATAGAAAAATATTTTATTTCTTTAACTATTTGCTTGTGACTATCTGAATACCATTTTTATCTAAGATTATTTCATCCTCTGCCAAATGATGGTTACAAAATTAATAATACTTTCTTCCTATTTAATATTAAAATATCATTCCCAAGATATGTTTATAAATTATATTAATATATATAAAATCTTGCCCATTTATAAGGTATGCATGGATGTAGTGACCAATACATTTCACCATAATCATCATTATTATTATAAGAGTTGAGTCACTGGTGCACTGAAAATTAGAATTTTGGGATCAGAATAAAATGTTAATATTGTTGCATTTTAAAGAATATAGTATTTAATTTCTAAGAAAACATTTAGTTAGAATATAAATAAAACTCAACAATAATATAGTGAATCTTTAGTCCACAGGGAATTGAGAAATCGTACAAAATGTAAACATACACATATATATTTCTGTGAAGGAAGGTTTAGAGTAAATTCCATTCAGAAGAAAGCAAATCTCTCCAAAAATACTTCTCTGCTATATTCATGGAAGAAAATTACTCAGGATATAAGTTTAATCTAAAAGCCAACTATGAGACTGACAACCTTACCCACTGGATAGGCCTCAGTGTCCCTGGGTTTGGCCTATCTTCTTACGTTAAGAAAGTCTTGAGATGATGTCTGCCTAGCATTTTCCACCCTTTTCAAAAGTTCACCTCCAGCCCAGGGGACTATGGTGACTCTACATAAAACATTTTTGAGACTTGGCATTCAGAGTAACATTGCCTGAGCCGCTTCTCATTTCCTTCTGCTGCCCTTACTACAGTCTCGCCAAAGCTTCCATATGTTCACCCTGTCTTTCTCTCCTACCAGCATTCTCTAGTATGGCTGCTCATTGGGAAGGTTAACTTGACACTCAAATTTCCTAAATCAGATATTCTTCCGAAGCAGAGATTTTAAAAGATGTGCACCTCTATCAACAGGCCAGTTTTACTTTACTCTCAGTGTAAGAACTTCCTATAGTAGAAAAATAAAATTGAAAATTTGGGCAAACAAGTAAAACATTCTTCAGTATTTGAAAAATCAGAAGAGTTCCAAAGCTATTCATTGTTCCAAGCATATAGAAACACAAATGGCAGAGAAATGTACAGGAAATTGCTGAGTTCTGTTATCCACGTCTAATATTTAAGAACAGAATTTTAAGCAGTACAAATAAAATGAGATTATACATAAACTCTTCAATATTTGCAGCAGAAGAATGTGAGACTTAAAATGTGAGAACATAATCAGATACTCAGCAGAGATGATGAATTATAAAGGCACCTACAACAGAGAAAGTACCAAGCAGAATTCAGGAAGCAGCCACTGTTGGCTAATCACTTTACCTGTTCTCTAGGATCTGTAGATTCTACTCGTGGCACATTATAGTTACACATCTGTAGGGCATTGAAAGACACTAATCATTAGCAGCTACAAAATCTTTGATACGTGAAGCTATCATGCTAATTAATTTGTATTTATCAATGATTAGGCAATTGCTTGTTGGATACAACAAAATCACTGCGCTGCTTGCTGAAAATGTATTTTCTTATTTATGTGCTCCATTTTCCAAGAGCACATCTGATATTGATACCAATTCTTCATTTTAACATGTTAATCAGATGACTCTTAACCTGCCTAGTGCTTGAGAAACTCCACTACATTATTTCATTGAGTTAGTGAGTCAATAAAATGAAATAAAAAGCATCTCTTTTATATCATAAAAAATCTAATTTTATATTTGAATGATAAATACTAACACATTTGATTATAGTGTTATGCCACATAATAAAGTTTCAATCGATGATAGATTATCTAAAATGCTGGCCTTACAATGATGCTGAAAATTCTAATTATCTAGTGACACCGTAGCTGTGGCAACACCCAAGCACAACAGTTCACTGTGGCAACCTCACTTAATTGTGGTAACAACATTGCAAACAAACCCACTGGACTGCCAGACCTAGAAAATTATAGCTAAATTATGCAGAGTATGTAACATCTGATAATGATAATAAACAATTATGCTATTGGTTTACACATTTAGTGCACTGCATTTTTTATTCTTACTTATGAAGCAGTCCTTATAAAATAAAAGTACACTGTAAAACATGTGTGCCATGTTGCCCTGGCAGCAGACTCATAAATCTTAAGGTTATAGTATCTCTTATTACACTGTTTTCTCTTTGCTGGATTTAATTTTATGTTATTTTCTTCAACATGTCTCTGGGAGCAATGCCATATAATTTATATATGGTTTATTAGATACATGATGAGCAATAAATAAATTATGTATATATATTATATGTTTAGCATCGTTGTATAGTTCTGTATATCATCTAGGTTTCTGTAGGTACATTCTATTATGTTTACCCCACACTGTAATTACTTGACACATTTGTTAGGGTATATTCATTATTAAATGAAGAATAATAATACTCTTAAATAAGACCACAAATTTTAAAATAGCTAATACTGAAGATCTTAAATTCATTTTTCTGTAAGTATTTTGCTTCACACTATGGACTAAATACTATTATTTGATTCAGTGTATATATTCTGATATTACCAGAAAGAATGTTGAAATAAAGATCTCTAATATTAAAGACATAATATACTTTCCCCTGCTGAGTAGGATACACATTTTATGTATTTCACAGAAGAAGAGACAGAGCTGGTCTGATATGTGGATACTTCATTTACTTTTGGTGGACTGGGGAGTGATCACGTCAAGAAGGAAGATCCATCTGGGTTTGGTAAGCCCTGGTACTAGGTCTTGGACCCGGGGCTTAAAAAAACAGGTGATGAGGTGATGTTGGAAACAATATTCTTTTACTTGATAGGATAGAATACCCGTTAATATGGCACCCAGACCTGCAATTTTATTTCTTGGCCAGATAATAAAAATCTTCTGCTATTTCTGATCTGTGTGAACCAAAGCTGGGCAAATGGCCTTATTATACGTGCAGGTTTCCAGGTCATTTAAATGATGAAAGGACGTGGGAGACAGACTAAACACAGGAATTTACTGCAGTATAGAAAAGTGCCGACTTGATGTCACTTCAGAGACAATCTGTTGCAATGGAAGGAACAAAGGGAGTTTGTTAACAATATTCCTTTTTGGGCTGAGGTTTTAGAATGAGGAATGAATTATTTTTTTTGCGTGGCACTCTGACTAGTTCCCAGTGAGGGGTGATGACAGCAGACTGCAGTCCTCAGTGTGTGATGGCGGCCTGAACTGAATGAGCTCCATCGGAACCCTGAATGTCGCTCTCCCTTGGACTAGAAGGAACAGGATTTGCTGAAGTCAGTAGCATGTTTTAGGAAACACTGATTAGGCCAAATGGTGAAGTATGGTTGAAATCTGTGTTCTGGAGAGACGGCAAGATAAAGTTGAAACAAAACAAAGAGCATTTTGAGACCTATACATAATCGGAGATCTTAGTGCCCCTGAAAAACTCTTCACTGTAAAAACTGCTGAATGACTGAATTTAGTAAGCAGAAGTGCACCAATAAAGCAGCAGTGCAATAGATGGGCCCACAACAATGAAATGCGCTAATAAAGCTGACTGTGACAAGTTTTGTATTAGGAATAGAAACGTGAGGAAGGCTTAAATAAGAATGTTACATGACTAGTAAATAAAATAAGGGGGTTTCCCCCTTAATTGGAAAGGGCATAAGCTATTGGTTGATACAAGCTTTAAAATTAAGTATATGTATCAATGATGATGATGAAAATAAAATAGAAATTACAATAAATTGGTTCTGAATTTCCACTGAAACTTTAAAAGGCAATTAAAAATGCAAATAACTATATCAATAACACCAAAAGTAAAGATATAAATAAAGGAACAAAAAAAGAAACTAATAATAAATGCTAAATCAATACAAAATGTGATAGAGCATAAATTGGATTAATTAGTAATCACATAATTATGAGATTAAACAGTTATTAAAAAGCAGGAACCCTATATTAGGTGTAAAAATCATCTGTAAGTTACTTGTAAAATAGATTTAAAATTAAATAAAGTTAATAAATGAAAAGAAATAATACTGTAGACATTTTTCTCTATGACTTCTAGAAACAATTTCCTTGGAATATATGAATTTAGGCTATTTCACTTCAAAACATGGTAGACTCTTCAATTATTTAAATCTTATAGGTACTTCAATATAATCACAGGTTTTGTGAAATTCTATTATTTCTGCATAAATGCATTACAAAGAAAAGTTGTTAAAATATACTGAATGCTCTCTAGTATTCAAATTCTAATTGTGGATTTTTTTTAGAGAAGTAAGACTACTATTCAACTTTGGGATATTAAATTTTGACAGAGTTTCTTTTCCTACAACATTACAGTGTTTTTCTTATTTAATAGAGCCTAGTGGAGTTTTAAGGTTTAAAAATGACAGTATCAGCAATTAGTAATTTTATCTTTTCACTCATGCTTTTGCTAATCTTTATTTATTGCACTTTCTAGAGTACTCAAGACAACACGGAAAAATAGTTATTACTTGATCCAGCTGTGAAAGGGAAAAACAAAGGATTTCCTACACCTTAAAGGTACTTTCACATAAGTGAAAATGAAAAATAAACTGGTAATTATAATTTATCACTAATCAGAATTTCTACTGGGCATAAAAGAGAGAAAGCACATCTCATATAGTGCTGTGAAAGCACACTGTCAGGACTCACAGACCCTGCATGTACTGGGGAACTGGTAAATGCACTTCCCATTTAACAGATCCAAAGTGTCTCTCCATAGCCTCAAATGGTGTTGAGCCACATATAATTCTTATTTTTATGGTTGTTTACAAAAGAGGGACTTTCCTTCTTTTACGACTTATTTTGTTTGTGCAAATAGCTTGCAATGCCTTCTTCTACTATGAAGGCGCTGTCACAGGTACTAATGTCCTCTGCCTGCCCGCTCCCTGTACCTTCCTCCTAGGGCTTCTCCCTGCATATTACACCCAAGGCAGGTTCCTCAGATTGCTGTACTAGCCGAGCCAATGACATGATTGTGTAGCTACTATCAATATGTTTTCTGTCCGAGGAACAGCCAGCTAGGATTTTTTTCCCAAAAACATGAACCTGTCCAAATTCAAAGACCCAATCCAGAAATGGGCATCTGAGATGAATGCACACTTCTCAGATAAAGAAATACAAATGGCAAATAAATATATGAGAAAATGTTCTACATCTTTAGTCATTCGAGAAATGTAAATAAAAACAACACTGAGATTTCATCTCACCCCAGTAAGACTGGCCAGTATTAAGAAATCATCCAATAGCAAATGCTGGCGAGGCTATGGAGAAATAGGGACTCTTCTGCACTGCTGGTGGGAATGCAGACTGATGCAACTGCTGTGGAGAGCAGTTTGGAGATTTCTCAGCAAACTAGGTCTAGAGGTTCCATTCAAACCAGCTATTCCCCTTCTGGGTATTTTCCCAGAAGATCTGAAAACATCATATCACCGCGATATATGTGCACCCATGTTTATAGCAGCACAATTTGCAATAGCTAAATTGAGGAAGCAACCCAAATGTCCATCCACAGAAGACTGGATTAAAAAACTGTGGAATTTTTATATAATGGAACATTACTCAGCTATAAAAAGGGACAGATTTGGGGCCTTTGTAGGCAAATGGTCACAATTAGACACCATACTCATAAGTGAAATAAATCAGAAGTACATATAGAAGCAACATATTGTGTCACTGGTGTAAGAACCTGAGGGTGGGAATATAAATTAAGAGCTGTGAAGGAAATCTGCTCAAAAGTAAAGAACAGATGGGATGAGGGAAAGGGGAAAAGGAAGAAAGAGGCAAATAAGTATGTATGTATGTATGTATGTATGTATGTACATAAGTGCAGGATGGCTAACATGGTTCCACTATTGTCTTATGCCACTTTATGGTAAGGAATAGTTGATGACTGGTTGTTTGATCTATCTTGCATGTCTATATGTGTTTTCCTGAGCACACACTTTGAAGTTATCAATATGTAATGCAACAACCATTGTTGGTTCCCTGTTGGTTTGTCTATAATTCAATTTTGATTGTACTGTTATTGTTCTACTTTGTGTCTTTGTTAATGTTTTCCTCTTTTTTGCTGTTGTTGTTCTTTTTCTTTTATACTTTTTTTTTTTTTTTTTTTTGCGGTACTGGGGATCGAACTCAGGACCCTGCGCTTGCTAGGCAAGCGCTTATTCCACTGAGCTATATCCCCAGCCCCCTTTTATACTTTAAAAAATAAAAAAAAATTAAAAAAATTTTTTCTGGGTTTTTTCTTAGAGTTCTGGCTTAAGCATCATTTCATTCTTTTATAGTTTTCCATAGTGCTTGCAAAAGCACTGTGCATATTGAGATATTTTGTACATTGCCTGAAGGATTATTTTAAAGTGTTCTCATGTATATGAATACACAGGTTTTAGGAATAAGATAGCATAAAGATGTCATCAGTGAAGGAGAATAGATTTTACATGGGGAAGTACAATAAATTCTGAAAATCCTCTATTAGTAATGACTAAATAAAGCATGTCTTGGGAATGTTAAGTAAAATATCTAATGCAGAGCACTACACTAAAGTTAAAAAATAATTACCATAAGAATAAAAATGTTAATGAAATCAATGCAAATCAACTGAATGGCTCAAAGTGTAACTACTATTTTTGTTTGCTTAAAGATTCTTTACACTTTAAAAAGCTACTATATTGCAATGTACACATTCTAGTCAAGCCAGAGATGTTCTGTGGATGAGGGAGTGTTCTGTGTGATTAGTTGAGCTTCTACTTGATTTAATGTTAATCTTTCAGTCACACACTGAGTAGCCTTCTGCCTCTGTAATCGCCCTTCTGTTGTCTTCTGTCACCCCAATAATCACTGAATCCTGTCATTTCTATTCTCAAGTAACTCTCTAAATCATCCGTTGTTTTTCTTTCCTTTCCCAGAGTCTTACTTCATATTTTATTCATTTATTTCCTGGGTGTAGGCTCCGGACTGATGACTACTATGATATAGAGCAGAACTGCAACTGTGAATTTGTCCTTTTCTTCTTCCAGTAATGCTTGCATTCAAGTGAGAAAAGCTGTGAAATGCTTTACTAGAAAGTATGTATGTTCAACCACTGATGTAATTTCAATAGGACTGATTTACTATGCAATATGAAAGGATGGAAATAAAGACAGAAATAACGTCTGAAGAGCATTCTACAATTAAAATTTTCTAAGCTTTGTTCTAGAAATATAGTAAACACTATCTCCTTAAATTTATGACTGTCTGAGGTAATTACTTAAGAGGAAATTAATTGATAGAAGCTTAAGTTGTTTGTTCACATAAGTGGTGGAACACTTACCATTTGCTCTCCAGTAAGATCTTACATACCAATGGAGAACAGGGGTTTTAGAACTTGACAGATTTGTGTATAAGTCTCGATAGCAGCTTAACAAGGTGTCTATCATTGATTAAAACATTTAATAAGAGTTAAAACTAGGCAAACACAAAACAGAAAGGCATGCCTCATTACTATGGTTGCAAGAAAACAAAGCATATTTTATTCCATTCTAGAAACCTTCAAGATAAAGATGTTTGGCCAGTAGAAAGACATAAATGGACAAAAACCTGGTGAAGAGAGATGAATATATTAAAGTCTTAATAAATATTGCTCTCCTAACTGTGTCCCTTAATGTCACACATTTGAATGTCATAGGAATAATCTGATGAGATTATACAGGGGGAACAGATTCATATAGGTAAAATATAACCAAGAACATTACAGTCCAGCTATGAGAAAGCAGCTGGTCATTCTACTCACTGAACTATGAAGCTGGGCGCTGGGTGTTAGTCACTTTCTCACTGCTGAGACACTATGTCCAATGCCTGCCCTTCCAGGAGGAGCCTTTACTCTGACTCTGTTGCTGGAGGTTTTAGTCCACAGTCGGCTGACAGCAGAGCAAAAGCAGCATGTTGGAAAGGTGTGTCCCCGAGGAAAGCTGCTCACCATGTGGTAGTGAGGAAGCAGAGTCAAGGGAGGAGCAGGGATGGGAGATTTGCACTCCCAGGTCCGGCCATTTGGCTCTCCTCTTCCAAACGTACCCCATTGCTCACAAGTCCTCAGTAGTGTTCCTATCATCCAATTATCTGCCAAACATACGAGGCTGCCCCTGTGATTTCAGATCAAGATGTCACCCTGGAGGTTTATAAAAGTATGCAAAAGTGGTGGCGCTCTTACCCCACAAGCTGGAGGTCTTGGCCTGTATCCCCAGCACTGGGCAAACATTAAGTGTGAAGCCGTCTCTAAATTATATCTTTCCTTTATCTTTTTTCCTTTCCCCTCTAGTCATATTTATAAGCCTATTTTCTTTTTACTTATTTACATTTTCCTCCCACATTATTTTACTGTACTCAATACACTTGAATTTTAAAAAGTTATCCTTTCCTATTCTCACAAAATAAGAATTGATTTAGATTTTACATGCTGTATCAGCTGGAGTTCTCTGGAGGAACACAATAGATATTTCTACTGGCCAAGAAATAGGTATGTGTATGTATAAGTAGACAGTAAGACAGGTAAACATGCAAGTGCAATTACTGGCTAAGTTTACAGGATCGGAAGAGGGAGAGTCCACAATGGCTCTCTGTACTCCTGAAAGCTGTATGATCCATGAAGATTCACTAGTTGATAAGCCCAAGAAGCCACAAGTTGTAACACAAGAGGGATCAAGGATGCAGCACCATTCTGAGACTGAAGACCCTGCAGAGTGGCTGGTATGAGTCCAAGTTGAAAGACTGAAGAAGTTGTAGTCTGATGTGCACAGGTGATAACAGTAGCAAAAGGTACCTCTGCTCAAGAAGAAGGGACCTTTTCCAAATGCAGGCTGAGTTCCTTTCTTCCTTTTCTTTATATGTAGACTACAAGCTTTCAGGATGGTGTCACCTATCTGTGTAGACTTTCCCTGCTCAGTTTGCAGGCCTGCACTCAAATCATCTCTAAAATGTCACCCCACAAACACACTCAGAACTTTGCCATAGTAATCTGGTAGGTGTTTCTTAATCAGTTGAAGTTGATAATCAAAACCAAGGGTCACATATTCTTTAATCAGATAAGTTGAAATGTGCAGAATTTCACTATCGCTTGAAATCTTAACAGGACAGAGTAAATGAGTGTTTGAGATACCAACACTGTGTTTGGTTTATAAGCCCAGACTCATGGAGATGTTTCCTATTCTCATTTGCTTGGAATGGAAGAGATATTTGCCATTGATTAGAAAATGTCAACAATCTTTTTGCAAGTTGGGAAAAATCCAAATATGAGAATATGAATATTTCTGCCAATTCTGAGTGCTGTGAGGAATTTAAACAATCTTTTGTAGAAGTAATATAAGAAGGTCTATTCTGTCTTTGCTCATTTGAGGACACTAACTCATTTTATAAGGAAGCATGGATGCAGTTTTCCTTTTTATCATAAAAAATATTTTAGATGTGCATTAACATATTTTAACAACTCAGATTACATAAATTTTAATTAAAAAATAGTTAAATTACAAATTTCTATGTTGAATTTGCATTACTCTTCCTAAAATAAATTTTATATAATAGAAAATATTTAATAGCAACAATTTTTCCTAAGAAATGAAGCAGAGGAAGGCAGACAAGAAAAATAAGTTTATTCTTAACTCCTGAAATGTAAAGTGAGTTTATAGAATTTCATGTTGAAATGTGGAATGATATCTTACATTACAAATTCACATATGAGTTACATCCTTGTCTTCTTTTCCATTTCTCTGTGAAGTTTGTAAGTTAATATCCATTTTGTAAGCATTTGGAGAGTGTGAAATAGGCCTGACTTTTAAATACCAGAGTTATTCAAATGGAAATTCAAAATTACATTGAAAAAATTGGAATATCTATATGAATGGGGTAATGGAATGCCATTAGCTTTCAGTAATGAAGATTTTTTTAGAAATAGCTGTATTGAGAGGTAAACATGGCATTCACATTAGTAGTCTTGAGCTGTTGTGTAGTGTTCAATATTAATAATAATAACTTAAATGAAAGCAAGTGAGCATCCTAAATTTTAAGCATGTAGACAATTGATTAGGCAGCGTTCACTGTGAATGCTAAAGAGCGCTTCTCTGATACAGTCACTGTATGGAATTTTCATAGCTCATAATGAGCTTACTTTCAAATTAATTCTTTCAAATTAACAGATTTTTCTAGTGAAAGGTTCCCTTCGGGGAGGCAATTTATGTATATTTCTTGGTGGAATCAATGTACATTTTTGGTAAACTTTCCAACTTCTCTGAAGATACATTTTTGGGAATGGAGCTAAGGCCTTGCTGTAGGGAAAAAGGACACAAAAGGAAAATATGATGCTGCAAGGTAGTTGGAAAGGAAGGAACTGCAGCAAAGGGAGCCCTGGCTACCAAAATGATGTTTTAGGGCTGGAGGTACAGCTCAGTGGGCTAAGTGCTTGCCGCTGAGCACTAGGGCCCTGAGTTCGATCCCCGGTCCCGGGAAAAAAAAAAACAAAATGATGTTTTAATAATGTCCACACCCTTGAAAATTGGAGAAGATATAAAGTAGAAAAATAAATCTCAGTAGTGTTTTATATTTGTTAGTGACAGAGAGTTGTCTTAGGGGGTACGTTTATGCTTCATGAAAAACTTCTGTCATATTTCTCACCTGGAATTACTGAGCTATTCATTCCTTTAATGTATGGTATGAGGCAAATTTGCTTTCATGTTGTACAACACATGAAGAAACTGTATAGAAGTTTAAGAGGAAGCCAGTGGCTTTCATACTGGCTGGGATTGTCTGCCATTAGCCTACACGCTGGTTTGTCTTTAACAGTTAAACCCAGTACTATAGAACTATGCATGTTATGCAAAACACACTAAAGACATCTTCCTTTTATTGAATAGTCATGAACTCATTCAGGAAAATATAGCACTTTACTTGCTTGAAATTTTTCTCCCCTTCCTTCATGTTGACCCAGTTCCACCTGTTGTTCACCGTATATTCACGGGACTTCAAGCTGCATTACTTGCTGCCATGTCCTTCACCAGATAGTGTCCCTGAGTCTGCGGGCTCTTGCAATCTCTTTCAAAAGAGTTGCACAGAATCATCTTGGCACAGGGACAAGGCTTTTATTCTTATGGTGCAAGAGCAGGGGGGAAGCCCATGGAGGACAGAAAGTCCAGGCTGATTCAACACAGAAAAAAGGTGCACACACAGCTTTCGTGATGTCTGTCGGGTAGGCAAGGACCTGGTCTGTTGATATCATCTCATGTAGAGGTAGTGTTTAACACGCCTGTTCTCTTCACTGTGCCCGTCAGATAACACGTCTCGGCATCTTCATACGCCTCCCCATAGGGCTCCCGTCCTTACCGTGCTAGCAAAGTAAAGGTAGCAACGTCACATTCATGACTGTTCTATACATGTGTTTGTCCCTTAACACCTGAGATTTGCCCCTTCCCCCTAACCATGCGGGATATTTTTCTAATTGTGATTTGGATCAAGATGGATCACTCTCTTACCTCCCTGGGTTTGATTTTAATTGGTTTTTAGCACTTTTTTTTCCCTATCTCCATTTATCTCCATAGGCCATGCCGACTTTTTAACTTTTTACCCTAGTGTGTTATCTTAATCTTGTAGCTTTGACGACTAGTGGACTTTTCAATTCCCAATTCCCTGGTGTTCATTAACCCCATAGGGCTGAGGAATAACTTAGCAAGTTACCTCTTTAAAGGCTTTATCTAAAATGAGACATTAGAGTCTGGGTGACAATATATATTTGGAGAGAACAAAGTACAGCCCAGAGCATTTCACTGTTATTTACTTGGGACAGTCAATTGCTGTCCTATGATTGAACCCTCAAATGTGGTACCATCTTAACTGAAGGACTATTGTGTATGTTCAAAACACTATGCCTGTGACAGGGAGACAATGACCTGCCAGGCGTAAATCTACCTATACGAAAATGTTGCCCACATACTCATCCTCATCTCCGTTACAACACAGGTTTTTCCCACATATGTAAAGGAGAAATAATTGTGCAGTAGGACACATGGCAATTTAAAAAACTCATTTGCTCAATTGTTGTTTTTGTATTAGTACATGTTTGCAGTACTAATAATTACATTTCTCTGGGGAGTTGTTACACGTACATAAAGCATCTGGTTTTTTTTGTCTTTCTGAGACAGGGTCTCGCTATGCAGTTCAGGCTGGCCTCAACCTCACTTTGTAGCGCAGGCTGGTCTCAAAATCACAACAATCCTCCTGCCTCAGTCTCCTGAGTGCTGGGGTTACAGGTGTGCACCACCACACCTAGCATAACACCTGGTTTTTTTTAAATCTCTTTCTCTTTCCCTCCTCCATCTCTTGGCTCACTCCACATTTGCAAAGAATCTATCTCCGCATTTCTTATTATCTAACTTTTATTTTGCTCCTTATTTGTATTTTTGGTTTCTCATATAGGGTTTGAAGACAGGGGAGGAGAATGGGAAAGAAGAGTTAAGGTAGGTCACGCACAGGTACAAACCCCTGAGAGGAATACAGCACTTCGTATGGCAAATATGTACTCATAAAAAATTTTTTAAATGAAATAATATTTGACAAGGGATAAAAAAGAATCACATCTGTGAAGTCAGAACAGATAAGATGATTTTTTATGGATAATCTTGAAAATGTCACTATGTCAACAAACCCCAGGTTTTCAGTGATCCCAACTGTCATTATTCATTAATCAAAGTATTAAGACAAAAGCATTGCAGGCATGCTCTAAAACCCAAGAGGAAAGGTAACAAAGGAAATTCAAGTGTAAGGAAAATGCAAAGGCTAAATATGTCTAAGAAATGCACCAGCTTTAATGCTGCAAGAAGATATTATCCCTAGCTGCCTGTGACTGACTGAGAAAGAACGACAAGATTAAGAGTTTTTGCCAAGAACTTTGCTCTTACCTCCTAAGATCAGACATGCTGCACATTCGCAAACCTCCAGACACATCTTCTCACCTCCACATCCTCATGGGTGGTGTACGTCTCCCGGAGACACTTGCCAGTGGGTGGGACCATTCTCTGAAGCACCTCCAGGTTGCTAATCACACCAGGTCCCCCATGCAGAAGTTCTCACCAGGCTCAAGGTCAGTTTCCCCATTTCTTCTGTAGTGGCCAGTCTTGTACACACAAGGAAGAAGCCCCACTGCTGGTCAAACTCCTTAGGAACCTCTCCATCTGATCTCCTTTGATGTAAACATCACCATCTGCTCTCATAAACCATTCCTACTTGTGCAAGTAGTGGCCATGCATGTAATTGAGCATCATAAAAGACTTCTTTTGGGTGGGTAAGAGTCACCCACGCCCCATAGTGGCACCACTGGAATTGGTAAAGAAGCATCTGAACTCTCACTAGAGAAGAACTCAAGTATCCCAGGAATTGTCTTGGACCATATTCTGGAATTAAAATATCAATTAAAGAACAAAAAAAGAGAAACTATGTGATGTTTAAGATTATATGTCTGAATTATTTCACTTCACTTTGTGATCCTGAGCTGTACCCATCTTCCTACAATTGGTTTCAGTGTATTTTCTGTTTCTTCGTGGGAGAATAGTACCCCACTGAGTATAAATACCACATTTTCTTTATCTGTTCTGTTGATGAACGTATAGGATGCTTCCAAGACTTATTATGAACTGCATTGCTGTAAACATGACTAGACCTGTATCACTATAATATGATGTCTTTAACTCTCTGGGAAAAAAGAAGTGCAAATGGTTAATAGATACATAAAAATTGTTCAACATCTCTGGCCATTAGAGAAATATAAATTAAAACATTAGAAACCCTCTTGATGTTATCCCATGCCATTGATATCAAGCAATACCTAGGCCGTATCTCTTGCATTGCTCCTTCTCTGGGAAGCGAATTGTCTAAAGTAGAGATACTCAAACACCAAAAAAAGTTCTGAAAAGGACTCAAGGACTCCTGACCTCAATCAATATGCGGTAGTAGACATGCGAGCACACCTCGCTTCCAGTGGACGCTTCAGCCCCAGTCAAGCCTTCCGATGCCTGCAGACTATCTCACCCCTTGACTATCACCACCTGAGATGTCTGAAATTAGAAAGGTCAGCCTAAGCCTTCCCTGTCCTGATCCAAGGTGTAGTAGTCTACTATACATGTGTATTTTTTGAGAATTAATATACTTCATATGGGTGGTCAGCTTTATAGGTGAACTAATTTTGCATAACTAAAGCTTGGTAGGAAGACAATTATATGTATCATTTTTAGAATATAAAGCAAATTCTTAATTATATATTTTAAATCATGACTAGCTATTATCATTATTACTTTTTTTTTTTTTTTTGGCGGTACTGGGGATTGAACTCAGGACTCTGCGCCTGCTAGGCAGGCGCTTATTCCACTGAGCTATATCCCCAGCCCCTATTACTTAAAATAAACTTGACTTTTTAAGATCTTTACTTATTTTATTATAACTTTTAAAATTTGTATATTTTGTGATTGATGTGTCACTTATCCACAAGACAATGTAGAATGTTATGGTTTAGATATGATATATATGTTTTAAAATCTTCATGTGTGTGGCAGGGATTGGATCATAGGGGCTCATAGCTATTTGTCCATTGATGGGTACAGCAGCTACCTTGTTGCCAGGAGACAGGCTCTGCCTGGAGGTCAGTCTCAGAAGAACATCCAGGAAGGATGGACTGCTGTCCCTGACTTTTCTCTCTGCTTCCTGGGTGCAGTGGGATTAACAGCTGTCCCCTACCCAGGCTTTTCTCTAGTGCAGTTTCTGCCTTGGGGTCAGCCAGCCATGGACTGGTTCCTGAGCTGAAATACGTCTCACTTCCAGTAAGTGGTACATGTTGGATATTTTGTCCCAGTGACAAAGAAAAACCAACTAAGCTCAGAATAATTTTAATAAGAGAGTTTAAAAAATAAGAGAGATAGAACAATTTGAAAGTAGTGGAATAAATATGGGAGAGATGATGTGACAAGGACAGAAAAAGGGATAAGAGATGAAGAATAGAAAATTGGGAGAGAGTTTGGTAAAGAGAAAAGGAAAACAGAGGGGAGTCCGGGAAATGTACCAAACACAAGACAGAGCAAGGTGACTTTACTCAATCTCTGTTGAAGTAATTTCAAATAAGCCATTGTAAATATTTATGTTATTCTGGAAATTTTAAAAAGTGGCTGTGAATTTCTCAGCTACTAGATTTGTAGTCTAGTTTTTATTTATTATTTTTAAAAATATGTAAATAAATTATTATTTTAATTTTACTTGCTCTTTTATAAATTATTTTGTGTGTGTGTGTGTGTGTGTGTGTACACACACACATGCGCAAAAGGGAGAGAGAGTCATCCTGAGAGTGCATTGAGTTGTTCCTTGCCTGAACCTGAGTGAGCTTTGTGGATGACAGTTCTGCTCTCAAGGTTCACATGATGAAAATCTTCATCACATCGTGGCCAGTGTCCTCTCATAGTTGAAGGAATAACCAACTCCATCATTAAACATTCACTGTTGATGAATGAATAATACCTATACACCCAACTTATATGTAATATATTAAGTGGCAATTTTTATTCTTATTAGAAAAGACATTTTCTATCTATGTCATCATTAACTAAATGCACAACCACAGTATATGTTTTAGCATGAATGGTATAAATAAAGCCCCAGTATATTTAAAGTAAGTTCACAAATGAAAAGCTGTGATGAAATGTATCATTAAGATGGTAGACCTTAATTTTTTGTTACTTTACCTGTAGAGTAAAGTAGTTAATTATACATGCCTGGTATCCAAAGAAAGATCCTCTTACCTTACCCATTTATATTCCACAATAGAACCTGGCAATGTGTCTGGTATATAGAGAAGGCACTCACTGAACAGTTCCTGGGTGATGAATTACAGATGTGTGTGTGCATACGATTATCAAGTGTAATAGCACCAGGAGTCTAATGAGCAACAGGATTTTCTTTCCCATTTTTTTGAGGCTGGAAACTCCAAGGTCAGCATTGTCTTGACATAGAGTTGATATCTGATGAATATCAACTTTCTGGCTCATATGGCCACTGGTCCTTGACTTCCACGAGGGTGGAAAGGTCAAAGAAGCTCCCTGCAGCTTCTATTACAGGGACCGTAGTCCTACTCAAGAAGACAGAGGCCTCTTGACCTAATCACATCCCAATGCTGTCACTCCAAATGCCATAACATTAGGGGCTAGAATTTAACACAAGAATTTTGCAGAGATGCACATATTTGTCCATAGCACCAGGATTCCAATAGAATCTGAGGTGTCCTACTGACTGTACAGGCTGAACTGTACGCAAGAAGCAAGAGAAAGCACAGTTCCAGGCTTTCTTTGTGTGTTTTTTGAGACAGGGTCTCGTTTGTAGTTCAGGCTGGCCTTGAACTCACTATGCATGCCAGGCTGGCCTTGAACCCATAGTGATCCTCCTACTTCAGTCTCCCAAATGCTGGTATTATGGCATGTACCACCATGCTGGGGTCAAGAGACAGAGCAGAAAGTAATTCCATACTCTTTTTGGTCGAGGGAACTAGTTTTATATTATTGCTCATTTGTTTGTGATTCATTCAATTTTACTCAACCTGAAATAGACCCAAGGCTACCCAGAACCTATACAATATTTATAATTCATATAGATTAATTATTTTATTTCCATCTATATTGAGTTAGATAAAAGCATCCTGCTGAAAAAGCACCAGTGACAGACTTCTTTTCCCCTTAAGCTTGACAGATTGGGTAAAGACTTTTCTCAGAATTATTAAACTTGGCTGAATATTGTATTTTTAAGTGTAAATCCATCCAGCTGTATTATTTATAGCTATAACTATTGACGGTTTGAAAGATACTACCCACTCATAAAAAATATTTTTTTCTAATTGGTAACTTGTGGGATGCTATATGAAAACTAGTTTAATATTTATATAAAGTATTAATTCAGAACAAATCATACCTTGGCTTCTCAAAATTTCTGCTGTAAATAACAAAATTTGCAATATTTTGCTTCATATTCATTTTACTTACATGATGCTATGTGAATTAAGAAACTTCCTTCCAGCACAGTGCAATGTTAAGTGAGTTTGCAAGCTAGTATGTCATTTTTCCCCTGAAATCATGTCTTAGTATTTTATTTTCTAAAAATAGTAAAGTTTTTATAGACCACTTCAAAATTAATATTTAAACTCATATTCATATTTTATATACCACTTCAAAATTCATATTTGTATTGGATGAATACAATGATAAGAATGACTTTTTTGTATGAGACAAATTAAAAAGGCTAGATGCATTTGTTTTCAATTTCAAAATTAAAATAATTTTGCGTAAGATTATAATAATCCAGATCTACCTTGATTTTTCTCTTCCTTGGGTCAATAATTTAATTTATGTTCCGGCAAGTTAATAATAAACTTAAAATTTTAAAGGTCTTTGATTCTTATGAAGTCCATGCCACATATCTTTTATACAAAAAAAGCCTATCATTCACAAAGTCAGGAGGGGAGGAAAAATTTCATGTGGCTGGTCAGACTATCTCACTATGTCCAATTTCACAAACCATTAGCACTTTGAAAGGAGAAATTAATTTGAATGTGTGTCATATTCTAAATGGAAGTGCAAAGCATAGGGAAGCATTTTCCATTCATTTCTTGGAAAAGATGAAAGAAAGATTAAGTCGTATGTTTTATATAAATGGTGGAAGTATTTTCTCACCTAATTTCATTAGGAATCCCAAAGGTTTCCTCATTGTCTTTGTGGACTAAAAGGGTATATTGAAGACACCAGTAAAATTGAGCACAAGGGTTTTCAAAGAGCTAAGAGATAAGTAAGGAATGGAATCCAAGGAGTGAAAAAGAAATTTAAAAAGGCGAAGTTATAAACCTCATGTCAAGAATGTTAACTGGAAGATATAATTTCCCTTGGGTACCGAATCAAAGGCCGTCTGTGAAGTGTATTCAGTAATCAGCAAGTGGGCAGGACTTGACTGTCTAGTTCTGGCGAATATTCCCCCTAACATGGTACCCTTACATACCAGCTTCCCTTCCCTTTTTCTCCATGTCCTCTCCCTTTCCTCTATGCCTTACTTCATCTTCTTTTATTCTCATTTCTCAAAATAAAGATGCCTATGTTGAAAAATCAAAACCTATAATATTTATGTCAGAAGCAGTTCATGTAGGGTTAAGTCCAAAGACAAATTATGAGGTCACAAGGTGAGAGCAAGGTGAGCATGGATGTTTTTTGTTTTTGTTTTTGACCAAGCAGAGGATATTCATTTAGTGCCTGCCATAGCAATAGAGTCAGCCACCTTTTTTTTTCCAATTTCCATTCCCTCCTTTCAAACCCACTTCCCTGACCCGTTCACAAGGCCTGGTTTTCATTTTAGCCTTGTTTCATTTTTTTCTTTCCTTTCCTCCACTCCCTTCCTAGTTCCCTTTTCTTTTTGAGCAGTTTCTTCCTATTTCATAGTATCTATGTATATGTATGTTATTTACATTTTCAGTTTCTCACACTAGACAGATAGTGTGATATTTCCACAGGTCTGCTTTATTTCACTTATGGTTATGATCTCAAGGTCCAACCATTTAGCTATAAGTGTCTCAATGATATCTTTCTGTATGACTGAGTAATACTCCAATATAAAAAAAATCGTTTTATTCATTGACTAGTTGATGGGCATTTGGATTGCTACCAAGATCTAGCTACTATAAACTGTGTTGCTGTAAACATGGGTATGCATATTTGTTGTGGTATGATGCTTTTATTTCTTCAGGGAAGATACCCAGGTGAGGAATAGCTGGGTGAAATGGGACCGCTAATGCTAGTTTTTTAGGAATCTCCATGCTGATTTCTACAGTGGTTGCACCAGTCTGCACCCCCAGCAATAGTGCAAAAGTGCTCCTTTTATCCCACAATGCCATCAGCATTTGTTATTAGTTGTTTCCTTGATCACAACCTTTCTTTCTGGAGTGAAATGGAATCTCAGGGTGCTTTTAATTTGCCTTTCTTGAATGACCAATGATGTCGAATTTTTTCAGGCATTTATTTGCCATTTCTATTTTTTCTGACAAGTGTCTATTCATCTAAAATGCCCATTTTTATTAGGTTTTTGAATTTGGAGGGCCTGAGTGTTTTCATTTGTTTATATGATCTATATATTAGTCCTCTGGATGTGTTGATGAATGATTAAAACAACACTGATATTCCATTACTAATATTACTACTTTCAACAGAGGCATCTAGAATACCAGGTACTTGTACACTTTAACACTTGGAAATTGAGTGGATGGATACATGACCTGCACAGTACATAAGTGTCAGAACAAAAATGGCAAGTGAATGCTGTCAGGTTTCAAAGACTATTCTTTTAACAACTGGACTGCATTGCATGAGTAGAAGATGATTTTGTGGTTGTTAGGGAAGTGTTTCTTCATTTGTCAGAAATCTAGAAATGCCTTAAATTTTAAATAAATGGTGACTTCCAGGAAGATGGTGACCAGGTAAGCAGCAGAGAAAGATCCTATCGGAGAATTACCATCCAGACACTGAAATATAGCAACATGAGAAAGACAAGAAGGTGAGAAGTGGGTCACCTGGTCCCAGGAAGGATTTGAAATGAGAATTGAAGCCCTCTGAAAGAACAAACAAGATCCCTCCCTGAAGAAAATCTTGGGGTCCACCACGGCAAAATTAGAGGAAGAGGAGGAAGAGAAAGAGGGAGTCACCACTCCATACACATCCTCGGCCCTCTTCCTCGTTCCTACACTCCCAGCTTCAGCTTTGGAAGCCGTGCTTGCAGGAGCCTCCCCACATGGCCAGAGGAGAGGGAAACTGTGAAAGCTGGGCCAAAACCACAGCAGAGAAAGCACAGCCCAGAAAAGAAGCAGCAGCAGTTGGGAGATTTTGTCGAACCCAGCATGACGATGAAAAGGTACAACAGCCACTAAAGCAGAGTGCCCACTCTGCTGCTACCTGTTCTAATCAGCGCCGAGGCAAGGCAGAGACAAAGTAACCAGTACACAGCCCACCACACCCAGCTCTGTGCCTGGCCTGAGGCTGTAGCCTGCTATCTCTCCCCTGTGAGAGCAGCTACCAGCAAAGAACAGCAGAGAGCAGCGGCAGTGACCCTAGGGACATGGCAATACACTGGGATCCAGCCAATGAACAAGTGGGAACTGGAGCACAACAGTAAGAGTGAGGAGCTGGTGGAGGTGGGCCAGATGGCCCTGCACCCTTCTTACTCCAACCCCAAGCAGGAAACACGAGCTGAGGTATCGGGCTCCAGGTCCCACCGTGAAGTCCCTCTGTGAGCACCCTGAGACTTGGCACCCCTCATGCTCAACCTGTGTTCCTGATAGCAATGGGCTGAGTCCACAGGCTTCAGGATGCACTCTAAACTACTAATATGAGGACCAAGAGGGACTTCATACCACTTGCGTATATGAACCTTGTATGAACCCATAGCAACAAATTATACAAAAAGCAGTAGTCTTGGAGACTGAGAGATGACAATATACTCTACACAGAAGACCCGAGAAACTCCTCCAATTGTCCCCTAGAAGTAATAACTAAACTTAGTACACATTCTGAACTACCTCAGTGAGCACCTCACACCACTCGTGCCCAGCATCGTGAGTGCGCCCAGTGACCAGCTGTGTAAGTAATGGGGAGCGGCAGCACTGGAGAAAGAGAGGTGGGAGGAAGTGAAGACCTGGAAGTAGGGTACAGACTTGGTCCTCTAGCTGGGTGGAGATAGCCTCCAAAGAGTCATAGGTGGCCTGCAGGGAGACACTGGTTGTCTGAGGAGAATCCAGCGGCCTTGACAGGAAGCTCAGTAGCCTGTGAGGAGAAGGGAGTACCCCGCAAGCTACATGAAAACCCTGAGGACTTGGACCAGGCCGCCTGGTGCATGGAGCCTGGTGTTCCATGGGGGTGACCCCACAGACTCAACCGGGTGCCTGGGCATGCCGCATTAGGGTGGAGCATGGTGGTATGAAGGGGCAACTCCGTGGACTTGATGGACCCTCGAAGGCCTCAAGGGCTTGTCAGTGGGGTGCTGATCATAGTGTGCCTGGGACCTGTCTACATATTGTCATTGAATTTGGATGCTTTTCCACCTAGTGCCATTGTAATTTGTGTGCACTCATGTTTGTTGCAGCATAATTTGAAGCAGCCATGTGTCTTCCCAATGTGAGAGCCCAAGGAAATAGATGAATCCAAAAATACAGTTATTATTAGAGGGAAGACAACTGATTGGGTACGAGAACAATGGAGATGAGGGTGGAGAAAATTGTTTGATTAATCGTACATGCCTTTATCTGTATAACTGAGTAACAAATGCAAAGATAACATTATGTAATACAGCAACCACTGTTAATTCCCTACTATCTTCTCTATAATTTTGTATTTCCTTTATTGCTTTTGTGTTATTCTGGTTTATATTGTTTGTTGATGTTTCCCTTCTTTTTCTTTAAAATAAAAAATAATATTAGAGTAGTTTAATTGGAGAGGCTAGAAACATAATAAAAATATTTCAAGGAAATTCTGACTTTTTATGTCTAAACCTTTCCCAGTGAGTGCCCTTTAAAATGACTTAAATGTGAATGGAAGGACAATCATAAACCACTTTTATGGGCAAGGCACAACAGGATAAAATGAGGTTAGAAGAAATTAGTCTAACTGGTAAGATGTTCAAGATCACACCACACAGCAAACACAAGGAAAATGAATATGCTAAAAGATTTTATATTGAGAAAGCTTACCAAATTTAAAACTCATTTCATACAATGTATGTAATAGAAATTGGATTTTTATATGTCAACTAAAAACTCACTTTGAAGGTGTAAAATGATGTCTCAGAAAGATTGACTGGACAATGGTTGGTGGTAGGTTGGTTTAGCTTATAAAGTGCTGGGGCCAATGATCATAATGCCACACTGGAGAGGAGAGAAAACAACAGTGCTTTCTAGAAGACTGAAGTGTTTGCCTTTATTGTCAAAGTTTAGTACAGCTTAGCCTTATCACTCTCAGGTGAGTCATAAGTGCAAAGGTGTTCCTAAAATGATTTTGAAGAAAGCAATACCTAACATCAGTTGAGATGACACCTTAACATAAGAGGTCACTTGGTCCTTGAATGGAAATCCGTGGTACATGCCATGCTGGAAGAATGGGCTTTTGTGCATTTTATATGATCAACCACAGTCTGTAAACACCACTGCTCTGCATTCCTTTATCAGATTAGAGGCAAAACAGTATGAGATGGCAAGAAAACAATCTGTAGGGCAGAAACTAAAATACTATGCTACATGTTAAAAAACCTGAATGTGAATACTGAGAATTCCCCTATCAAAAATATTGAAATCTTGACATTTATCCATGAAAGCCAAGATAAACAAGATACTTGAGTGGAGTTTCCATACAGAAAAACAAAATGAATAAAATCATTTTAGTGTGTGATTAGAAATACACTGTATGTACATTTTTTCATAAATTTATTTTTATTAGTATGTTTGCCATACATAATGTTTACACTCCTTGTGTGGGGCTGATGCATGTACATAAGCCATTTGATTTTTGTAATGCTTTTCGCTGTCCCCCTTCTCCATCTCTTGTCCAACTTCCTATTTGAGAAAGATCTATCGTCCTACTTTCTACCACGTATCTTTTGTTGCACTCTTTCCTTAGAGTTTGAATTTCTCATAAAAGAGAAGCTATATGATATTTAAGCTTATATCTCTGATTTATTGCACTTAACATTATGGTGTCAAGGGATATCCGTTTTCCTTCAAATGACCCAAATTTATCTTAAAAGTAACACACATACTTCTTGATTGACATGTATACTGCTTCCAAGATTTAGCTATTTTATATTGTTCTACTATAAAGATAGTTCTGCATGCATCACTGTATTGTAATGATTTAACTCTTTTAAAAAGATACTTAGAAGGAGAATGTCTGGATCAAATGGAATTTGGCATTGGTATCAGGGTAAGGGTAACTTCCCAGAATGATTTTCAGATTGCTTCTTCCCTTTCAATTTGATTAAACAGATAGAGGGATGTTGGTATTAAAATATTTCCTGAAGCTTTTGTACAATTCAGCAGTGAAGTCATTTTGTTCTGGGCTTTTCTTAATTGACATTTCTTCTGAATACTCAAATTCATTGACAGAGGTTTGTAAAAAGGCTCATAATAATTTTTTTGATGTCAGCATTTTTCATTATGGTTTTACCCTTTTCATTCCCAATTACACATATTTGAGATGTATCTTTTTTGTTATATTGACTAAGTATTTGTCTATTCTTTTAAAGAGTCAATGCTTTATTGATATTTTGTTCTTTTGTCTGAATTTCATTGATTTCTGCTTTAGTCTTTACATAATCTTACTTGTGCTAAGTTTAATTTGGCTTTTTCTTCTTTTTCTAGGATTTGAGGTATATTACTAGGTTATTTATTTGGGCTTGATTCATTTTGTGATGTGGAGATTAACTGCTATATATTTTCTCTTAGAACTGCTTTCATTGTGTCCCATATGTGCTGGTATGTTATAGTAACATTATCTCTTAATTCCAAACATTGATTATTTCTTCCTTTATTATTTCTGTAATCCACTGTCTAGTGAAGAATGTTTAATTTAGTTTCCATGCATTTGCATAATTTTTGTTTTGTCATTATTTCTAATTTCTTTGTGCTGCGGTTTTATAATATGCATGGCATAAATGTAGTTATTTTACATTTACTTAACCTTGCTTTATTGGAGAAAGTTTCTTGTGTTGTTGAGAAAGTGTATTCTATTATTTTTTATGAATTTCAACATAAATGTCTTTTAAATGCATTGTTTAGGGGGATTCTTCTGCTCTGAATTTTTTGTTGTTTTTTGTCTAGTTGGTCTATTTGCGATAGAAGGGTATTGTGGCCCCCTCACGATTATACTTATTTTTAGTCTGTCTTTTATGTGTGGTAGTTCTTGTTTTATGAAGTTGAATGTGATGTTCAGTGCAGATATGGTATTGATTGCTATATCTACCTTCTGAATTGTTTCCTTAACTGATACGCAGTGAAATTATTTTCCTCTTTTGATCAGTCTTGTCTTGAAATCCACTTTGCCTGAACATAGGAAAGCTACAACTGCTATTTTTGCATTTGCATTGCATGGAATATTGTTCTCCATTCTTGGATTTTTAACCTGTCAGTTCTTTTGGGGTCAAATGTATTTCTTTTATTCAGTGTACCACTGGATTTTGTTTTTGATACATTCTGCCAGTCTGTTTTTTATTTGGTAACTCAGGCCATTTATGTTGAGACTTATTATTGACAGACATTTATTCCTGTCATTACCTTATTTTCCTATTGCTAATTCCATATCATTTTCTTGTAATAATGTCTTATTCTGTGTAGCGTATTATTCCATCAGTCCTTCTCTCCTTGTTAGCTTCACTGTTTCTTTCTAGGGCTCCCTTGAGAATTTCGGGGAGTGCTGGTTTTGAGGTCCTGAACTTCTTTAGGCTCTTTTATCAAGAATATATCCCACTGCACCATCCGTAGTGAAAGATAGTTTTGAAAGATATACAAAACTGTGGGAAACTTTAGACTTGAAACACTCCATATTTTCCAGGGTTTTAAGGTTTGTGTAAAGAAGTCTACCATTATTCTAGTGACTTTATTTTATGAGTGATTTGTTGCTTTTGTCTAGTTGCTTTTCAGCTCATGATCTTGTTTTAGACATGCAGGATTTAGATTATGATGTGCTATGGAGAGGTTTATTTTTGTTTTCTTTTGTTTGTTTGATGCTGTTTGCTTTTCTTTGATCCTGGGTATTGAGGACTATATGCATCACTTATGTGTATGTTGAATTACTTTCCCTTATTTTGAAAGCTTTCAGCTGTTACTTCAGTAAATAGGTTTATGTCATTTGTTCTGTTTTCTGGTTTTTCACTAATTCTATTTAATCTTAGATTAGTCTTTGTTTATGTCCTGTAGGAACTGCTGAATACATTTCTCAGGTTTCTTTATAGTTTTTAGAGTACATCTCATTAACTGGCCCCTGATAATTTTCTACTTCTGACACTGTTGTCAGATTGGTCACTTGTACTGTTCAGACATTTGATAGAATTTTTAATCTCCTGAACATGTATTTGGAAGCTTTTATGGACTCTAGTTCTTGCCTTTGCTGGTTATTCATGCTTTACATTATCTCTTTTTTCTGCTTTCTTTAAATTAGTGTCTCCTGTAGACCTACTGATTATTTTGTCTGACAAATACCTGTTTACTTGTATCTTCTGTGAGCTTGCCAAATGTTTTATTCTCTTTTGTTGTCTCCCCTAATATCATTTTTAAATAACTCTAGCGTGTGACTTTTGATTTCTTCCCTTTAAATGCTTCCTTTCAAATGATCAGGTTGGTGGGAGTTGGAAATTTTGGAGGCATTTTGTTGGGTTGCCTGCTCAGGTTTCTATTTTTTGTTCATTTGTTTGTTTATGTTGAGGCTTTGGAGTTCATTACAGTGGAAAGCCCTGTTTCTAATATAGAGACTTCTTCAGCTGATGAATTTTTCAGAGATATCCTCTGGGTGTGGCTATTGGATTTTACTACAGACCCAAGTTCCAGCCACGTTCACTTACTTGGCATGGGTGGTTGCAGTATTTTTGGTCCTGTGCCCAGATCCCCACATATTGTTCACTTTAATGTTAATGGCCCCTAAACAAGTATGTTTCTAATGAAAGTAATCATCTGAATATGACAAATTATTCACAAAAAGTTTGACTCATTTTATTTGGGTGAGATGTCTTTGTGTTAATAGAGACTAGGCTATAAACTAATGCATAGTTTTGTATGTATTTTGAAAGGAGAGGGGATCTCAAATAAGATAAATGATCAGTTGTCCAATTTTATCAGTGTGATACTAAAACGTGGTATTCCTCAATGTTGTATTCTCCATATAATTCATTTTTATGAAATGTTTTGATAAATATAAAGACATGGAGCTTACTGAAAACAAGCATCTACTGCCATTTAAGTCTTCAAACTTTTGCCTTTCCTCCTATTTATGTTCCTACTATCCTACTGAATAAATTGTTAGAGTCCTATGTCTAGGTCTGAATTTTCATTCCTTTACTTCTTTTCATGGATTGTAACCATTAGCAAACTGAGGCTTCATTAAGTATAATTCATAACAGATCATTAAAAGGATAGTATGAAAGGTAATTTCCCTGTTATTTTGTATGAACAATATCTCCAGTGTAATGTAAACTACAGGAATTTGATGAAGTTCTTGTTCTAATGTATAGTAATCAGTGAAATGTTCACCATTTCTAGGGAATTGTATGTTTGTCATTAAATGCAAATGCAATGTATTTACAACGTTCAGTTTTGTTTCTCATAGAATTATATTGTATCTTACTAACTGTCAAAACAAATGATTACACTAACATTAATGGCTTGGATGATAGTTACTCTAATACATAGTTCCTTTGGGTAAATAGCTATCTTTCAACTAACTGAAAAAATACTATGCCTGGTAGGAATTATTGCCCTATAAAATGCTTTGGAATAAAAAATTTGCTTCATTGCTAGTTTTTCTTCAAACATAATGGGTTTTTGTTAGGTTTATGCACAGTTTTACTTGTACATGTCTATGAAATCTCTATGTTAGGAGGACTTTTGACAAAATATATATTTACGTAAGAGAAGTCAATAATTTACAAGTAGACACATAATGAGCATGCAAGAAATACAAGCTTATCATAAATATTTGTTCATCTCTCAGATCCTGAAACATGTGAGACGTTCGCATTCTAGCTGGAGTGGGCTCCTATAGCTTTCATTTAACCGAGATAATATTCTTGGGTAGATGATGCCTACATACTGAGACGATCTGACTGACTGCGAACTCATTGCAGTGTAAAAGTTGCATGGTATTTGTGGCATCAGGGAATTTATAACATCTTAAGTTTTAAGAAGGCAATTATTTGCACTTAATGAAGGGTTGCTTTCATGGAGAATCCTCTGGAGATATTAATACTTTATCTTATGTCTACATAGTTGGGTAACTAGAACATAGTAAGTGTTCATTCACCATTTCTTAGATTAATGAAATATTGAGTTAGATAATTAAATTCACAGATCTTATCAGTAGAGACTGGCTTCATACTTAAATGGCTCATAAACTAGCTTAGTATGATTAGACAATCAATCAGAGAGCTGAATAATCGTCCAGATTCTGAACTGTTCCTAATGAACCTTTCCTAAAGAGAACAAGGTTGAATGCACTCTGGTGTTCTTTACTCCAGCCTCTCACAGGTCATCGTGTGAAGTACTGCACATTTTAAGATATCTGATGCCTCCCTACGCTCAGTGAAAATTAACAGCAGTTGAAGTGTAATCTTACAACCTAATGGGCCTCAATATGATTTCTAGAAATTGCATAGTTATCTATGACCTCAAGGGCAAATCAAAGATCATGATCCTAAACTCTAAGTAGAGATTAACAATAAATGTAGCAATCTGGCTTTGAAAGAGATGTGGAGGGTAACTTAGGATCCAAGAAACTTTTTCAATGTCTTTCATTTTGACATAACTGATAACTCTATTACTAATTAGATCTTTACAACAGGAGTAAAGGGCATCTGTTTAATCATCCTACCTTTTCTTCTACTCCAAAACAAATTTATATTTTTGCTAAGTGCTTAAGGCAGTACTACTATTCAATTCAAAGAACTCTTACAAGGAAACCTTGCATATTATGCCATGATGCTTGAACATTTTCAAAAATACTCAAGTAACTTCTCCAAAATCTTCTTCTTCCACCCTTAAAGGACTATTTCTCTATAAGAAAGCTAATTGCTGGGCTGAGGAGATACCTCAGTGGAATAAACACCTGACTGCAAGCGCTAGTTTTAGTTCACTCCCTGGTACCATCAAAAAAAAAAAAAGTTAATTGCTGGTAAGAATGGTGAGAAACTGACCTTAGAGTTATACTGCAATGATTCTGTTAATATAACTCAATCTTATTGAAGAATTCTGGGAACACCAAATACAGAGATTGTAATTCTGTAACATGACCCTTGGTGTCCTATGCACAACCATTTCCTTTCATGGATCAGAAATGCAGAGGACTATTTCACTTTTTTATTGTATAATCACAAGCAGTTTATATTTTGTTTAAAAGATGTAAATTTTAGAATAAAAATATTATGATAAATTAGAACACGAGATAGACAAAATATGACAATGGTCAATTACTATCTCATAGACAATACATCTTGGAAGGAAAAATACATTAATAATAACAAATAATTATTATTGGAGGAAGTTCAGATGAAATTCACCATATCATGGCAATTTATGTGCCCTATTAAAGACTTTCAAATATGTCCTGCTGGGTTTTTAATTGCAGAGAAGGTCAGGGTATGTAAGAAACATACGTCTGATATTTGAAATACTGAACTGCAGAATACTGAAGGGAGACTTTAATTATTTGGTAGAATTGAAGAAAGCAGGTATCATCATTAGCTAACTGTATGTAAAATGTTTAAAAACTCAATTCCTTTTCCCTTGTACCATGACACATGTTTTTCCTTAGCAGTGCTGCTCTATAAGATTGCAGTAATTAGGAATTTAGGGATAGAATATTTTGATATAGTAGGAACACACCTACCTGAAGGTTCTTACTGAGCCATAATTTAACTATGTAGTATTTCTAAAATATTTTTATAAAAATAAATTTTATTGTGCATAACGTTATGAGATACTATATAGTAAAATCATTGTTGCAGTGCAACAAATAGACCTATCCATGGCTGGGGGCATAGCTCAGTGGGAGAGTGTCTTTCAAACATGTGTGAACCCGTGGGTCCAATCTCCAGGACTGGAAAAATTAACATATCCACATTCTCATATAGTCATTTTTGTCTTTGTGGAAAGTGTAATCATACACTCCCTTCTTTTTTCTTTTTGATATTGGGAATTGAACTCAGAACTTTTCTCTCGCCAAGCAGGTGCTTGTGCCACTGAGCTATATCCTTGGCCCCTATACTCTATGGTCTGAACGCCATGTTTTTTCACACGTATAGTACAGAATGCAGGTTTCAGTCTGGCATATTTGTACATGCACACAGCGCACACTGACCTGCTCCACTCCGCATGACCACTCTTGATCTCCCCCACCCCTCCCCACCGTTACTCCCTTCATGCTTAATAACCTCCCTTTGCTTTTGTGGCATCTCTACCCTCCTGAATTTCACATGTGAGAGAAAACACTCAATATTTATCTTTTTTTATTTGGCTTATATCACTTAATATGATAATATCCAGTTCAATTCATTTTCTAGACTTCACTGTTCATCACTGAAGAATACTCTGTTGTGTCTGTGTATACAATTTTTTATCTATTCATCTGTTTTCATAGCTATACACATAATTTAGCTTTTGGAAATTGCACTGCAATAAATGGGAATATATGTGTCTCTGTTGTATTCTGACTCTCATCTTTTTGAGATTATCACCAAGGATAGAATAGCTAGATAAAATGCTATCTCTATATCTAGCTTTCTAAGAAACATCCATACTAATTTTTGTGGTAGTTTTACTAATTTATATCTTTATCAGCAGTGTAAAAGCATTCTTTTTCCCCTAAATCTTCACCAATATTTATTGTTTTTATTCTTAACCTTTCTGAATAGGGAAGGATTGAATCTCAGTGTAGTTTTTTTTTTATTTTTTGACTGACTAAAACTTTATTTTTAATGCAAAATGAAACAAGGAAATTTTATACATTCCAAACTGTTTTCTGTCATACAAATGAGATCATCTTTAAAAGTTTATAAAGAATTCATTCTCCATCCCAATATGCCAAAATATGATTTCATATAATTTAAATGTATGTAGAACTCGGAATCATAAAAGCAAAGGAAACACTACAAAGATGGTCGGTATAAACAACAGGTTTTATGCTCTGATAGTAAACAGCACAGCAGATGGAACAGAACACTTTCCAAGGAGCCAAATCTGGAGGTAAAATAGTCTTTGGGTTGGGTCACTTCCTCCTCTGAGCTTGGTATCTAAGCCCTGCTTCAAAAGTCAGGCCATCTATGATCCTATTCTGTTTAAGGACTTGAGGGAGAAGGAGTTTCACTTAGAGGTTGTAACTGTGTGAGAGATGGGCTTATTTTAGATATCTCCCTTTTCCTCCTTTTTTATTGGAAAGTTGACTTTATAAAAATATCTTGTGGCCTTTGTAACCTCACTGTAATGTTGTTTCCACCTAAGTCACCACAAACTGAGAGGGCAGAGAAATACTACTTTGGCTGTTAACAAATCCACGTCCTTTCTGTCTAATTGCATGGATTGTTGTGGCATTAATCCCTGATGCACAACGCGTGGCCTTCCAATTAGTGTTAAACTGGGTGGACACCCTATTGCTTACCGAGTCCCTCAGCCACAGAGAGTCTGGATCTCAGTGAAGATCTGATTTGCCTTTTCCTGATGGCTAAAGATACTGAGCACTTTTGTGTACTTAGTTTCCTTTAATGACGCTTGTGTGTTTGTGTGTTAGGTTGTATATATCAGCGAGATTACATAGTATTTTTCTCTCTCTCCAGGTTATTTTACTCAGCATAACCTCTTCCAAGTTTATCCACATTGTGGTAAATGACAGTCAGGCGATTCCCCTTTTCTAACGTTAGCTATTATTTCATTTTATATATAATAGTAATTTCATATGATACATATCGGCTTTTCATCCTAGGTTGTTCCTACATTTTGGATCTTGTGAATAGTAATACACACAACATGGAAGTGTAGATATCTTTAAAAGTTGGTGATTCCTCTTCATTTGTGTATATACCCAGAAAAGAGCTTGCTGAGTTAGATGGCATTCCCCTTTTTATTTTTTTAAGATCCCATAATGTTCTCAACTTAACTCAAATATTTGCCTTCTCACTACTTTGCATAAGCATTCCCTTCTTTTCATGCTTTTGCTGTTATTTGCTTTTTGTGTTTTTGATAATAGCTACCTTAAAATATGCCAAAATTTGTACATACTATATGCCAAAATCAACTGTCTCATATTCACCTTTCACTTTGAAAGTCTTAACTACCTGTAGATTTACAGATTTATCTATAAAATAAAGGTAATATACCTAACATATAAATTATTTGAAATTAAAATACTGATCATTTGTGAACAAAATATATCACAGTTAATTCACATAATTGAGTTTTTAGCTATTATTAATTTCCCACCAACATGCTATTACCCATAATAAAGTTAATTATTTTCATAAATTAGGAATTTTAATTCATATATTAAATATATTATTTTGTTCAGTTCTATTCATTTATTGAAGCCTGTTCCATGACAGGTGATATTTCATTTGACATGACAGCATCAGACGCCCTTGAAAAGTTTTCAGCTGTCAACCTGAAAAGGATGAAATTAGAAGTGTGACTATAAATTAGAGAAAAGATTTTTATTGTGCCTGGTGGGAGATACAGACAAAGTATCCCACACTGGCAATTATTATAACATATAATATTATGTACTATAATGCAATAAATGATTATACAATTTAAAGTTCCTGTTGTAGATTGAATTGTGCCCCAAAAACAGATGTATTAAAGCACTAATACTTTGGTAGTTACAAAATAACCACAACAGTAAAAACATACTTTTTAGTATAAGGCTCATTCATTCCTCCCAATGATAGGCAGTTGATCTTCACTGAAAAATATGTGTAGATCTCCTTATATAAAAGCTAAAGATCTTCTGTAACCCAGAAGAAATAGTCTTGTCAAAACTGGGGTGGAGCTCAGTGCTGTAGTTCTGTCCTACCACGTATGAGGCCTTGGGTTAATTCCTCACCATGGGAACAAAGCTACAGCACCTGTTATATTTTAAGATGTACATTTCAACTCCCCCTTATGAATGTAATTGTTATGTACTGCGCTGCACACATATAGTAACAAAAAGACTTCAATCGCCAACAGAATTTTAATCAAAATACAGGTGCTCCAGGTAGATCTACAAATTGGTAAGTGATCTAGAAAAAGACATTCTTTCAGTAAACACATTTGCTGCCTGTGTACTTTTTTGATATCCTCAAATGCTTATAAAACTAACAATTTTTCACCCTGGTTAAGTGATTTCTCTCTCATAAACTCCCCTGCTGTCTCTCCTGACACTATACCCTGATCAAAATACTATCTTGCCTTGTGTGTGTTCTTTGTCTATTGGTAGATTCTTCTTACTACTTATGTCACCAGCCTTCCATCTGCATGTCCCAAAAAAGGTAAAAACAAAAGAAAGAAAATCATATTTTTAAAAATTTTACTTCTAAAAATAAACTTCTACTTCAGAATACAAAGTTACTCAGGGTTACAATTCCTTTTTGCCTTCCAGAAAACTTACTCACAAATCCTTACTGGATCTTAAAGCCACAGAAGGTCTGGAACATGGATCTGTGCTTTTCACCTATAAATGGGATGTTTGCTTTTTGAAAAGTATTTTGAAGAAAATTAGTGACAACATATTTCTAAAGTAAAATAAAATTTTAAAATTTAAATATTCACCATGTATTCTGATCACACCTCCTAGCTATGAATATTTTCTTTATGATTATGATGAGAATATTTTGCATTAGTTGAAAATATTTTGTATTAGTTGAATTTTGTATTAGTTGAGTGCTAATTGGGATGCAATTAAGCAACAACACAACACCTTAGCAGAGAAAAGCTTTAATATGGATTGTAGTTTGGGGGATTCAGTCCATGGTAAACTGGGCAAAATGCAGAAAAATCATGTCAAAGAGTAAGTTCTAGGAGTCAGAGCAGCAAAACAAGGCAACAGTGCCAGAGAAGAGGTGGAAAGGGACGAGACATAAATGCCAAGGTTACACCTCCATGACCCATTCAAACACATCCAGAAGTGTATTTCACATATCTCCTAGATTGTCCCAAAGCTGGCCAATTGGGCATTCTACCCTAACTAAATTCCACAAATTTTCTACTTCATAAGTAATCATATGCTCATAAACCATATTTAAATTCAAAATATTGACAAAACAAATTTATAATTTGATTAACATAACTATTCTGTCTACAATGGGAAACACAGTAATCCCTCTTCAAAGTTTCAAGATTTTTCAAAAGTCCAACAGTTCTGAGACTCGGAACAAACTCTTAGTTTTGAACTCTGTAAAAATAATAAACAAGTGATGTAATTCCAAAGCACAAGGACACAGGGTAAACACTCCCATCACAAAAGGGAGGAATGCACAGACCGAATAAGACCAAGGAAGACCAAAAACTAGCAATGCAAACGCTAAATTCATTTAGCATCTGGAGGTATACCTGATAAAATGAGGGTTCCAGATGATTTGGCAACCTTTCCTTTGCAGTCTTGCTAGTTGTAGCCCATGCAATGTCTCTTTTGATCTGGATGTCCTCATAACATGAAGTGTTCCTCAGCAGATAGCCAAATCCTGGCATCTTCAGCACGCTGGAGTCTTCACTGCACCTCTGGCATTATTACCACATCTTCATACACTGTTTCCTCTGCAGCTCCTTCTCTGGCCTCCAAGGTCTTCTACTGAAAGTTGCTCTGACCCCCATTGTTTGTATTCTGGACGTTGGTTAAATCATCAATGAACAAAGCCAGGTCTCTGTCAGCAGGAACAGTAACTGTCAGCCATTTTGAAGCATAACTGTGGTAGCCCTTATGTGCCTGAATACCTGGCATGGTGAAATAAATCTCTTGAACCCAGTTCCCATAGGGCCTCTTTTTGGAGCAAGGATCCCTGGCATTCTTCTCTTAAAAGAATAAATGATGTTTTTCTACCTTGGAATTTGAATGGGTAGAATCTTGATAATTAATAAACCGCCCTCAAGGTATCCTTCTTGCTTTCACTGTATGAAGTACAAGAACTTTGTTTCTTTTAAATGGTGATAATCTCATTAGCACCCGCACTTCGTTAGATTCCAACTTTACATATTGTCCCTCCAGGCTCAAAGTTTAAGTTACTCCAAATTTATGTTCTTTTGACCTCAATTTTCACTACTAATCTAGCTAAAATCAACATGCAGTACCCATGCTCAGGCCCTGGGAAGGTGCGCTGACAGCTCCAGGCTGACTGGGTCTGGTCTCCACACTTCTAGGCAGAATACGGCTTGAACTTCAGGGAAATTAAAGGCGCAGGCTCACTGAGGTTATCCACTACTCCACCATAAAGTTACTGCTGGCTTCCTGGGATCACTCCTCACACATTTAGACTCTGTCTCAACCGACTGTCTGCCAGTCACAGCAGAGACAAATCTGGAAGCGGACGTTTTCATTTCTTTCTCTGTCTCCGTCTCTGTCTCTCTGTCTCTCTCATTCTCTCTCGCTCTCTCTCTGTCTCTGTCTCTCTATCTGGTTTGTGGTTTTGTTTTTGTTATTGTGGTTTTGGTTTTGGATATTTTTCTCCTTCAGTTTTTGATCTTGTTTTTGTTCTATGAATGTGAATGTGGTTTTTAGCTTCTGTTCTTCCTTTTATTTCTTTCTTCTCTTTCTCTTGTCATCTGCACCCATTTCTCAATGTTAGTGTGATCCCCATTTGTCCTCCATCCTTACCTCTAATCTCTTCTACGACTTCTTTAGTTTCTCCTTAACCTCTTTTAAATTTTAATGCTGAACATAAAATTGACATATTAAGGACTTATATACTATATAATACAATTTTCTGGCCTGTTTTAGACTTTGTTATTTAACCACAAATCTAATTCATATAGTGAAAGGTGGCGAATTAATGGTTATCTCAGTTTGTCATTTTCTAGGCTGGGTTTGATGTTATTGCTGATGGTACCACTTTAGCCAAAAGTGATATAATTTTTCTAACCAGCTGTTCCTCCTGGCATTCCAAGATGGAGAGTGACTAAAGCTCATAGAATATACTGTGACAGAGGGCCAAAGGACCGGAGGCTGGTCCAGGCAGGCAGCATAATCTCATCCTCCAAAAGCTGAAAAGGCAGGATCTTGTAGTAGACTAAAAAACCCCAAAACCAGCTACACTTGGAAGATATCTTGGAAAAGTAGTCATCTCCTAAGAGTTCTAAATACCAGCAATAAAGCAACTAAGCATAGGCAATGTACAAGCATCAAACCAGGAATTAAACTGAAAAAAGGCAGAAAAAAGACAAGAAAAGAAAGATGGGAGACACATAAACAAGGTGTACATCCAGCTCACAGAGGCAAATCCAAGGGGCGGTGAGGTGGGGCGATCTGACAGCCATCCACCTGGCTTCTCTGAAGTGGTAACAACAAACAACGGACTGAGGCTCTAGAAAAAAATCAAATGAGATGTAATTCTTCAGATAACTGCAGAGATGGTGCCCACAGTGAAAACCACGGTTAGTGGCACTAGAGAACATATATTTTTAAAAATAGAGGAGCTTAAGAAAATGATGGAATGCTCAACATAGGAAAGAAATGGACTAAGACAGACCCAAACAGATATACAGGAGAATAAAAATTCCATTGAAAATATATGAGGCAGAATGAGCCACTGAAGACAGAGTCTCAGGTATAGAAGATAGGCTTGCATGTAGTGATCATCAAAAGAAAGATTTCTTGAAAGTAGCAAGGGGCTATGAGAACTCCATCCCGCAGCTGTTAGATGATGAAAAGAATAACTTAAGATTGACTGGAATCAGTGGAAAAGCAGGAGATAGCACAAATGATATAAAAATTATTCATAGACATCATGGAAGGAAACTTCTCTGGTAAGGAAATGAATTTGACACACAATAATTGAAGCCTATAGGGCTCTAATTAGCCATGATAAAAAGAGAAAAGAAAACTTTACAACCAGGCACATTATAGTCACATTTCTAGAAATTCAACACAAGAGTAGAATATAAAAAACTATTAGGTAAAAGAAACAAATCACCCATAAAGGAAAGCCCGTTGGAATCACAAATGATTTCTCAGGGCAAACCCTCAAGTCAAGGACAGCATGAAGTGAAGTATTTCAAGGTCTAAAAGAAAACAACCTCCAACTCAGATGGATTTACCCCATAAAATTATTTTCCAAAACTGATGGAGAAATAAGATACTTCCATGACAAAGAATACCTGAGGAAATTTATGACCAAGTCATCACTTCAAAATATTTTTAAGGACATTCTAGAAAGAGAGAACTACCACAACTTGCAGAGACCAATTATATTAGAAACTAGAACCTATTAAACCTTTACACTGTGCTATGCACTGTGATAATTACTGTCCATGTGTCAGGTGTTAGACACAATGAGTATAACAGAAGTATTATTATTTATTTTACAGTTATAGAAAAGGAATCATAAAGTAGTTAAGAAACTCATTGGTGCCATGTATTTTGTATGGATCACAGTGATGATTTTATTTGAGAGAGAAAGATAAGTAGTAATTCTACCAATGTGCTGGAAAGTCACCTATACATAGTTGATAATAATAGCAACTGATTAAAAATGTTAAAACAGTATGAAACATTTGGAGTCTGATGTCAATTGTTGTTCAATATTCAGAAAGGAATCTGGATATTTAGCCAAGAGAAGATGAAAGCAGGTTTTGGGTTAATCTAGTCAAGTTTATGACTCCTAGTTCCATAATTTCTTTCCTTTCCTTTCACTTCCTCATGATCCTGAAACAAGTAGCTTAAACACCAAATTTATGTCTTCAGCTAGTATTTATTTTCAGCCTTTCACAGTGTGTACCTAAACTCCACTCCACTACTTCATGGGGCATTTCTGGTAGTCTCTGAACTTTCAAACTCTTCATCTGCTGTCTTGCTCTGCACAGGAAAATGAAAGATTTTATTGCTATTTTCTCAAATTTCATGCCTTACTGAAGTAGAATACGTAAATATTGATATAAAAAAGACAAGTAAATTGTTATTTTTCCATTCTATGCTTTTAAACAAAACTGCAAATCAAAGTACATTCCCCAAAGTTACAATGCCTTTTTCAGTCCTAAGCCTCTTTGTCTTCTCCGTATTTCTTACTCCTACATCCCTAAGAGACTTAAAGACAGTAAGTTTGTAATTTGGGCCTAAACTTTTCTTTTCATACTATAAATTCACAAGTTCCTTAGATATCCACATTCAGATATACAACATTATTAATTGGGTACCATATAGCTAAATCTCAAATACATGTAAACAATTTGCATTTTATTCTAGTCCCATTACTGGGCAATCTGACAGACACTAGAGATACACATTCTAGATCACTGTCATGCAATTAACCCAAGACCATACAAAGTACGTCCAATCCCATATTAGACATTTCTGTGTATCCGTGAGTGCCTGTATGGCTTTCTCAGTGTGTATCTCTGAGTCTACCTAGTAAATCTGCTCATGCTCTTCCTCACCAGTCCTGCAATTCCCTTCCTTGAAAAGCAGTGACGGGAACAAATGGAAGTCCCAATCTTCTCTTCGGGAGTAAATTTTCTGGTAACACTTGAACCTCTTCTTTCAGACTCCATATTTCATGTTCTATATTGTATACTCCAAACCCATTAGAAAATTCCATCAGCTCTTCTTTCAAAATGTACTTGGAGCCTGATCAGCTCTTAGTGCGTATACTGCTTCTGCTCTCTCACAGGCCAAGCTACCTCCTGGACGATGACTCTGTGCTCTGTTCTTCGCTTGCACATTTGTTCTCCTTTCTGCTAACAGGCTCACTTCAACATGTTTGTCATAATTCCTTTAGAAATGCACCAGCATGTAACTGCTCTGAAATATTCCAAAGAATCCCAATCTTCCAGAGTAAATGGAAATATTCTTTTAAATAGACTACAAGCTTTGTAAGGTTTAGACTCTGTTACCTCTGACTTATTGTCTAAGACTTTCTCAAGTTTTTTTTTTTACTAAGTTTAAATCATGGTGGTCCTTTGTTTCTCCTTCAATAACACGACTAAAGTTCTTTCCAAAGTGCCTGTATTTCTCTCTCTGTTGGAAAACGTTTCTCTAGGAAAAGGTTCCCTCTCTGTGCATCAACTTTTGTACAATGTTACATCTATATGGCAAGTTACTCTGAATAAGGTGCTAAAAATTGTATCACTTAATCCTGTACTCATTTCATTATCTTGCAATGTTGTTTTTTCTATGGCGATCATCACTAATTAACATAACACTTGCTTTATATATGTTATCTCTGTTTGATAATTATTATTGTTCCTTTCTGATCCACACCTAGGAAAATGTGGGCACCTCAAAGGAAGAATGTTTTTTTCTTTTGAAATATCTACTTTACAGCTATAAATCTCCCTCCACCTATGCCTTTGGTTATATCCATAATCTGTGATTCACAGCATTTTGATTATCATTCACTTGAGACATTTTCTAACACAAACTATGGCTAATTTTAATGAATATGTAGGTTTCCCTTGAGAGGAATCTATAGTATATAGGTTATGTAGTTTTTTTGTGCACAGTGCTAAATCTTATATGTGATTTTATGATTAAAGAGAAATTCCTATTACATATTGGTGGAATTTAAAAAACTTTGCCTACTTCTTGCCTTTTATATTTTCAGTCTATACTATATGTAGTAATGGGAGTTTATGATTGCTTTATATTTTCTTGTTAAATTGGTTTACTATTATGAAACAACTGTATTTAACCATGGTTAAGGGTATTTACTTGAAACTTGTAGGCAGGAGTTAGAACTGTTACCTTAGTTTTTATTATTGCTTTCTTTAGTGTTTCTATGATGTATTTCTTTGATTTTTTGATGTTTTGTACCTTTGTAGTGCATAATGTAGAACCAATAGACAATTCTTGATTTGTCTACTAATATGCAACTACTAATATGTTTTAAACTAATTATTTTGATTTAGTTCTGTCTATTGTATGTTCCTTTGTGTTCTTCTTCTTCCTTTGGTATGGGTAAGATTCTTTTGTGTTTTCCTCTTTATGTACTTGTTATTTTGACAACATTCATTATTTAATTTCGAAATTATACTAAATATTACAAAATAATTTTTTTATAAATTAACATTTTTGCTATGTATCACAACATATTTCATTTAAAGTATAAGAATATGAAAAGAATGTTTCTCAACAATCAAGAAACCAAACCAATGTTTCTTGTAGTTGGGAGAGAGGCCAAATATTATTTTCATATTGATTTATTATTATCATGTTCATGAAGCATCTGGTCAAACAGTATTTCAACCAAGGTGTTTCTTATAATTGAACTTACTTTTTTTTTTTTTTGAACTTACTTTTAAAATATCATTTTACTCTCAGCGAATAACTTTTAAACTATTAGTTTTATGTTTCCAACCCAGGAAAAGGCTTGAATCTTTGCATAAATAATCTCACCTAGTTTATCTTTTGCATTTCCTTCCTATTTGGATAAATATGTGCTCAAAACAGGTGGAAATATCTATTATTTAGCATTTGGCATTCCAGGTAAGAAATGTAAAATTTTGAGGGCCTTCAACAGTATGGGACACTTTTTATTCTAGCATTTAAGGAGTGAGTTATATAATATCCACTAATTTTAATTAGAGTATTGTGGATAATCCATAAAGCTGTAACACATCGTTTTGGAAATTTCCACAGTGAGTCAGCACAAAGTTGTGCAGCACAGTTGTTTAATTGGTGAAGAGTCAGGGATGACTGCATAAGGACCAAAAAATAAAAAATCAATTACTTGCAAAGTTATGAAGGTCTGCAAAATAAAATAGCTGTGTTAAATTTCACAGGGATATGAAACTCTAAGAATACAAACAGATATGACTATTAAGCGAAAGTAATTTGCATATCATTTAGTGGGTTTGGCACAGTTAGGTCTTTTTTTCTTAGCATATTTTCAGGGAAACAAAATGTCCACTCTCAGCATCTTGACTATTGTGTGATTCTATCCCCATAGTAATTTACACTAATTTCCATAAATTTTATGGATCCAAAATCTATCCCAAGTATTCCTCTATCTGAATTTTAGATATCTGAATGCTCAGATTTCTCATCTTTCTGTTAATAAGACAGTCCCAGGAATACAAGGGATGTTCTACAAGAAAGTCGAATGAGCTATTACTTTCTATGGTGTTCACATCTAACTATCATGTTAACAGAGGGACTGTATTACCTCGTTATTCGACACAAATAGGCTATCACATCAGAGCTGTCTGACATTCCATACTTTGTTAGCAAGCAGTATAAAAAAAAGACATCATCGGTCATGCGCTGGGGCCTTATATTCCTCACTCCACAGATGCACATCCTCTACTGTCTTTGTGAGACTCTCTGTCCCATGTAGTAACATATGTAGTAACAAGGTATATGATAGTGATTTTATTACTTCTAACTTTGTTTTTTACATTGTCATGATGAGTAAGGCAGAAACTTCAGTGTGAGACTTTAGATGGCATTCTTACATTTCCCTCACTTGTATGAGCAATTATACCTATGACATAATAATGATAACATTGTCAATGTCTTAATCAATTAAGACACAAACTTTGATGATGTACAGTGTACTCCGGGAATTTCGAATATTACCTAGTAATTCAAAGTTTGTTTTGTCATACAAATAAACCTATTTTTCTGTTTTGAATTTTTAAAAGTATGGAATGTACAGGTAAAAAAGCCTCAGTAGTAAGGTGTAGAAGGTGAAAACATGGCACTTCTAAGCATCACCACTTACCCCTTTGTGCTGCTCGTTTGACCCATGTACTTTGAGATACGTGTTATTTAACATTCGTTCGCTTTTCTTTTGTTAGTCTGGCTTCTGTGACAGTGATCTACTCCAAAACTAGGAAGGGCAGATTAAAAATTATTTTTCATTTTCTACACATACATTTTTAAAAAATATTGGTATTTTCTTAAAAATCAGTAGTATAAGCTATTTTTTCTTGTGAGCTTTATTTTATGACTTAAGAATTTAATAATATTCACGTTTAAGTGATTATGAAAGAAAGAATGAGTAGTGTTTGGCAACTAAGTATCTTCAAGTCCAATTTGGCTTTGTGTCTTTGTTTGTTGTCACACCTCTGTAATCAAAACCTCACCTGAGGAGACTGTTGAATTTACACATTACAGTGTCTCAATCTAATAACATCTGACTTAGGAGGTCCTAATAGGACCTGGAGACTACAAGATTAATAACTAGCATTTTTGAGAGTCTGTTTTTTGTGGTCCCTGTATTTGGGATTCTGAATCACAACTTCAAAAATTTCAGTATTGGCAATGAATATATAATAAATGAATACCAAAATATATAAAGAAAAATTGACAGAAATGAGAGGGAAAAAAATTCAACAAAATATTTATGATCTCAGGATAGACACAGCACCTAGGTAGAAAATACAGCAATAAAAACAAAAGTAGATCAGAAGGCTTTCAGTGAAGTAGACCTGACATCTACAGAATACTGCATTCTGAAAAATACTCATTCCAAAATAGACACTCTTCCCAACCTCACATAAAACATTCTCCAGCATAGTTGATGTATAAGACATAGCCCAAATATCAATATCAGAACAAAAAACAATAGAATCCTTTTGTAACCTGACCACTATAACACAATGACAATCAAATATGGTGCATAAATAAGCATGCTGTGTCATAATAAAATTTATTTATAGAAATGGTCAGAGGCCAAATATGGAACATATGTTATAGTTTGCTGATATCTAGTTTAAGGGAAAAAATTTAAAACGCACTTTAGGGAATGTAATGACCAACTGTCGCATAACTACTGTTCTAGCTTCCTAGCTTTTCTAACTTCGACCTTTCAATTTCATGTTCCTAGTATCACCCTAATAATAGCCTAGATATCAGCAAACTGGTACTCATGAGCTAAACCTGGTTGTCATTTCTCTGTACCTTGGCAGGATTAAAGGAAAATTTTAGGATGGGGCAAGCTGATTTTGCTTGTACAGAGAAGATAAAAATAAATGTAGAGAAAGTAAGAGTAGAACAGAATACATTATACAATATATATAATATGTAATAATATATCATTATACATGAAATATATGTATTATATATATGCACATATATAATCACTAAGTCAAACCTCAGAGATGTAGGAAAGTATATAATTTAGGACTCTTTACATTACATAGGAAGACATCTAAATTAAATAAAATAAAAAATGTAAAGGAGGCTTGGAATACAGCTCAGTGGCACAATATCTGCCTGGCGAACATGAGGTCCTAAGTTCAATTCCCAGTACCAAAAAATAAATAAATAAATAAAAGACATAAGTATATTGAGTTTGCAGTTTATAATTATGACAGCAATTCAGATTTCTACAAATTAATAAAACTGAAGAATGATGCTGATAAAGTATTGGAAATATCAGCAAGAAAAATGAGACTAAAGTATAAACCGAATAACAATCAGATACAAAAGTACTAAGACTTTTGCCTATCAGCTTACAACTTTCTCATACATCATGAGTAAACTGCAGTAGTTTCTGAAGTAACAAAATAGGCTCATATTCACAGTAAAAGAAAGGAAAATAAAATGCTTGTCTCAGTCTTCACAAATCCTTTTACTGTCAGACTTCCTGTATCCTCTGTTGCTATTTCCCAATTCTGTATGATTCATTAAGTCCAAGATTGCAGCACAGCATGGAGATCTAGACCTCACCTTCAATTCTAAATTCTCTATCCCTCTAACAAACCTATGTGTGAATTAAAATTTTAAATTTTTTATACAGCTCTAGGTTACACCAAGGCAGGAAGCAAAAGAGCAAGTGATTAAAAGTAGCCACAAATCACATAAAAAACTGGCGCAGGGGACCCACGTAAGTTGAACAATGAACAAGCATTAAAGGAGGCTGAATACAAGAAATGAAGACACCCTAGGCAGCATTATTAAAGGAGAGTCAGATGAGATGCAGTATAACTCAAGTGTGGGAAGATGTGGACAGCATTTTAGGGTTGTAGTCTGGGATGACCAATCTTTTCTGACTCCTTTGTATTCTGAAAAACATGAAACCTCAGAAAAGGGCAGTTACACCAAACCTTTTTAATTTATTGAGAACTAATAAATGATTTTATACTTGAAGAATAACAACCGGCCAGTGCTTTCTCTTTCCCTACCACAGACCAGATACAACTTGCAAAAGATACTCTTGAAGGAATCAGTACTCAAAAAATGAACTTCACAAGAAATGGTGGCCTTTCTCTGTGCTGGAACCTCACACAAGGCACATGTAGAGTCGATATTGAGTCAGATCTCAAAACCCGCTTATCACCACCATTCAGAGAGCTTTGCCAAGCAATTCTATGTGGGAGGTGTGCTACCCCTTTATATACAGGCTATGGTGAATCTGTTTATCATAGCATCCAAGGCTTGCCTGAATTGATTATTTATATTTATCGAGTATAGTGGCACAGAATACTCTAACCTGTGTCAATTATCTTAGTAGCTGTATAGAAGCTACTGCAGAATTTGTGAACTTTATCTCGTGTTTTGTTAAGTTTGCAGAATTACTCATATTATCCTCCTTTGTTCTGTGCTGGTCTGAGTTTCATTCTCAAAGAGGGGAAGTTGAATTTATAGGCTCTAGCTGATGGAAAAAGCAGTTTCAAACCTTATTTAAAAGCTAAAACCCTTCACTCTATCATTTCTTCTTCATAATAATTTTGAACTCATATGAAAATTGTTTTCCCTATGCTCACATAAACCTTGTGGACCACAATCACACTCCATCTTGCTAAATGTGTATAATTTTACTGTAAATTTCTTTATTCCAAAAGTGATCTAAGTTTTCATTCATATATATATATTCATATATTTCTTTCATATATATATTAACTCCAGTATAGAAAGATGGTGACAGCTTTTCAGGTTTACATAAATGAAAAATGCATTATTTATGAGTTTAGATTGACAGATTACAACTCTCACAGATGTTAATTGCAATTCACAATTATTAAGAAAGAATTTATTCTATGTTTGAAATACTTCTATGGCTCAGATTTTGAAATGCATTCTAAAATCTCTTAGACCTGGAGAAGATGCAATCCATCAACCAGGAAATGTCTTTCTGGTGATGTTCGATTTCAATATATCACTGGTACCATGATTGTTTAATAATATACTGCCAGTGTCACATATCAACAAAGCATCGTGGAGCAGAGAACTCACTTCATTTATTTATTGGTGCTATCTATCATTGCAGAGTCATCAACTGTCAATTGGGGTCACAAATGCAGCGAGGAGATTCTGCATCATTGTCGTTGTGATAAGCAATTTCCCTAATGCCAAGTTTAATAAAACAGAATTTGCCATGTGGATTCTCAAAGGGAAAATGTGTCAGTTTTTACAGGCAGGTAAAATCATTTATGTTATCAAAAGTTGTGTAGAAATTTTAATACAACTTCACTAGAAAATTTATTCACAAAATGTAATAATTATTAGACTCCATCGCATATTTGGTTATGAGTTGTGAGTTGCTTATTTCTTAATGACTTAGGTTATTATTATTTCTTTGATTAGACATATTTTACAACCTCTATAAATAATACAGCTTTCTTAACTTGCTGCCCTTCTTTCTTCTACCTAAAAATATGACACATTTTTCTCCCAAGCTTAAAAGTGCAAAGCCTATGCAGAAAATTTCATTTGATTTATACTATTTGCCCAATAGCTTCTCCCAATTAAGTTATTTATTGACATTATTTCTACATCAGTTTTTCCAAAGGACCAGTTTTCACTTTACATAATCCCATAACAACCTGCTTTAGGGAGTAAAGGAAAAACTCCCACATTTCAATCTTCACTGAGAGGTTATTTTATGATATTTTTGTTGCCTACACTGGAGACCAAAATAATTATTCTTATTTTATAAAAGATTCCTTTGAGAGGATATATACTCTAAGAAATGATGGAAAGAAATCATTCAAGTAAAGAATCTTGATTCTTAAAAAGAAACACATTCAATATTCCGAAAATAAAATAAAACTGTCTATGTTAACATGTCCATGCTGGATTAAAATATATATTAAGATTGTACTAATGACATTAATGATAATGTAGGAAATACTGTACTTTAATTATGTGATATTAATAGGTATGAAGCAATAATTTATTGCCTTGACATTCAGTATGATTTGAATCACGTTTATGAAACTCCTGTCCATGTATTTATAGTTGCAAGGCACCTAATGAAAGAGAGACTTTCTCTTTTCCTCTCAAACGGAAAGAAGCTTTCCAAGATGGCCATGTAATTTTTTCTAGGTTTTGAAGATTTGTGTATTCACATAAAAAATATGTTTATACTGAGTGTAAAATTATAGAATCATATTTATAGTAAATCCTCTGATTTATGGGTTTAAAATGGATTTTGTTAATGTTTAAAGTTAGAAAATAGTATATAGCACACAAAGAAGGCTTTGAATAGCTCCAACAGCAAACAAACTGGAGGAGGTATCCAATTCAAAATAGCAGAATGAGATCAATTTCAAGGAAGTAGCCCGGTGTGGTGCACACACTGTTAATCCCAGCAGTCTGGAAGGATCCCAGGTTCTGGTCTAGCCTGGGCAACTTAACAACTTAATGAGAACATCTCAGAAAATAAACAAACAAGCTAACGAGAAGAGGGCTAAAGATGTAGCCTCTTGAGAAGGCCCTAGTTCAGTCCCTGGAGCCCACACCTGCCATGAAGGGGATTTTATCAAAACAACTGAACTATCAGCCAGAATATATGTACACATGATTGTTTAGATATTGTAAAGCAGGTGGCAGAGGATGGTAATTTCTGAAAAAAAAAAGGAAACAAATCAAATGAACCCAATGAACATCCCAAACAGAACCAGTATTTTTGCCAAGTGGAGGAAATCTAATGGCAGAGACGCCGGAGCTCACGCAGTAGGGTACTGGAGAAAAAGATCATGTACGGAAACAGTGCTCCAGAGATCTGCAGGGTGATAAAACGTCTGTGTGAAGAGGTGACTGTGCTAAGCCAGGAACAGAATCGTAGGGAGAAATGGCAGAGCAATTTCTAGAGCTTTTACAGTGTGCTGGGAAGTTTTGCTTCTCCCAGGCAGAAAAGAAATACCTTACAGCCCTGGGATCAAGAGATACAACCCTCAGAAGAACCTGTCCAGGTCAGCTCCAGGGTGCCCACACTAAAAAATAGACTTAACAAAATAAGCCTCTCTTAGTTACTTTATTCTCCTTGCTGAGACAAAATATCGGACACGCAATGATAAAGGAGGAAAGGTTTATTTAGCTCACAGTTTGCAGATGGCTCAGTGCATAATAAGCTGCCTCCAAGGCCTGGTGACAGCAGAGGGGCCACTGCTCATGGTGGTGGAAGATACCAAAAGCCAGGAGAGGAGGGGAGAGCAAGACTCAGTTTCTGTCCCTTATACTGTGTGCAGGCTACCTGCCCTAGGGTGGGTGTGACACTCATACCTTTACTTTTGGCATTAGAGCAGAAATCAGTCAAAAAGAGTCTAGATTCAGCCACTTCTGAAAAGCCTGTATCCCATAACCTCATGGGGCTTTGCAGGACATCCAGACACAAACTATAACAAAACCTCTCAGGTATCGTGGTGGTTAATTGATCAAATGTCAATTCAAGAGGAGAACAGCCAGCTGCATTAAGTCAGCATGGCTCTGGCAAGGAAGACCCATTTTAAGGAGGATCGTTGACAGAGCATTGTAAGAGGAGAATGGAGGGGAGGGATTTTAGCTGTTCTTCTGTGGACGAGCTGCTCTGTGGCTGATTTTCTTTAGGGGAACTATGATTGTTCTGTTTGGGGGAACTCCAGTCCTCACCTGATCTTAGGTGTCATCCCCTGGCATTTGGGCAGATTCTTCAGCTCCCAACACCAACCTATCAGGCTGCCAGTGCAGGCTCTGTAACTTCCAGCACCAAAGCTTCAACCTCCATGGCCAGACCTACTTGTCTTTGTGGATCCTTCAGCCTCCTGATGCAGATTTGTGTGTGACATAACTGTGGACTCCAGGGCTTCTACTAGATCCTTAGGATCTTTGGTGCCTGGACAAACCTTTTGCACTCTACTCTGTTTGCCTCTGTGGGTGGTCTCTGTAGGCCTATCTTGTAAATTTCTGCGTCATGCATTAAATCTGATTCAGAACGTGAGCAGCCTTTTTGGAGCCTTGCCCTAGCCCTCCAAGCTCTTGGAAGCACTAGCTAGTACAAACTCCAATGAATGAGTCAAGTGCTAGACAAGACCAAACAACAAAGGAACACAACAAAGTTAATCCTGTTTAGAATCCAAACAAAAATTAGAAGCCAGGGGAAAAAATACCAAGAGACCATTACAAATAATTAGAATAGAATTGATAGAAAGGTGTACAGAAATCAAAAATGAAGGATTTAGCAAAGTCATTAACAGCAGAACCAGTCAAATCATAGATATATCCTACATGTTTAAGGCTATCAGGGGAGATAAAAATATAGCAAGAAATATATTTTAAATGGGAATTTTGGAAGTGAAAACCATATCTAAAAATATTAGCTTTAATCCTAAACTAGGATTAAAAAATATTCCAAAAGAAAATGTCCATAAACTTGAACATAGAGAAATAAACTATCCAAAATACAGTACAGATAAAAAATTCTTTGAAAAATTAACAGCACCATATGGCATTGAAATAGGAAAGATACTAGCAACCTGACAATGATTTTTTGGAGTCTCGGAAGAGATTACAACTATGTCTGAAGATATAAGAAGTGAATTCTTTCCTAAATTTGATGGAAATTATAAATCTGAAAATACAAATGGTCAATGAATCAGAGACAAAATAACAAAACACTCACAAAGAAGACCACGCTCAAATTATTGAAAATAAATGATAAGCCCAAAAATGCATGGAAATGAAGGCATATTATGCAACCAGGAGAAGGATTAAAAACCACATCAAGTATTTATCATAAATCACACAAATTAAAGGAAAATGTAAAAAATCTACAAAGTTCTGTGTGTGTGGGGGAATATCTTATAACTATTTTTTCCAGCAAAACTATCTTTAAACTTCTAACAAGTGCTGGGAACATAGATAAGTGGAACTGTATTACATAGTCTGTGCGAGGCTCTCACCTAGGGAAGACGGGGGGGGGGGAGTGAGGGGAAAGGGAGCAGGGAGAGAGGGAGAGAGGGAGAAGGAGAAGGAAGGAGGAAGGAGGAGGAAGAGGAAGAGGAGAGAAGAAGGATGAAAGGAGGAAAAATGGATGATTATAATAAAATGAAGATATCAAACAGCAAAATTCCAGAAAACCATTGTCAGCAAATGCTGTATTTCTTACCAAAGAAAAAAGCAGAATGCTACATGCAAACTTTTGTCTGCTCTAGAGAATTAAGAGTGTTGGTTTTATCTATGAGAGTAAATGAATCATTTTGAGATGTTCAAAATTATAATTGTTTAAAATATTAACAATTCTGACATTTATCACATATGAAAAGTAAAATATATATCTAACTATAAATAAATATATAACTATATAACATAAATATTTAGAATGAAATAAAATTTTATATTCTTCAAATATAATATCGTATAATCTACAATCTTCCAAATAAATGGTATATCATAATGTATTATGCTTTGTAAATATGTAGTTTTTTATTTGTGAGCCTCACCTTCATAAAAATACTGTGAACCTAAAGGCTTCAGAGAATTACCTGAGGTATTTTTTCCATACAGAGAATTATTTACATAAATATATATCTGTATATTTGTATCTTGTATAGTTGCCTTTGAGGAAACACCCACACCAGTAGCATTGTGTGATCATGACATCTGCTTAACCTAGACCCTGGCACTGTCCCTTCCAATGTCCCCAGAACTTGCCCCTCATGCAGAAAAGTTACCATGCAAAGAATACTCATTAATGTCAAGGTAAACTATAAAAATTACAATTTCCAATGTTTATGGAGTTGAATTTTCCCTGCCATGCAACTAGAAATATTTCAGTGTGTTATGAGTTTAGTGCTCTATAACTTTTTTGCCATGTCATCTTAACAATTCATACTAAAAGACAAAAGTCAAGTGAAATGGTAAAAGACTGTTATCATCATTCAATCTTAGAAAATACTACCTTAGACCAAGTGATCATACAGCAAGTACAGTTTCCCTACATTTATTCTTTCTTCACTAAAATTTACACTTTAAAATGCATGGTTCTTAAATAAAATAAATTATATTAAATATTAATTTTCCAAATTTCTATTATCACTGACAATTTTCCTAATTTGTTTGTATTATACCTCATTCAAAAGAGAGATATCATACAGTATTTAAGCTTGTGTGTCTGATTTCTTTCATTCAACATTATATTTTCTAGGAGCATACACTTTCCTACAAAGGTCTCAAATGTGTTATTCTTTATAGACAAATAATATTCCCATATTTACAAATACCACATTTTCTTTATCCAATTATCTGTTGATGGGTACACAGTCTGTTTCAAGAATTTAGTTATTACAAATTGTGCTGCTATAAACATTCAAATAATTACAAGCCATATGTTCTAGAAACAACAAAATATAATTTAAGAATTCAGGCTTAAGCAGAAAAAATTAAAGCTGTACTTTGGACTTCTGTTTGGGGATGTGCATAGGCTTAGAAGCCTCTTGTTATATGAATAACTGGAATAATGGAAACATTTTTTTTTTTACTTTGAACACACCTGCAGACCTAACTATGGGCAAATTCAAATAAATATTGCAGGCAATAAATAAGAGACAACAAATACAGCTCAAATTATTCTATTTCCTTTATGATAATTGAAGAAGGATCAGCGTCATCTTTTACTTTGTATATATGTGTATTTTGTTTTATTTTAATTTACTTGATAAAATTGACATGTGACAAGGAACTTTCTCTTGTTTTTGTTTAAACTTCATCAAAGTACAATAATTTTAATTAAACATCTTATATAGTCTTTAAATTCAGTTTATGAAAAGAATTTTGACAGCACCATTCAAGGATACATTTAAAAAACTTTATTTGGGATCTTAGATACAAATGAAAGTTTTATAGCCAATACAGTAAAATTCTCCATAGTTGCATACCTAGAAACACACAAGTAAACGAAAGCAGTCCCTAAGTGTCCTTTCAGTAGCCAGTACACAACCATTCTAATCAAATGCACCATTGCATTACACCATCCTTGCTACAGTGTATGCCTAACTGGCAAGTGTGCATTACACATATGTTTTCGGCAAAAAAAAAAAAAAGATGAAAAGGCCAGTCCTTTTTCTCCATAGAAAGACAATAGATGACGTGACAAAAAATGTGAACACTGACTCCGATAGATAAGGATATTTATCAGAGACCCAAATTTACTTTTATATCATATCTGTGTTTTCCTTATATGTTTCTTCCATGAATTACGAACAGTGATACCTGTTTTGAAGAATGGTTCCAAGAATGCATGATTTCTTCTTTGGTCACCTTTCTATCACCATGACAGAAATGCGTGCCATGGAAAGTCAACTTCAAGGGAAATACATAATTTCGCTCACATTTCAGGATTTCAGTCCATGGTCATTAGTTCCGTCGTCTTGGGACTGTGGCAAGGCAGTGCATCATGGAGAATGCATTTATTGGATTGAAAAAAACTGTTCACCTCAAAGTGTCCAGGAAACAAAATGAAGGAGCCAGGGTCCCTGTGTCCTCTTCAGCATTCTCTCAATTACCTAAATTCCTTTACGTATGCTACAACCTAGATGTCCTACCCTCTTCCAGTTCTGCCACAGTTGGGCACTTTCATAAAAGTCTGGGGGGCATTTAAGGTCCAAACAGTGACAATATAGTTTATATAAAGTCACCTATCCTGATAATTGTAAAATAATTAAATTTTCTCTAGGTATTTTTACGTTTTTAACATTGAAAACACAAACCTAGTGTGTTTTGAAGTCTTCAGTTTAAATAATTGTAATATTTTTTATAGTAGCCCTTCTCTAAGTATTAACTTCCCTAAATTGCTGTGATTTCCTTGAGTATTACTTAGAGATCTCCAAAGGAACAGACTCGATAGAAAATATGTGTATAATTACACAAAGTTAGACTCACAGGATCAGAAGAGGAAGAGTCCAAAATGGCTGTCTGCACCCTGGAGCACTGGAGGATCCAACAGCTGTTTAGCCAATAAGATGCAGGCCGTGGAACACATGGAGTTACGGATGCAGCAACAGTCGAAATGCAAAGGCTGGGCAGTTCTCTGCAGAGCCCTGGAGGAAATTCAGAAGCTGAGTGAGCCGGAGAGCCATGACCAAAGGCCCTGAAGAAGACCAGAGTGCTTCTGAATAGGGCCTTCTGCCTTTCCTACTCATTCTGCCCAGGATACAAGCCTCTGCCTTGGTGAAAGCCTCATCTAGGTTGCATCTGCCTCCCAGACTTTGCTGGCCTACATGTCAGTCAGTCAAGACACAGCTAGAAAATTTACCAATCTGCTTATGTGCTTTTCTTTTCTTAAGTCAAAGTGAAATGTTGCAATTAATTATTAAAATACAACCCTTGTCATTTTGACAGTGAGGCACATCTCTTTAAACAGTATTTAATCTCCAAATGAAATAGTCACTTCCTAATTTTCCCTACATAATACAACTGTCCTGTGCCCAAATACGCACACATTCATTTGCTCTGGAGAATAGAAGGTCATTGGTTTTTCTTTGGATAATGTTTACTCTTCTAAATTCATTCCCTAATTTACATACGCTAAAGTAGATTTAACACTTCTTATGTACCAATATAAAATCAATTAGAATGATTTTGCCAAGAAAGAAAAAGATATGTGCTTAATATATGCATAAGCCCAATAATAAAATAAGAAATAAATACTCATGATGATTACAGTCCTTTTCTCTGTAACTGGTTATGCGGTCACAGTTGGTATTTATTTTTTATTTATTTATTTATTTATTTTTGTGATACTGGGGATCGAACTCAGGACCCTGTGCTTGCTAGGCAAGCGCTTATTCCACTGAGCTATATCCCCAGCCCACAGTTGGTATTTATAACAACCTTTTACTGTCCATTCTGTTTTTCCTTGACTTTCAGCAGGACTTCTTTTGTTTCTGCATTCACTTATATCTTTTTAATGGAATTTAAATTTTCATAGGTATATGTTTGAAGTACATGATTACATTCCTCATGGGGAGTTGCACATGTATCTTGAGACCATAATTATAAGTGAAATAAGATGCACCAGCATCAATATTACATGGCTTCTTTATTTGATGAAACCAAAAATACACTACAAAGAAGGAGTAAAATAAAAAGTTGATAATAGAGTGATCCAGGCCTTCACTCTGGAGGTTTTGATCCATCTGTCAACTTGCCTGGATTAGGCTGCTGTAGCTTTCCACTTACCTTAATAATAGGTCATCGCAATGTTAGGAGATCCCCTAAGGGATCACCTTCACTCCCAATATATTCTTCCTTAACTCTGTTGTGGAGTAATAATCCAATTCCCCCTTGGTATTCTACATCGATCCCTCCAGCCAACACCATAACTCCTTTCACAGATCGTTAGTCATTTTTAAGTTGAATTATTTGTTTTCTTGTTACTGAGTTATATCTGATCCCTACACATCTTGGATATTAATTTCTTATTGGATATATGAATTAAAAGTATTTTGTCTCATGTTCCATGTTGTCTTTTCATTTTACCTGTTTGCTTTTCAGAGCCTTTTTAATATCTTATCTGTTGTTCTCTTTTTCTTTATATTATCTGGAGCGTTTCCAAAATATTATTGCCCAGGCAAAAGTCAAGAGGCTTTCTCTGTATGTTTCCTGGTAATACTTTTGCTGTTTCAGTACTTGCAATCTTTACTCCATCTCAAGTTGTATATTGTTTAAACCAAAGGTTCAATTCCAGTCTTCTGCATGTGAATATTTAATTTTCCTAACACTTTCAGTGAAGGTACTGTTCTCTCAGTTATGCCTTGTGTCTATGTGTTCTCCCAAAGCCTCATGCAGTCATAGGTGGGGCTTCTTCAGAGGTGGCTAGATCTAGAGTGTGTGATGCTGGAATTGACTCAGTGCAAATCTAGTATCAGGAGCATTACGGTTAAGGGGGTGAGTGCTACCCACTGTGAGTAGCCTGCATAAGATCAAAGGGACAGAAAGACACTGCTCAGGTCTCTTGGTTGCTTGCTGTGCTGTCTTCCACTGGTCATGAACAGGTTCTACTCTGCAGTGCCCCTCTGCCAAGCCACTCACCCCTACAAACTGTGAGTGAAATAAACCTTTTCCCCTTTAACTTCAGACATCAGATATTTAGTTTCAGCAATGAGAAAAAAGTAACTTAGACACTCACTATGTGTGTTCTTGACACCTTCTGTGAAAGTCAGTTGGATGGGATTTAGACTACACCCCAGTGAAGCTGTAGTTTAGACTTCATGGTCTCAGTTGTTTGGGGATTATTCCTTAACGCCTAAGTAATAATTGTTTATGGAAACCCCTGAAGTTTTGTGGAACCACAAACATCCCCAAAGCTGGGTTTTGGTGAGTGGTTTGCAAACAGCCAAACTGACAATGCTAATTCTCCTTGCTGCTCAATGGCTGCTGCCCTGTAACTCATCGCTGGCAGAAGTGCCAACATTCCTGTCTCATAAAATAGGCATTTTCCTGACCATGTCTGTGGTTTCTCACAATTTGCAGGTACTCTAGGAATGCTTACTGAAGCATTTCTCCAAATTCAGGATTTCTTCAAATTTAGATATTCAGTGACCACACCAACCCTGCACCAAGGTGGCCTGGCTACTGCCTGGCTACTGCTCAAGCTAATGGCAGAACATAGCAATGGTTTCTCAGACATGCAAAATGCAAGCGTTATGGCATCATGGGAAGTTTCACATCGATTTCAAAGAAAGAATGAGAGACTAGGAAAAAGAAATGAGTGACATGGCCACAGTCTCAGCCTAGCACCAGTGAGAGCATGTTGCTTGAAGCTGTAAGTAAGATGGAAGGTCCAGTGAAGAATTCAGGATGGTGCAGATACAAGGAAAGGAGAATATATGTCAAGGAAAACCACATGAAGCAAGTGCAGCTTGCCCAAGAGAAAGGCCACATGAGCTGAACCAGCAGTGCCATAGAGGGAGACCTGCCCACGCCCTCTGAAGCTCACATTCCTCACAATCCACCACGGTTTCTGAAAATAGAGCTACAAGATTTAGCATTTTCTCTGCTATTTTACCCTTCTTTGGTCCAATTCATTTCTATCCACTCAATGTTCTATTTTGGAATAAAATATTTAGTCTGTGACACTGTACCATGACATGGTTTGTGTCTTTCTGTATTTTCACAGAGGCTGAGTTTGCTTTGTGTCTTAGGGAAGACTTTGCACTTGGATTTGCCAACATCACTGACAAGGTTTTGCTGTTAAGGTTTTGGTGATTCTTAGAGATGGACTAGGTCTAATTTCATTAGTGCTGTGGACATCGGAGGGGGGGTATGATGGTCTAGACTCAAAGTGTCTCTCCAATCTCATGCTCAGGGGTGGGGGTTTTGTATGGGGACTGAAGTCGTAGGTGCGCTGCAATCATTTATGGATTCACTCCTGATGAGTTCGTTGCTAAATATTCTGTTGTGAAGTGAGGCCTTGTCAGAAGAATCAGATCGCTGGTCGTATGATTTGGAAGGGTGTCTTCTTGTCTCCTCTCCTCCTCTCTCTGTGCTTCTTGGCTGCCCTAGTGTGAGCAGAGTTTCCTCTCCATGCCCTTCCTTCATTCTATTTCTGTCTTGAGCCAGTCATCTATGGACTGAACCCACTGGAAACTGTAAGCCAAATAAACTTCTTTAAGCTGTGTCAGACATTTTCCCCAGTGATAGAAATATGACTCATATGCCCAAATATCACATTTTATATTTTTGCATATTAAAAAACAGAAAATTATAATGATTTGGCCAGAGTCTGTGTACAGTCATTATTTTTTAAATTCTTCAAAGCTTTTCTCCGTATTTATCTTCTATTGATCTTAGTTCAACATCCATTCTTTCTCACACTGCACTATCATAAATACTATACGGAGTTTAATAATTTTAGCTACATAGCAGTGTGACACACACACACATACATACACATATATACACATCAACATACATATACATATAACTAAAACAACATCACCAGGAATCATTATTTGGGATCAACAATGCACTCTATTTTCTCTTTCCCTCTCTTTTCATATTTATTCTCTCCTTCAACTTACTTTTTTATAGAAAGTACCACTCACCTGTATTAATTTTACATAATAAGGCAATAAAAGTATACTGTTCTTTTAATTATGAAATCAATTTAGTACGACCAGATAACACTGAAACATTGACTTCAATATTTGTTTGCTTTGTGTATTTGTTCAAAAGAAAATACATATTTTGGAGATACAACAAAGTATTCTGAGAAGACACAACACCAGTATATTGTGAAAATCCATTCAAAAGCTACTGTATTCATATTTCCTATTTTCTTAATAAGTGGATTTTAATGTTTATCTTAAATAATAGTTTAGTACTTCAGAAACTTTTTCCAAAAATTATAACCTCCAGGAAGAAAAGGTAGTTTCCCATAAAATCAATCAAATCTGACTAGTCCTAGTCTAAGCTATTTGTACATAATAACCTAAAAGTCAATCAAGATGTTCAAAGCTGGAGGGCACACATCAGAATTATAATTGTTCATTTTCAGTATCTAAATAAAGATCAATTAACAAAATATATGTATAAACAATGTATGAAGCTGTCATAAATCTAAATTCTTCATGGTATGTACACTATACAATATTTAAATTAATGCAATTTGATGTAAATATGGTAATGTTCTTTCACACCATATCCAGATATAAATAATGCTAAGACATTACTTATACTGCAAGAATTTAAAATTGTGCAGGGATAGCTATTATGTAAGTATACAAATATATATATATATACATATATATATATATATATGCACACACTTACACATGGTAACATGTAATATGAACAAGAAAAATTTACACCCACCAGAATATGATTTATAATATTTTCCAGAGGAATACACTTTAGTCAAATTTTTGTTTCGTTTTAATATGTAACTAAAGTTGGCAATAAGACATAGCAATACACTAAAACACTAATTAATTTAAGATATTACATTAAAGAGTTAACCACATTTCAGAAGTCTTCAAGATGAAACAGATATGGGAAGGAAAATAACTATTGTGAAGAGAAACTAATTTATCTAACTAAAATTAATGCAAAATACAATTTTACTGAGAAGAAACACAGAAATCAGAGGGAAATAAATTTGATTTAAACTCACAATGACAACAGAGGTTCAATTACTAATGTAAAAATAAATCAATAAATACTCAACAATTGCATTAATGTCATGAACTAAATTACCACCTTTTTGCACAGAAGTCCAAGTAATACTGTATATAAAATGATCCATTTTCAGTGAAAGAATTTATCAAGTAGTAGTTACACTGGTTTTCAGTTAGGTTATGGCAATTCTTTTGGGACTTCTTCTTAAAATAGTACTAACCTATTAAATCCGTGTTTGGCTTAGTTGTTGTTCAAAAATTGTGTGACCTTTTCTCCCTGCCAGATGCAAAGAAGTCCAAATTTGAAAATACTCAAGAGATCCATGAACATTTCTGAAAACAAAATAGACTCCAGACTGATAGGTTTGACAGTAATTTGTCTTACAGGTGAGGTAAGGAAAATATATTTTTTACCAACCTTTTAATAAATTTTTGTGGGCCAGTTCATTATTCCTATCAAACTGCAATTTTTTTCTTCATTGAGTAAATCAATATACCAAGACTTCATCCATAGCAACAAATTACACAGGGTCTGAGGAAGGCTAGAAGCAATCCAGGGCAATCTGCAAGAAATTCCTGTAAAAACCATAACATTTTTGCCCAAAATAGCAGAGTCTGTGAAGGCAGAACTTGGATAACAGAAATGTAAGGAATTACTCCAAGGCTTTGAGGAAACCACTGAGTGCATTTTAGCAGCTCTCTAATGGTAGGCAACAAGAAAAAAATGCATAAAGCTATTCTAACGTGCAGAATACCTCTGCAAGGGTGAGCAAGTATAACTTCACAGTGACCCAAATATCTGGCAGCCACACAGGCCAGGTGGTTGGGTGGCTATAATTTAAAAAGTTAACTTCATAACTTGGTTATAAATCTAAAATTTCTTAGATCCTGCCTTGGTTAGAATCTGAGCTTTTATGAGGGGTGGCTCCTGATCCCAACTCAAATTATTTGAAGCCACTGATAAACAGAATATAAAAAAAGCTGCAAAGAAATACTGATGCAATTCCATTATAGTTCACCACCTTTATATAACCAGTATCCTCTTATCTTTTGGTAAATATTACTAATCTTAGCATGTACTATTATTATTTTTTTTTTTTGGTGTTACACAGGATTCAGTTTAGGGCCTCATATATGTTAGTTAAATTTCCAACAATGAGCTACAGCTGCAGTGCCTACCCCAGCTTGTTTTTAAATTTTGAGATAAGACTTCACTACATTTCCTAAGCTATCCTTAAACTTAGACTCCCAAAATGCTAAGGATCTGAGATTATAGGGATATGTCATAACACCTGGCAGAAAGTCTATTTCCTCCCTTCCCTACTTCCTTCCTTTTCTTTAGTCTGTCTTTCCTACTTACTTTTCTTTACATACTGAGGGTTGAATTTAGGGCCTCATACATGCTAAGGAAATGGTCTCTGAGGAAAATCTCCACTCCCTTTATTTTCTACACAATGTGTGACATACACAAGTTCTAAGACATGACTGAAAAAGAAGCATTTTTTTTTATTTTACTTTTAAAGAATTGTTCAGTGAAGCCAATCTAGAAGTGACTCAATATTTGAGTTCTTGGAGATAATTAGCAACAGTGACAAATGTTAATGGAGTCAAAGAGAAAAAAATGTGATGAAATAAAAAAATAAAGACAGCAAATATAGAAGTCAACTAAGGACACTTGTGAGAAATAAAAATAAGTGGTATTAGAGATGAGAAGTTTATTTGATTTGCTTATCAACATCTTGGGAAAAACAAAAGAAAGGTCAGTGAACAAACATTTGAATGGATGGTGGCTGAGAGTTTTCCAAAATTGATGAAAAACATCAAATTGAATATCTAATACCAAAGAAGGAGAAGAACACGTGTACTAACTTTACAATAATTTTTATAAATCACTGGACAGTCATGATATTATTATAGAATGTCTATACACTCCAGATATGAAGAAAATTTTAACCACTTGTAAGTTTTTTTAAAGTGACATTCAAAGTTGTGTTCACAAAGATTTCACTCATAGGACAGTTTTCATTGCATCCCATAAGATTTTGTGAGTTATACTGGCATTATATTTAATTATAGAAACTGTCTAAATTCTTCTTTAATATCATCTATGACCCATTGTTTGTTCAATAGATAGTTATTTAAAATCCATGGGTTTATGAAGTTCTGGTGGTTTCACTTGCAGTTGATTTCCAATTTCATTGCACTATGGTCTGATAATATGAATGGGATAATTTCAATTCCTTTTCATTTACTTAAGCATGTTCTAAGAGTTAGTATGTGGTCTATATTGGATAACATCTCATGTACAACTGAGAAAAATTTATATTCTAATATTGTGTGGGGAAATAATCTGAAGACATCTACTACATCTATTTGTTCAAAAATTGGTTCAGTTCTGTTATTTTACTGTTCATTTTTCATCTAGTTAATCTTCTCTGTGTGTATTGAGGTCCTTCATTACAATTGTGATAATACTTGAATTTCCACGTTCATTATTTGCTTCATGTAGTTCACTGCATTGAGGTCTATGGGCCATGTTCTAAATCACCTAAAACCATAAACCAAATTAAACCTCTCCTCTTTTACACTGTGGATGCTGTGCATTGTAGTCCATCATCAAGAAAGCTGACTAATTCAGAAATACTATGAAAAATTCTTCAATGGATCAGGCCTGGTATAAGCATGAGTAATAGCAATCCATTTCTAAATGCAGTGGTAACATTAATGTCCAAATACATTTTGTCTCCTAGCTAGATCATTTAAGTCTACTCCTAACGTACTGGTAGAAGAGTTGCATGCTGCATTTCAGGTATAAATATTATTAATCACTGTTAGTATTCTACAAAAGATGCTTAATATATACTTATTTATAAATATATATAGCACACAAAACATGAGAAGAAAGATCTGCTACCAGATAAACAAGGGAAAAAGTCATAGTCAAGGTTGTCTATTATATCCAACAATTGGATACAATAGATTGAAATGTTCCAAAAGCTATGGTCAATGTCATAGTTCACAAAGGAGAACATCAAAGTATGGATGAATAGATAGGAAAATAAACAGAGATAAGTGATATAATATTGTAACATTAAAATTCTAGAAAGTAGATGAAGAGTTCCAATAGGTGACTAAAAACCAGAATGGAAATTTGAATATCCAGTTGAGTTTCATTCCTCTTAACTATATGCTGATAGAAATTATCCACACTGAAACACCACCAAAAAAAAAAAAGTGAGAAATGGTATCACAGAATACAGAAAAGGTTTTGTAGTACATCACATAATTTAAGGTATATGTAAGTGGATTCCTGAAAGGAAAATATAGAGCAACAGAAACATTTGAAAAGAAATAGATAAAATAATTAGGTAATAAATGGCAGATTCATGAGGTATAATAAAAAAACACAGTGAGTGATTAAATGAAAAATTTATTACCATAAAAATTTGTTACTAGCCATCCTTACAATATTCAGCCTGCTTTTGAACAGACATCCTAACAGGCTTGCCACATGCTGAAGCTGTTCTATAAATTTTCTTTCATTGTCCTGGTTGCACTTTCGTGGCTGGCACCACATCCTAAATTAATTAAAAACATTTAACTTCATGAACATTTTGATTTTGAGGAACAAAGAGAAAATACATCGTGCCAGCTCTGGTGAATAAGGTGAATAAGAACATGCCTTACTGTTTTTATTTGAAACAAATTGCTATAAATGTTTGGTACATATTGTGGAATCAAAAGACAGCAAATGTTTTTGAAGAAATTTATTACAGCAAAAGACATACAAATACTCTCTGTCACTTCCAGAAAAACTTACTGCATCATTTTTGACAATGTACCTTTTACCATATTAAGGTTGGGTTTTTTGTAAATTAAGCAATCATGGTTTTTGATTACTCATGGTAGACAAATATATAAAATGTTTTACAAATCTAATGGTCTGTGCACCTTGAATAAGTCAAAGATATTGAAACAAGAAGTATTTCCTATGTACAGGACACTTATTTTAAAGATCTGCAGTTATAAATAAGAGAAAATGTGTTCCATGGTAGTTTTAATCTGAAGAAAGCTGTGTTGCCTATGCTAACGTAGGGTAAGACAGACTGCAGAATTATGTGTGTCTCTTGGAATAAAGAGGGGTAATACATATTGGTAAAGAGAAAAATTCATTAGGAAAATGAGCTCATGTTAAATGCTTATATACAAAATAAGGCATTTTAAAAAATACAGAAATGAAATGAGAAAATTAAGGGGAAAACGAAAAGTAGAAACAGAACTTAAATGACAATATTTATTTAATCATGTGTATGTTTAAATGATAATATTGTAAGTGTGGGGTGAAAGAAGCAAACTGATTTCATGTATAATCTGGAATTTCAATGTTACGTCACTTTGTCTTTCTCTAAGGCCAACCCACGTTGAACATTTCTTCATGTACTTATAGGTCTTTGATATTCTCACTATCTTCCCCAAAGCGTTAAGGACAACGTATTACACAGATACCTGGTCACCCATGCTTACAGCAGCGCGGTTCACAATAACCAAATCACAGAAGCAGCACATATGTCTATAAACAGATGAGTGGATAAAAAATTATGCTATTTGCACACAATAGACGACTACTGGGCCACTAAGGAAGATAAATCTAAGGCCTCTGTAGGATGGTAGATGCACCTCCTCCGGATCACAGTATACAGTGTACAAATCAGAAACACAAACTAAAACATTACACAGCATCTCTTATATGAGAAACCTAACATATAAGCAAAGATCAAAACAAAAGACAGATAATAGGAAATAAGGAGCTCTATCGCAAAGAAAAATGATATCTGTGGAGAAATTCTGGCTGGAGGAGAGCTTAAAATTAATGCCAAAAGAAGAGGCCTTGGAGCAAGATTTCCCAGGCTCTGGAATGAATGATAAAAGATTTGATCAGATCTGCACAGCCAACATCTGAACAGAACAAAGGGAGGTGTATTTAGAAGTGTTTGCTTTGGCAATGTGTTCCCCTGCCTTGGTAAGAGTGATTAATCTAGGTTCACCTGGGTCGCATGGCAAACCATTCTGTTCCTTCCCTGTCTCTTGCCCAAAACTCCTGTACAAATGTGGCAGATGTTTTTCATCTGCACTTTGTTCTCACATACGTGAGTGAAAAATAAAAAACCACAGTGGCTTCAGTTTGCTGACATTTTTCTGAGAATTTAGTTTCTCTAGAACAGCCCCTGTAGGCCTCTTGGTGTTCTCAGTGAATCTTGATTCTGAGTAATCATCCTCTCCACTACCAGGTCATATACTGCTAAGTTGTACCCCATGTGAGGCATTTTTGAAAAAACCCACTAGATACAAATCTCCACAGTTACTTGCTGTTACAAATCAGCATAGGGAACAAGCTTCCCAGAGCCTGAAAAGGAGCAATGGTGCCCAACTCTTCATTTTAGTTCTAATAAGGAGACATAAATGCCACAGAATACCCTGGCAAGGCTACAGTGAGCTCTAAGGCTGGATATTTTCAGCCTAGATGCCTTTTAGCTATCTAATTGCTAAGTGAACAAGGACAGTCCATTTGTTTTTCTTGTTATTTTACTTCAGGTGTGGAGGACTTAAAAGAGTGACAAGGACCAACCAAAAATTAAAAAAAAAATCTCAGCTTCATATCCCCAAAGATAAGGAAAACAAATTCTCCTTTGGACATTCCTGACTGGTCTTCTGGACATAAATTCTATTTCCTAAATGTACAGGAGCCCATTTTTACACATATTAACTGATTGATAAATTTACTTTTGGCTTCCAATTTGAGTTGATATTTTCATTTAAGCAAGTGATTCTTGTTCAGTGGAAACGTTGAGACTACAGATACAGGCATAATTTGTTTTTCCTCTGCTTCAGTAAAGATAAGGGTACTGTTTCAAGGCTGCTGCGAGATTTATTAGCAGCCAGACAAATTGAAAATAGTGAGACTAGAGAAAAGAGAGGCTTTAACATTGAAATGACTACTTTCAGGTTTTTTTTATGGAAAGATTATAAGTAGGATAAAACAAGAATATGCAGAAATCTTTAAAGATACAGGTATATTTTTGACCTGTGAGGATTTTATATGATAGAATTCTTTCCCTACAAGAAAGAAAAAGAGACATAATGGCAAAACTAGAAGGATTACTTATGTCAAGCAGAGGTTTGTGGAGGATAAAATTTATGGAAAGAGACATATATAATTACTTATTTTGAATGTCTGCTCTTAATTCAGTTTGGTTGAGCCCAGACTCTCCCTTCTGAAAGCTCCTTATTGCTCAAAGATTAGGATGCTAGGGACCTAACTCTCACCGGTTATGTATTTTATACTGGTTGCTTGTAGGCTAAATTTATTAATAGTAGTAAATTTTTAAATTCAAACATCTGGCTTTCCCTTACTTGTTTCCCAATTATTTGTGATGAGCTCACGGGCTCTTTAACATTCAATTTTTAAAACGAGAAAAGGGAAGTTGGGAAAACTTCTGCCACAAGAACAAATATCTAAAGCACTATTTACATTATTTAAATTGTGATTTGGAATGTTTCATTGAAGTAGAGAAAAGCTTTATTCCCATAAAGGACAGACAAAAACCACGAGTCCTTTACCATTACCCCTTGTTGGGTCAACAAAGCCTGGATCCAGTAGAATTGCTACTGAGAGAGAGGGCGTATGCATAGCTTCTCTGGGTTACTGTGAAGGCTGTGCCTCCCTACCATGTGCCACAAAATGAGATGCTACAAAGTAGGAAAATTTCTTTTACTTCTAAAAGCCTGTGTCTTCCAATGATCATGCAAGTCACTTACAGTGACAACAATACAAAAGCAAAAGGCACCGTAGTTTTCTGAGTTTGCTGTCATATACCTGAAGTAAGTGGCATGGTTTATTGGGCTCATGTTCTGATCTCCCCTGTTCCTTTCTATCCCCAATTGTACATAAATGATTCTCATACCCCTCAATTAAAATTTTCTCACATGAGTACTTAGACAATGAACTGAACCTCTGCACCCCACCTATCGTATGAGAGAGTGGATGGGAAATTCATGTCCTGAACAAATGACCTCAGCACTTAAACGTATCAGAGACAAAAGCACTTTCTAAATATTTTGATTGGAATTTTGCTTTTATTCACACTATCCAAATTGCTCAGACAATGAATGGCTATTTTTTAAATGCCTTAAAATTACTGATTCAAATCTATTTTGGTAAAGAAATTCCAAGATGACTTGATGCCCTTGAGGCAGTTTTCAGCTGGAACAGTGAACACCAAGAGACCCTATAGACATGTAGTCAGCGTAGCTGTGATGCTGGGTATCACTTCAGGTGTCTTATTCCTACTTCTTTCAATCATTCTTTTTTTTTTTTTTTTTGCAGTACTGGGGATTGAACTCAGGATCCTGCGCTTGCTAGGCAGGCACTTATTCCACTGAGCTATATCCCCAGCCCCCCTTTCAATCATTCTGAATGCTGCAAGGAGCTCCAAAACTTTGTTCACAGTGCCATTCATACACATCTGCATGGACATGTTACTCATGTCCAGAATCTACGGCAAGCCTAAATTCATAAGTTTCAAATGGAAGGAGAGAACATTACCTTGATCATCTCCGTGATATTGCCTAATAGCTCAACTCTAAAAAATTGTTTTTCTGTTCTCAAACTTGGCATTGGGGTTTTTTAACTACTGTAAACTACTATTAAACTACTGTAACCCTTTTAATGCTCTTTATTGCAGTCCTAAGAGCACTCCACATGCTGCTCCTAGGGACCCTCCACATAGATCCATGATGACTTTCTACACCAAGCTCAATATCCCTGTACCCTATACTCCCTCCCTTCTTCTTCATCTATCTTATAAAATAACAACAAGAAAGGATACTAAGGGCCGGGAATATAGCTCAGTGGAACTGCACCTGGCTCACAAAAACGTATAATAGCTACGGAGTCTTCAGCTTGCTACTGTCTTCCGAATACTTCAATCTGGGTGAATGAGCCCTTGTAGGCCTCTAGGTCATCTAACGGAAACTTGACTCTGAGTAATCTTTCATCCTCTGCACCAACACAGTTGAACACTGAGACTGGGATCAAGAGATGAAGGGATGAGGGCAGGAAAGGAGGGAAAGCAGATGAATAAAGGAATGAAGATACAAAATGTGTATGCACCAACTTCCACAAGCAACGTAAACATTACACACTACAACCATGCATAAAAAATATAATTTTATTTGTTTTCGTATGGCTAGTAGAAAATTTAACATTGTATCTGTGGTGCATGTCCTCTTTTTATTAGAAAGTGCTGAATTACAGAACACCAATGGTCCATCACTGCAAGTGAGTGGTGATATATTAGAATAAAATGTATAAATATAAACATTTATTAGAGTATAATATATAAACATTCAACTGGGGATAAGTTTGTACCTGGTGTTCAGTGCCTTATATTGTGTCCCAGTAAATCTACTCTGTAAGTGATCATAACTCTAATAGATCAAAAATGTAATAATACAAACTCATAGAAAACCATTTTTCTCACTTTATATCAATATTTAAATAGTATCTATGGATTCTATGGGTAATTCCTTTATGTCCCTTATGCAGATATTTAAAAGGATAGTAGATGAATCATGTACAACTTGAAATTTCTCATGTTATATATTTTAATTAATTGCTCTATTTTTAAAATATCAGGATATGACATATTTCTGTGATTATTTTTAAGTCCTGTTTTCAAACAGTAGTGAATTATTAAAAGAATAAAGAAAATTTGAAACACTTATTTAGAGGTTGGATGTGGGTGGTAAAAAGCCAATATAGACGGACTTACGAGATGAAGATAATAATAAAATGTAATCTTCACGGCACATGTCAGAAAATCCTACAAGTTGTCAAATTTAGGTCGAAATTTTTGTTTGTATATTATTATACCCTAGAAAAAATAGTGTCATTAGATCAACCATATAAATATAAAACAAAATAAACAAGTAAAAAATAAAAGTTCAGAAATTACTTTTAGCACAATGTAAAATAAGATACATCGTTTCTTGTAAGATGCTACATAGTCAGTAAACATGGCAATGAACTTCTCATGATAAATTCATTAAGAAAAATTAAAAGGATATTTGCTAATAGACTGTTCGATATATGGCTTTTGTACAATGACAAAGTATAATTTTATACAGTCTAGTTAACAGCAGATCAAAAATAAATTCCTGAATACAAATATTATAATTTGACTTAATTCAAGGATATAAGGTATTATGTTTACAAAGAGATGGATTTCAGATTACACAGAAATCCTTTTAGGCATTTCCTGACTGAAGTGTGTAATTAGTATTAATCGACAGAGACACTGTATATGAGTGTGGCAATAAATAGCTGGTGATGACACCATTTAATTTTTCCAATTCATTAAAATGAAATTACAATTAAAATCTCTCTAATGGAAACTGGAAACATCTACCAGAATGGACTTCAACCTTCTTTTGCTAAACAGAGGGAAGGAACTGAATTGTCAATATAATTTCTTTACTGATTTCCAAAAACATGTATTTACTAATTTCTTTACTAATTTCCAAAACATATTCATGTATCAGTGATCTGAATTTAAAAATCCTATTTTTCAAAATGAGCACTGAACAGAGTAAAGCTGAACTTCTTTAGCTCTTTGGAAATTTGCTATTTTCTATTGCCACATTTAAAAATTTGCATGTATTTAAAACACAGTTCTCCAGTGGAGACTGCACACTGCCTTCTATTTCCAATGCAGAACATGCATGAAGAAAAATGAACAAAAAAACAAGCAAACAACTTGACAAGTAAAAACTTTATCCAAAGTCGTTCTAAAGAGTACCTAGGTATGGTATTTGAAAAACCCTACATGTGTAGAGTATCAATAAAACTTACTGTTTAATTTCAAATTGCAAAATACAGTTGAAGACTATTACAGGGTTTTGAATAAATTTATAAATCATATGTTGAAAAGAAGATCTTTGCGTTTGGTTGTGTTAAAATTATCATGATCTCTACATTTGAGTTAATGAGCAACACATGATTATCGATGCTACATTAATATATTTTGATTTCAATGATGCATTTTTATAAAACAAGAATATGTGGAAAATATTTCCGTGTGATGACACATTTTAAATCTAATATATATGTATAAATGTTAACCAATTGCTATGCTAATTGATGATTGAATTGCCAAAATATATTTTGTCTACACGAGTATTATATTGATGTTCCCATTGTGTCCCTGAGCAGCCCATAACCAAGCCAGCCTAACTTCTGATTTTTGTGTTTTCACTGTACTCTTACATACACTTCTCAGATCTGAGGAGATCTGGAGGTTTTGATGAACAACACTAGTTAATCTAGGTGCTTAAACCCAAACCAATTAGCACTGGCTGATGCAAAATTAGGAAGTATGTTCACACAAAAAAATAAGTTTGTTGCACATATACAATGTTCCTATAAATATATTCCTAATAATGAAATACTGAACTAATCTCCAAAAATGTGTAATTGAAAAGCGTACAAATTGTAATTTCTTTAACCAAATACTAAATTTTAAACTATATTTTGAAGTTTTTCACACACACACACACAAATCATATGTATGGCAGGTCCATAATTTTAAAATATGTCATATCCTTGTATTCTGCACTCAAATTAAATAAAGAATAACGAGAACCTAGAAGCCTGGTGTCACCTCTCTAGCTGCTTCTTCCAAAATACTTTCTACTCCGATTTCTAATGACACAGATCATTGTTACAGACTTGTGAGCATTGTATAAGTGAGATCAAAGAATATGTACTACTTTGAATCTGGCATAGTTTAGACAGTTTATGTTTGAGTATATGGTTATATTGCTGTTTGTGATCAATCTGTGCTTGTCAGTGTTTTATCACTGAACAAATACCTGAGAAAATCAAGCACAAAGAAGAATGTTTTAATTTTTTTGTCACACAGCTTTGCTTTAGAGCTGCAGTGAGGCAGTGCATTGGGATGGAGCAAAGGTGGAGCAAAATTGCTCTCTCCTGGCCATGAAAAATAATTCCGGAATGAAAGGGCTGGAGTCCCACTGTCCCCTTTAAAGTTACTCTCCAGTAACGAGCAGATCTTCCATCAGTGCTCACCTCTTAAAACTTATACCAACTCCCAATAGCATCCCATCTAGAGACCCAAGTTTAGCAATTAGTTTGTACTCATTGTGTCATGTTCTTATGGACTGAACGTTTGGGTCACCTTCACATTCACAGGCGGAAATCTTAAACTACCATAGATGCTTTTAGAAGCAAGGGCCACGGAGAGTGCATTAATTTCAGGTGAAATCATGAAGTTGGCTCTGATTTGACAGCGATAGTGCTCTCATGGGAGGAAGAGACACTGAACCTTTCTCTCTGTAAGTGTGAGGACCAGGAAAGAATGTGACCTATTGCCAGCTAGGCCAGACCATGCTGGTACACTTACAGATAACTTCCAGTACTCAGATGGAAATAAAGCATTCTGTATTTTGCAAGACTCTAAGTCTACAGTATTTTGCTTCATCATCCTGAGTGGACTAAAACATAGACTTCTTGGTAATTATGTATTGGGTTTTCAAAATATAAATTATCTTCTCCCACTTTTTTTTTTTACCCCTTTTGATAATATCTTTTGATCAAACCAAAATTTTAGGTTGAGCACTTTCTTCTGTATGGTTAGTAGTACTTGTGTTTTGCTTATTAGCACAAGGCCATAACTACTTTCTGGACATTCCCCTACAGCAGTTTGTATTTCAATTTCCAGTTAAATGTCTAATGTTTCCACTGACACATCTTTGCAGTACTTAGGCTTTACCTTCCTGGTTAGGAGGCGGTGCGTGTATGGAACACCCTGTAATTCCTCTGCAATCCCCTTTCCTTCCCTCCCAGATTACTCCCTCCGTCTCTTGATTCACTTGACAAAGATCTCTCTCCCAACTGCTTATTATTTATCTGTTAGTTTGCTCTTTATTTATAAGCTGGATTTCTCATATAAGAGAAACTATGTGATATTTACACTTGTGCTTCTGATTTCTTTCACTGAACATTATGCTCTCAAGGTGCATCCGTTTTCCTATAAATGACTCGAGTGTATCTCTCCCTGTGGCAGAGCACTGCTCCACATGTGCAATACCACGTTGTCTTTATCCGTTCATTTGTTGATGGACAGATAGGCTGACGTTTAACGTTTTAAGCAGTAAGTTTTCCATATTGTAAAAGATAGACACTTAGAAATATTCTCCCCCTTTGTACACCCATTTGACTCAACATTAAATGTTAAAATTCATCATTTTCACACTAATGCAATACTATCTTTGTCAGAATTCAAGTGTCTGTATAGGCGTGGATTTATTTCTGGACTTTACTTTCTGGTCAGATTTTCTAAATTGATACCAATAGCAGAGCATTTTAAGGCAGGGTTAAAATGCGTCTTGATATCTATCTGGTGTTATAAAAAATAAATTCACAACCTACAGATTAAATGAAAATATGTATGAATCACATATCAGGCAAATGGCTCAGATACAGAACACACTTTTCAGAAACTCTCAAAACTCAATGGAAAACAAATTGACCAATTTAGACTCTCAGCAAATGCTTTGAACAAGCACTTTAGAAAAAATATGCATTGGGTAAATAAAAAAATTAGCATGAATATTGGTGAATATTGTTAGTCATTAGGAAGCAAAATAAACACTAATACTTATTTAACACTCAGCCTTTTGGCAGGACAAACCTCCTAATACATTCTATCTGAGAGAATAATGCAAGAAGTACATTTAGGAGATACAAAAAGCTTAAAACTATTCCTCTAAATAAGTTTTGGAAATGTGTAAGCAGATTTTATAATCAGATAGTTTCTAATTGGCTGAGCCATTTGAAAGGACGTTTCCATCTCTAATTCCTATGTTGAAGTAAAGATAATTAAATAAGCAATTAAAGTGCAATGAGGGTTATTTGTGTTAGTCCTAATCTAATGTGACTAATGTCCTTATAAAAACATAAAGATAGTTTAAAATAAACACATGCACCTTGGAAGACCATCTGAATACACAGGGAAATAATCTCCATATACATGTCAAACAAGAAACAGACCTTGGAAGAAATAACCAATGGACAGCTTGATCTCCAATCTTCAGCCTCTACTACTTTGAGTAAATTTCTATTTATGCCACTCACTGCGATTCTTTGTTACGGTAACTCTTAGCAAACTAGAAGAGTTCTCACAGTTAAAACCCTAAGAAATGCTGAAGTAGAATTAAATGTCTTCATCTATTTTAAGACATCCACTGGGTTAGCATGTTCTGAGCACTGAAAGGGGGAACATACTCTTTAGAAAGTCTTTGGTTTATTTTACTATTTCTTTCCTTCTAGTGAGACCATTTAAGATATAGAGTTTGAGAGAAACACTTTAAAGGATTACCTAGAGTATGATTATATTAATTAACAAATCGAAATGCCATAGCTTTTAACTTCGTAATATTATTATTTGCCCAAGTTTCATCTACCCACAACTTGTGTACGATTAACCACATAAATGCTATCGGGGCAATCTTAGTATCTTTTTCTTTATTATTTCAAAATATTTTCCTTCCTATTTAAAATTGGTATGACGAACACCACGTCTTATTAAGATAGTTTTGTATCAATCTAATCATGAAAATTTAATAAATTATAAAAAATAATAATCTTTGTTAAACTCATTAAAGATCTGTTAAGGAAGGAACACTTGAATACAAAAATATCTAGAGGAAGATAGGGTTTTTTTGCCAATTTAGCTGAAATTCTGCATGTGCCTTTACACTGACGAAATCTGTGAATAAAGGGTGTATGCCAGTATTGCCAGCCTGGATTCAGCCCAAACACAGGGAAACTACTAGTGAGCAGAGAAACTAACACGATGTTGGTGGTCACACTAAGCTGGACAGACAGTAAGTTGAGTGGAATCAAAGTGAAAGCAATTCTGTCTCAAGACACCTGTCAAGTTTTTCATCTGGAGGAAACCAGAGGTGAAAGCTAAGCTGAGAATATCTATAAAACAGAATTAAATCTCCTGAGGTCTTTCAAGGATAAGTAAAGTAAACAAACAGACTCTCAACTAACAGCCTTGAAGTCCATGTCACAGGACGGAGGAAACCTGGATCTAGACTGTACCTTGCAGGAGTACAATCAACCCTTGATCCACTGCAATCCCTTAGCACAGAAAATAAAGAAAATATGATTCTCTCAGAAAGAAGAAAATGTGATCTAAAAACTCTACAACTGAGTTGCTCACAATTTTTGTCACACAATACAAAAATAACGCAAGTGTGAATGTATAACATTTGACTAATAGAAAAGAACATAAAAAGACATTGGAAACAGAACCACAGATTAATTATACAGTTATTAATATTAACCAGGTTTTTATTATGATATGCTTACTTTTGTCAGTAAAATATTCTTTCCCTTTTACAAAGTAAATGAAGTTGCTTGATATTAAAATTCATAAAATCAAATCAAATTCTACAAATGAATAATAAATACTTAAACCAAGGAAAAATATGGTTAAAATATATACAAGATAAATTGAAAAAAAATTGCAAATAAACACATTATAGAGCTATTGCTGGAAATGTGAAAATACTAAAATGTCAGAGCAAAAAATGAATTTTCTGTGGAGAAGCATCAATTAAATTGATAATTAATTCTTAACAGGCATGATGGAAACTCAAAGAGATAAAAAAAGAAAGAATGATATTTAATTACCAAGAGGAAAAAAAGCCAACCTTTAAACACATATTGCTTGAACATAATTCTCCATAGGTCTTTCATTTACAAACTTATATCAAAGAGAAACATTAAGATTTTTTCCCCTGCACTATGTTTTTAAAGGTTTTTTTTTCATGAACTTGGTCACTAACCTTTTCTTTGGATGTAGAGCAGTTATGTTGCTAACAAGGATCGCTTTTGCCTACAAAGATTGTATCTTCGTGGTGACCCCAAAGGACTGAAATTTTGAAGTTGGCAGTTTCTCAGCTATGTCACAAACCTATGGGATGTCCAGTACCCTTTAGAATTCTCTGCATCATGCCTGTGAGCCTTAGAGTATAAGGAAATTTAATGCCCCTGTAATGCTCATGCTGCCTCCCATGCTGTACTGAATATAGCCCTTAATCTCATTCAGACCTACGCCTGCCTTCTGACAGTATCCAGGAAACTGTGGGAAACTAACTTAAATTACAAGTAATGTAATATCCCAGAATTTTCATGATGCATACCAAAATATTTTTAATTAAGTAAATGATAAAAACCATGTGACAATAATAAAATCAGAGGTTTTTTTATTCTTCTAAAGAAAAACAACATACTATGCAAATATGGCTCACAATAAAAGCTAAGCAAAGCTAATAAATAACACTATATATTACACCAAGCTAGACTAAGTCTGCACTAAAATTGGAGCAACTCATTTTACTACTTTTGTTTTACTGTTTTACAATTCTTTTTAATCCAATACACACAAACCTCAAAGTAACTAATTACTATGGCAAGATTCATTATTTTTAACAACTCATGAAACTTGTGACCAACCTTGATCTTATTGTGTCAAAGAAAAGAACAGCTTAAATTTAGCCCTGGTGTATTTTCTTCAGACTGAATGCGCTGTCTTTTTCCATATGCACTTTGAGTTTTGAGCCAGAGACAGGTCTTATTTGGCAGAAAGACATTCAGTAATCTGTGCACAAACTGAAACACCAGAGACTTATCAACCACTTCAAGAAAAAGTATGGGCAAAGGAGGCCTTCTCCTCTCAACAGAACATAATTCATCATCACAAACCATCATAAGCGGTTTGTTCACAGGAAATCAATGCACTCTCCAAGCCAATACCTACTTAATCTTATCTTCTCTTTATCTCTCACAGAAAACAAATTACTTTGAACTATGGGAAACTAAGTGCACTAAAAATAAAGGAAATTTTATACTGTAAAATGTACTGGCTCATTTAACTCAAGATTTTATGTTTTCTCACACAGTCTGGGACTAGGTTTAAGGAGAATGTGAAAATTATTCTTTGGTATCTTTATAAACATACTAGTTATATTGATAATTAAAATGCCTAATTGCTTTACATATAGCATGAACAAGGATTTATGGACTGTTCTATCCCCAGTGCCTAGAAAAATGTCTTAGAAACAGTCATTACATAAATATGTTATGACTGAAAATTAAATCTACAAATAGCTGCTCATGGTATTTCACTTTTCATTTTATGTTATTGATCATTTTGATTTTTGAGGATATCAACTATGGATAAATATATTATGAGAAATAAAATGATTAAAGGCAAGATAAGCTACAAATAATTTCTAATAATTTTGATGAAGGAATACAGTAGGCTCTATTCTGTATTAGACTGTCAAGTAAACTGACATAATTTTAAGTTAATTCTAGAGAAATTAGTATCATTGTGTACAATTCAGAAATACATGAACTTAATAGGGAATAAGATGGTAAAGACTTAGACAGACACTTTAATAAAGGGACTACAAATGGCCTATAGGCATATGAAAGGTGCTTAACTTAGCAGGGAAATGCCAATTATAACTATAATTTGGTATCACGACGAACAGTAGAATGATGCATACGAAAAGGATGGACAATACCATGACTACGCTGCGGAGCAGCTAGAATTCTCATCAAATTCTTCTGTGTCTTGGTTACTTCCTTCCTGTTACTGAGACAAAATACCCAACGCCCAAAATGAAGGAAGGAAAGGTTTATTTCGCTTACAGTTTGTGGAGGTTTCAGTCTATACTTGGCTGGTTCTGAGGCAGAGGGAAACATCAGGGGAGCAGAACACAGCAAAAACAAGAGCAAAAGGCCAGCAGCCTCTTTCCTTCCCCTACATTGTAAACAGGCTACTCCCACCCAGGGGGCATGTATCTCTCACACACTCTCCACGCCCTCCTCTTCCACAGGCTCAGGATGTATACAAAGTAAGCACCCTGGCTTCCTGCTGAGTCACTCAGCCAAAACTCTAGACTTCCCAAGTTGACCCAATGTATCAACCATAACAGAGTGGTAAACACTGGCACAGCACAGAGGAAGCCATGTAACAGCTTTACCAGAGAGGAGCAGCTAGTGCACCCCTGTCACTGCATGTGCACTCCTAGATTCAAAATCAACCACACTGCCTGCTTATGTTCACCAGGAGACAAGTGAAAGGCAGTTCATAGCAATACTGCTGTAGCTGCAAGCAACTGGAATCCAACAAATGCCTCTATACATTCATTGAATACATAATTTCATGTTTATATAAAAGAATAGCATGCAGCAGTAGGGTGAACAAATTATAGCCACAGCCAAAATCAACAAGCACAATACTGCATAAAGGGAGCCATATGCAAGTGTAATAGTGTGATTCCACTTATATAACATTCAAAACAGACTACATAGTATGAAGTTTGCATGATGATCTGGGGTGGAGGAAAAGGAAAGGCTTCTGCAGTACTGCTAACCTGGCTTCTAGGTACACGTGTGCAGAATCAAAAACATACAAACACGGGCATGCTCTTTTCACCTTATGTGTAATACAACAGAATATATTGTTTAGAATACATAAGCATTGACAAAAGTAAAAAGATTCAGTTTTTATGGAAACAATTATTGCCTTAGAATTTTGTTTTTGCACACAAATAATAGAAGATTAATTGTCATGTAGTTAAACATATTTATATTATAATTAATGTTAAGTGGATTTAAAGACAATGATCTTACCTATCATGTTCTTTATGCACGCAAAGAAAATACTTTGCCATTTCACAACACGCGTGGAGAAGAGGAAACGCCACAGATTTCAAATATCTTATTTTCAATCACAGGTTTTAAATGTCTTATTTTTTGTGTTAGCAATATTCTCCCGAAGAGTCATTTTACATTAATTTTATTACTGAGAATTAAGCTTGGGTGAGTTGTGGGTCAGTAATTTGTGTTCACTAGTAAATTTTAGGCTAAATAATGTAACTCATTAATATGCATTTTTTTCACTACCAAAGTCTAAAGTGGTTGTCTGAAAAACTAGATGCAATGTCATTTTCCTTGTCTTTCAAAGTGTTTTCAAATAAGTAAAGAAAGAATTTTTAAAATCTGGGTTATTAAAAATTTTGTTTTAAGACAAATATTTCTTCAACTATTTTTTTCTTCCTTTTTTTTTTTTGGAACTGTTTGTTGAAGAGTAGAAAGTTTGTTATTGTGGGGCCTAAAATATAATTAATATGATTTAATATGTCCTCTTAATAAAGGTCAATATGTGTTTATTTAAAACATACTCCAGCATGTTGGTAATTGACTCTCTGGCAGTGGTACCAAAAGTCAGTTGTTCCTAATAGTTTCCATGAACAGCTACATTTTATAACACAGAAAAACATTTCTTTATAACACTTTTCCTATAGCCGCAAGGAAAGCAGCATTTAAACCAAAGGCTGCATATTTCAGAGAAGACTGGTGAGCACACTTTATTCCTGTTCCATTTCAAGTGAAGATTTCTTTAAAATTAAAATGAAAGTAATGCCATTTATCTTAAGATTACTTCATTTATTTCTAACTTACTTGCCCTCAAGAAATAACTGAGCTTTTCTTTTTTTTTTTCTGAACAAGACTTCTGTATCTTACAAGGAATGCCTTCCTCTAATGCCAGTAAGTTTATAAGGAAAGGTCTGTGAGGGAGTAAGAATAGTCACAGAGAATGTAAAATGTGTCTCTGTGAATGGATGAAAAGCAAACAGGGAGAAGGAACAATCCCAAAGACACTAAACTAGAAATAGAAATTTATCCCCTAATGCCTACTGGAGAAGAGTTTCCACATGTGCTTGTCCTTTATCAAGCACTAAAATGATTGGTGTGTACAATTTAGACAAAATCCTCTATGGGTCATTGCTGAGTATAAAAGTTTGGGAATGTACATCTTCAGAGCAGTCCCCCTGTTTTTGCTTGTCTGGTGCTATTAATATAGCATCTCACATGTGTAATTTGACTTAAATTCCTAGACAAACATATTGAGTATGAATCCAGAGTCTAGCAATCAGAGACCTGAGGAAGTTCTGTAATTCAGAGTTCATCTTTAACTATTATTAAAACCAATCTCAGACTTACTCTAAAGTGGAACGTTCTAGCATCCTGGGGGCAAATTTACCTATAATTTTAGGAACAATTGTTTAAGAGCATGCTGTGTCATACAGCTTGCCACTATCTTGATAAAAATTTGAGACGTCAACTTACTAAAACAAAAAGTTCATTGAGGCTCAGAGTTTCAGAGCTTTCATTCCGTAATCGCTTTACTCTGTGACATTTTGCCCGTGGAAGCATGTTACATCCACATCAAGGCAGGGACATGTGGTAGAGGATGTCTGTTCATTTTGTGGCAACCGTGAAGCAAAAGGAGAGACATCCTGGGAGCAGGAAGGGTGGCAGTATCTCTTTCAGGGGCTTGCTCCAAGGACCCAGCGTCCTTCTACTAGATCTCCCCTCCTAAACGTTACAGTGCCACCCAAGAGCATCTCAGACAGGGAACGAAGCCTTCAATACATGGGCCTTGGGAGAATATTAGAAGATTTTTTTATATTTTTGCTGGTCAATGATTTAAGCAAAACTAACTTTAAGCTTTTAACTTATAATTCTCTGTGACAGTCTATTAAATCCTGCTTTACTTGCTGACTACTGGAACAAAGTTAAACGTTTCCTGTGGATAGAAAAAACGATGCAGTAAGGACTGTTCTCATGTAGGATTCTATACATCTACTGGTACTTACCTGATGCCATCTCCAGGGTTTTGGATTAGAGGGATAAAGAACAGAGCACAGAGTGACCATGAGATGCAAAGAGGAATTTTGCTCCTGGGCATTCTGTCATCCAGATTCAGCATCAGGAAGAACATAATGACTTTTTACTAAGGGCAAAGCTTACGTGCTAATAAAAGAATTACTGAGAAAAGAAATTTCCAGTGATTATAGAGCCTATAAAACAGTAATTTGATTTTGATTAAGTTTAGAGAAATTACCTGCGTAACTGGTGGGAGAAGTGATTTCGATTTAAATTTTATCAGAGCAAAACAAATCCAGCCTTCATTTTATGCTGATTAATACTGATAGAATTCTAAATTCATAGAAAACTCACTTGATGCAAGATATTATTTTGGATTTATCTTCTAAAGCATTTATTAATCTATTGCTAGAAATGGAGACTTGACTTGTCAAAGCAAGGAGTTTACTGGAAAAGTGTAGGAGATAAGGACGTCTTTATTCAATACTATTGCAGTGGGAGGGAGCGATCAGAAATACATCTTAGTTCTAAAGCTCAGAAACAAAGGAGCTCAGGTCTTTACAAACTGAGTTGGTGGGGTTCACTACCACCTCTGTTTTCTAACTGACTTCACTCAAAAGCAAATAAGCTTTCTCATATCTTCAGGAAAAGAGATAGTACAACAACTTAGAACAGTGAGATCACTGATAGAGGCCTCCACCTATCAAGCAGAAATCAGAGGACAGGGCTGTGCTCTTGATGATGACATTTTGCAGGGATGCTTCCCCTGTCCTTGAGGAAGACACTGCTGGGTTGCATAATAGGCAGAAGTCTTTAAAGTTGATATTCACTTGAAAGGCTAGAGAAGGACATGCAATGACAACGTTTTCTAAAGTAAATAGTGTAACTCAAGGAAGGTGAGGGGCTTTAAGTTAAAAAGAAACCTGACTAAAGTTTAGTCATGCTAAGCAGAAGCTCATGGACGTTTTGGTCAGACTTCCAAAGCAACCAGATTTAAATGTGTTATGCTATAAACTGTTATCCTGTGGCTTCTCATTATTCACATGGATATGTGTGACAATAAAGCACATACTAAAATCTTTGAACTGCAAGGAATATATTCTATCGTCTCGGTTACTTTTCTCTTGTTGCTGAGACAAAATACCCAACACCCAAAATGAAAGAAGGAAAGGTTTATTTAGCTTACAGTTTGTGGAGGTTTCAGTCCATACTTGGCTGGCTCAGAGGCAAAGTGGCACATGGCAGAGGGCAAACATTCATGGCAGCAGAACACAGCAAAAACAACCAGCAAAAGGAGAGGAATGGCTGCAAACAGCCGCTTCCCTTCCCTTGCATTGTAAACAGCCTACCCCCACCCAGGGGGCGTGTAGCTCTCACACAGTCTCCATGCCCTCCTCTTCCACAATTTCAAGATGTGTACAAAGTAAGCACCCTGGCTTCCTGTTGAGTCAGTCTGCCAAACCTCTAGACTCCCCAAGCTGACACAATGTATGAACCATAACAACGGATTTATAAACTATCATGTGTGTTTTAAATATGTATTTGTAAATACATGTAGGAAATAATTTAAAGAATGAAGAAATTCACTAGAAGCTACTAATTTTGCCTTTTTAATTACAGGAATTGGTGTGAAACATTCATTTTTCCACTTTAGAAATTCCGGATCAAGTTAAGTCCCTTTGAAAGAACAGGATAAGAAGAGTCAATATTCTCCACTTCACTTCTTTCTGATGTGATACACACATCCAATGCAATCTGAAACAAGATCTAAGTATGTTATTATGTTGATCTAAACAAAAACCATTTCAAATGTTTAGATACAGAGAAAAATGAATAAAATCATCTCACAAATACTGAAAATTAAGAAGCAGGAAAGCTAAGAACACAGCATGTCAAGAGTTATTATCAAGCTGATTACTACAAGAAAGTGTAACATGAAAAGAAATTAATTGATAATAGCCCAGAAAATATCACACAAATGTGAATAGTTATATAATTTTTTGCAGAAAAGCAACAGCAATGCAATGCACTAAGAAGAGTTTTTTCTAACAAATGTCATCAGTGTACAAAATTGAATCTAAACTGGACTTCAGATATTTTATAAAAATTAGCTAAAAATGAATCATAGACCTAAATATTTAATCCACAACCTTACATATCCTACATGAAGCCAGGCATGGTGGAGCACACCTATAATCCCAGCACTCAGGAGGCTGAGGCAGGAGGATTGTTCTGAGTTTGAGACCAGCCTGGGCTATAATGTGAGCTCAAGACTAGCCTGAACTGTGTAGAGACCCTGTCTCAAAAAAGACAAAAAAAGAAAAAAAATCTTAGATAATAGCAAAAGAAAATTGAGATGAATGAGTTTAGCAACATTTAAATAAAATATCAAAGTATAATCCATGAAAGGAATAGTGAGATTGGACTATTTAAAATTAAAAATTTTTGTTCAGCAAAAGACACCCTGAAGGGAATGCGAATGTACCCTAGAGGTCATCAAGGTTGAGAGAGAATATTTTCAAAACATATTTATGACTGTCATAAAAATATGCATGGAATTCATAAAACCCCAAGGTAAGACTAGGAATAGTCCAACTAAATAATAGGCACTAGCTCTCAACAGTGTGTGATGATACACGCTTGTGGCCCCGGCCCCCTGCGTACTACATGAACAAGTTATCCAGACATTGTCTTGAAAATAAAAGTAGTAAAAAATGTTTAAAAGCTTATGGAATAGCTCAATCCAAAGGCCTTGTGTTGAAACCTCAGCATTGCTACAAAAAAATTTTAAATTGATACATCACTAAAGAAGATACACATGTGGCAAATCAGCACATGTAAAATGTTCATCATCATATTTCACTTGGAAATTTCACATTAAACAATGAGATACAACCACACACTTATTAGAATGGCAAAGATCCAAAACACTAGCAATACCAAATTCTAGTAAGAATGTAGAGCAGCAGAACCTTCTTTCATTGTTGGTGGGAATTGATTGAGTGAGAATCAGGTACTTAGCCTAACACGATGTACAGGAGAGACATATAAACAGCAGGAGATAAAAGTTTAATGAAGGCATGGAGGGAGGCAGCACCCAGACAGCTATGCTGGCTCTCTGAAGACAAAGGACAGGGTTGGAGCTTATATGCACTCTGAGGGGAGGGGGTACAGGGTAGCTGACTTGGGCTGCTTAGCATAACCTACTGAATGGGGATTGGATCATTGTTGGCCTGTGTGGGCTTTGGCAAAGGCATCTGGGGAGAAGATACTACAGGGGTCTCTGAGAAGAAGGAGCTAGGCACCATTATAACTCAGCATTGAACTGTCGCTATGAGGACTATGCAGGTTTTGGGTGGAAAACCTATCAAGAATACATATATATATATATATATATATATATATATATATATATATAATGCTACAGACATTTTGGAAGACGGTTTCTAAAAAGCCTGAATATATTTCTACTGCATAAGTCAACAATTAATGTTTATTCAATATTTACTCAAAGTAGTTGAAAATACTCTATGCAGAAACCTCCAAATAGATGTTGATAGCATCTTATTCATAATGGCCAAAACTTGGGAACAACCAGAGTGTTCTTCAGTAAGTGAATAAGTCCGTTGTAGTACAAGAAAACAATGGCATATTACTCATGTTTTAAAAGAAATGATTTATCTATCAAATTTTCAAAAATTTTGTTCTGAAATCGTGTATGAACTTATTGTTTTTGCTTTGTTTTGTTTTTGTCTATGTTGTTATCTTATTGTTTTTTTATTCTCTTTAGAATAAAAAATGCATGGCAGAATCCTAAATGCCCATTGCTTAGTGAAAAGAAACCTGATAGGGCAATAAACTGCAAAATCCAAACTGTATGACATTCTGAGAGTGGTAAAACTTCCAGAGTCCGTCAGAAAAATTTCACAGCTTTAGAAAGGTTAATGTTAAGGAAGAATTGAATACACAGGCATGGATGATGCTTCACAGCAGGAGCACTATTATGTAAGAAACCATAATGGCGGAAGCATAACTTTTTACTTCTGTCAAAGCTCGTAGAATATGTAACATCAGAATCGCAGCTCACAGTAAACTTTGGGCTCTGGATGGTAATGATTGTCAGTGTGGTTTCACGGACCGTAATAACTCTACTAGACAGTTGAAGAATGCAGGGAGAGAAAGAGACTAGGCTGAGGGATCAGGCAGTCCATGGGTGCCCTTTGTAATTTCTGTTCATTTGCTGTGAGCCTAACTCCCCCCAAAAAACTACTAAAAATATGAACAGAAACTTGTCTTCTCCCTCTCCCTCTCCCTCTCCCTCTCCC